>OW203737.1:2741964-3273941 GCA_934045075.1 Yponomeuta sedellus | reverse complement strand
CACAATACCACTCGCTAAAGATATCATAAAATTTATATAAGGCACATAGATTGCTTATGGTCCCACACTAGGATACCCTGTGTCGTGAGAACCAGAAACAGCGACATCACAAACATGTAAACATTCGAGACCTGTTTTTTTTTGTTTCCAGCCGTGGTTCGAACCCCGGACCTCCCGCATGGTAGGCAGACGCGCTACCGCTGCGCCACAGAGGTTGGCTTTAGCACATTAAAATACATTGGGATTTTTAAGATAAGGTAAGATATCGAAATAAATATTTTTATCAAAAATATTATTATTGTCATTAATTAATACAGCAGCTATAAGCTAATGTGTGTTCACTTCCGTGCACTTGTTAAATATATTTTTTTTTAATACTTTATTGCACCATAAAATCGTACAATGCGGCGAACTTAATGCCATAAGCATTTTCCACCAGTCAACCGCAGGAGGTGTAACGAAAAATTTTGCAGGCGTGCAAAAAAAGGAAAAATAAAACTTTACAAATTAATTATATACTTACACATGTTTATCTTTATACTTTTTTTTATTTTAATGCACTAACCCGTGCTAAGGAACAAATTTAAAAACCTATTTAGAGGCTAAAAATTTCACCCATGCCGGGATTCGAACCCGCAACCTCTGGCTATCCGTGCCAGCGCTCTACCAATTGAGCCAATGGGCGACTAACGGCATCAGTGAAATTTCGAATCTCTTTACACTATTCTCTGTATTACGTACAGGCAGCGACATCTGACTTAAGCAAATTGCATTACTTACAGCCCCGACTACCTACTTTGCAGTTAGGTTTAACATTGGAACGATATCACTGTACCCGGTTTTTAAATATGTTTATCTTTATAAAATGTTTATCTAGTCTGTTTTTAAATTAGTTCACTGCGCCACAGAGGAGACGAAGAAAAACATCGTGAACGTCTCAGGTAATCAAATACCTCAGCGCTTGAAAATGCCAATCTGCGGTGGGCACGCGTGGTAATAAAGCCCATACTCTCTCTCTGAGAGAAGCCCTATGCCCTACAGTGGGACGTTTTCTTCTTCTTCTTCAGGCTATATTAGTCCACTGCTGGACACAGCCCTCCCCTCATGAGCGCCATAGCACAAGGTTGTGCCACCATTGCGGGGTAATGCTTTTATAGTTGTAAGTATTAAGATCACAGTTGTTCCACAAGCATCAAATATCTCTTGTTTCTTATCAATGATTTTTATTACGAATACAAACATACAGAATGATGGGCACATCTACTGTGATAGTTTTAGTACATAATGCGTGAATTACTCCACGACTGTTCCTCAAACAATTAACGTTCGAAATATCACTTCTTCTTCAGGCTATATTAGTCCACTGGTGGACATAGCCCTCCCCTAATGAGCGCCATAGCGCAAGGTTGTGCCATCATTAGGGGGTAGTGCCCATAATCCCCACGCTGGGCATGCGGGTTGGGGATCGCAGCTCGGTGGAATTGTACTGCAGGGGGCGCTGCTGCCCACCCCCCGGTTTGTGTCCCTTAGTCGCCTATTACGACACCCGCGGGAAGAATTTGGGTTGGTGCTATTCTCTAGGCCACACAGTTTATAAGCAACATAAAAAAATGTTAAAGACGTAAATCTGTCAGACTGTAACCACCTCGTTACAAATTAAGATCCAACACTATTACGATACTAAAGGAAAAACGGTGACTGTGCGGCACACATCCAGCGTTTTGTCCGACGCAGGCGACAAGGGTCCAATGGGAGCCAATTAATTTCCTACCGCACGTAAGTACTAAATTCGCATGACGTAGGTAGCTACGGCCTTTTCTATTTACAGTACGTGTGAGTGGCGAAAATTAGTTCTAGCCGAAGCTCTACAACTCATTTTGTTCTTTATGCGTACCATTGCATTGAACTTGCAATGACAGAGAGGCGCTTTAAGCGGAAAAATATGTCGTAGTTGACTGAATATCCACTGCTGGGGCACGGGTATCTTCCCTAAAGAAGGTATAGGCCATACTCCAACACGGGGACCAAGTCCGCATTGATGGAGGCTTGCGAGACTAGTGGCTGGTATTACTGTTAGAAGTTTTCAAGCCGCCCTAGAGCTCTGACTTGCCATCTATCGACGGCAGCCGGTACCAACTGCTTGACGTGCCTTGCGAAGCACGGAACATAGTCGATCACCCACCGTTGCACTGAACAAGCGCTATGTTACTTAACCTTCTTCAAGATCACGTATATAATTTGTTATGGATAAAATGGCTGGAATTTGTTAGTTTTATGTTTCTGTAATTTTAGTACATACTATTGTTCTATTTATATATTTTTAGTGGATCTTTGTTGTCCGAATAAATAAGTAAAATAATAATATTAATATCACCCAGGCAGCCAGGACTACAAGCGATTCTTACTTTTTATAATAGCATTCAACAAACATAATGTATAAATTGTTCACGCCGAAATAAATTCCGATTTCTTGAACCTCGCAACTCAAATTATCTTTGGATAACCGACCTCTGCCTTCCCCGTCGCATATAATCTTTTTCTGCTACACCCGTAAGGGACACATTGAATGGAAGTTAATCTAGCGAGGCTTGAGGTCCAAGGGATTAGGCGGACTGAGGGACCCTTAAGGAGGGGCGTTTATCAATCCTGCTGGGTTAAAAGTGGGGTTTTTATTAATGAAAACGATGTAGTACCTATGTAGGCCCCTAAGATGGGTATGATCGAATGATTATGTTTAGGGTGTCGAGTTGAAGGTTCCCTAGGTACTTTGTTTACTAAGTTATGCACATTTCTGAAGCTATAGTAGCAACTGTGAAAGAAAACGTCGTGTGGAAAACTGACTTTCTGAGGTGTTCCAACACCTGAGCGCTTAACATTGCGAATCTATGGTAGGCCCGCGTGGTAGTTAAGCCCACACTCTATTTCTGAGAGAAGGCTATGCATTTTATAAGTAAAGTAATATTATTATTGTTAAATTATCTCATGAGTTTATTAACTTAACAATAAACCAGTATAAACTATAATTAATACATTAAGTCCTCAAGTAACTTCATACTAACGGTGCATGTTGTGACTGCCTGTAAGTGAGGTAACACTTAGTTTATTTCTAGTTATGGTCTGTTGTAAATGTATTGGTGTATATCTTGTTGGTAGTCCTTATAAACAAAAATAAAAAATTAAATAAAATAAAGCTTGTGCCTTACAGTAGGACTTACATAGGCTACGTAAAAAAGTGGAAGGAAGATAACATATTTTAAACTTTCGCGACCACGATGACTGTAACGTCGTCGAAACGTCGAGGTAAAACAGCAATAAATTACTACGCGATTAAGCCACGAAAATATTCTAACTATGGAAGGAAGATGTAAGCTTTATTAATTTACGGGTGGATTTATCGCTGGATTCTGAATTCAGAATTCCAGTAAATCAATTAGACTTCTCAGATATCCTAGAAAATAACGAGACAGAGTAAATATGTACTTAGATATTTGCAATATGAACTTTTCAAGAACGAGCGGTGATTTTACACTAACCACCAACCAACCATACGTCCGCCATTTTGTGATTTTCGTGACGTCATATAGCTATTAGACTTGTTTGACAAAATCGAATCAGCCATTTGGCATCTTTGGGGTCAATATACTTATACGTAGGTACATACTGCAGACCGGTTTTGCAGTTCCTTTGCTTTCGCTGTCCGACAAAAAGCCATTAAAACAACTTTTATTAAAATCGATGCCTCCTTATAAAAGGTAATAAGTGCCTAACTTGATATGGCGATGTAGACTTCACTACACTGCTGTGCGATAAAGAATCTGATGAAAACTGATAAACAATTTCGAAACATACCTACTGGCGAGCTTTTATACGTTCTCAGCTATTCATAAAACAGTTTCCCGAACACGAGACAACATCCCGTCAGATTATTGCCCGCCCCAGTCATCGGCGAAATTCTTTGCACCGCCCATTTCAATTTCCTGTTCCCGGTCTGTCTGCGTCCTCGATGAGGCCTGTTCACACTACAGACGTGGAGCGTCCGCACAGCCATGAACAACTATCCACATTAGCCTTAATGAAATGTACTCGATTTATTTCGACGTAAAGAATTTACATTATGTTTGCAGAATTATATTCTTTTTAATGCACTAACCCGTGCTAGGGACAATTTTAAAAACCTATTTAGAGGCTAAAAATTCCACTTATGCCGGGATTCGAACCCGCGACCTCTGGCTATCCGTACCAGCGCTCTTTCCATCTGAGCTAATGGGCGACTGACAATTTGCAGAATGATAATAAAAAATGTAAGTTGCTGTCTTCGGGGCACAGTGTAGTGGATATAAGGGCAACGGAAAAAAAACTCCACTGTGACTTTTTTCACTGTATTTCTGAAAGCATCTCAAGCCTTATACATCAATTGCTAGTTTATAAGGAAGAGCGGGTGATCGTGCTCTTCCACTATATGGAATGTACACAATCTTCCACTTCCACTATTGTATGTAATGTGAAACACTTTGATTGTACGATGGTTATATTTTGAAGTGCGCGCGCAGAGTTAACATGTGCTCACCACATCACTCCCCTTCAAGATCGTAGTTACGCATACCTAGGTCTGATAGGTATCGAAGCCTGTGCTCTAAAGCCTGCAAGTCTCAGTGGACGCTGAGTCAGTGAGTCGACTAGTGGTTGAGGGTGTTCGGCGGCTAACAGTCACTTCACCGGCGACAGTACCATGGGGCCCCCGCTGTTGCTGTGTGGCTGCCGTGCCACACCTTATCTTTACTTTTTTCTGCACTACACTACGGCCCGAAGACAGCGGCTTACATTTTACATCGTACATTGACATTCAGCTAGCAGAATGTAAATAATTGACATAGATTTTTTTTTTTTTTGAAGCCCTCCAAGTTTGAAGCCAAAGCGGACGCGCGGTGTGTCGCGCCGCGTTTGTAGTGTGAATAGGCCTACAAAATATGCACGGGCCGTCTAAACTGTTCCACACAGACTAAGACAAACGGCAGGATTAAATATCTTATTGCCACGTGACACGTGACAGGAACCAGATATATGTATGAATTTGAAATCATTAACAATATTGTAAGATTGTGTCGATTTTTTAATACCTACGTCTACTACTATATTTCACAAATGTAAAAAACTTAAAAAACAAAGTCATTGGTACTTGCCGGGACTCAAACCCACGACCTCCCGATTTAGAAGCCAGCGTTCTACCGCTCTGCTCCCACGGCAAGGAGTGTACCTATCAAGGAGTGTGCACACAAAAAAAAGCCAAACAAGCGCGAGTTGGACTGACCTACCGAGGGTTTCGCACAAATATGTAGGTATTTACATAATTATCATAAATCGTTCAGGAATCGAATTTCGCAGTTTTTCCGAGCTTTTCCCGATAATCAAAGTTTTTTTTTTGCATAATTTAATTTTCAAATTTATTGTAATCAGATTATTTTTCCTATGTGTGTTGAATATGATATTACGCGCGAAATTTCATTTCCAGGTCAACGGCAAGTATCCTATAAATTTTGATTCCCTTGAGTATCGCAATATACGTTTTTTTGCGCCATAAACGGCCGTATCTTTTTGTTACGTTAACTTAGACATTTGATTTTACAGTTTCAATGGGCTGTAGACCTTAGTGGTATCGTGGTATCAACCTTTTGTATGTCCCCACTGCTGTGGCACGGGTCTCTTGCTGCATCGCAGGGACGTGAGGCCATACTCCACTTAGGAGTATGGCCTCACGTCCCTGCGCTTGAGTGGTTGGGTTGGTGGAGAATTGTAAGACAGTGGCGGGCCTTACTGTTAGAAGATATCAAGCCGCCCACAAGGCCTCTGACGTGGCTTAACAAGTAAACCTGATTATATGGTTTTAATATCTACTCGCGTAACTAACAGGAAGGGTCTTAAAAAAAAAACAAACGGACGGATCACGGACGTTTGAACAGACGGATAACAAAGTGATCGTATAAGGGTCACGTTTTACGCTTTAATTTTTTTTAAGATAAGTCAACTCCCCTGTTATGAAATACTCTTAATTTTTTTATTATTATTATATTCAAGACTTTTACGGAATACTAGTTAAATACAAAAAAACCTTCACTTAAACCTTCACAGGTTTATTTGTGAGGTGACTTAAGTAGGTTTTTTTTAGTTTCAGCCATTCGCGGCCGAACACAGCTTTCACCCGTAATTCCAGTGAGTACTAATAGTAATTTAAATTGCATTAAACATACTAGGAACTTGTTAAGCTTCTAGACTTATAAAACTTTAAAAGAATTTGACTTTAATAACTTAGAATAATTAAATTGAAGCAAGTGATATTTCGAACGTTAAATGTTTGAGGAACAGTCGTGGAGTAATTCACGCATTATGTACTTAAAACTATCACAGTAGATGTGCCCATCATTCTGTATGTTTGTATTCGTAATAAAAATCATTGATAAGAAACAAGAGATATTAATTGATGCTTGTGGAACAACTGTGGTCTTAGTACTTACAACTATAAAAGCTATAACAGTGGATATCCACTTCATCCTCAGTGCTTGTATATGTATTAAAGGGTTACATTGGTGGTACGGTACCCTAAAATGATATCAAATACGAATAGTCAAGTAAAACACAAGCAATATAAGGCATTTTCCTTACCAATTGCCTACCAAAGTCGTTATTTAATCATCGTAAGTAGGTACTCAGTTTAGTTTTTAATCAGCCTTCCATTCTCAGTACAACTTGTTTACTAGGAAGTTTATTGGGAAGCCGTTATTGCTTTGCAGAAAAAAAAGTTGTTGCTAACAGAGGAATGAAGTTTACTTTTCTTTCTTGATGAATTGGTTTATTATATTGTTTTTAATGCATTAACCCGTACTACGGACAATTTTAAAAACCCATTTAGGGGCTAAACATTCTGTACGTAATACAGATAATATTTAAAAACCTATTTAGAGGCTAAAAATTTCACCCATGCCGGGATTCGAAAGAATAGAAAGAAAGAACAGATAATATTGTAAAGAGGTTCGAAATTTCACTAATGCCGGTGAGTCGCTCATTAGCTCAGTTGGAAAGGGCGCTGGCACGGATGGCCAGAGGTCGCTGGTTCGAGTTCCGGCATGGGTGGAATTTTTAACCTCTAAATAGGCTTTTAGAATTGGTTTATGTCCCGTTTGTCTCTCAGGTTTGGAGTGGCCACAAGTGTTTTTTTTATGTAGCTTATAAAAATCTCACTGCAGGGCACAGGCTTTCTCTCAGAGAGAGAGTATGGGCTTACCACGCGTGCCTACTGCTGATTGGCAATTTCAAGCACTGAGGTATTTGAAAACTTCAGACACTCAAGTTTCTACACGATTTTTCTTTCACGGTTAGCGAGTAGTATTGCTTGTTGGTGCCACGACTTCCGGTGCTGGTTTCGTGCTCGACTTGCTCGCTGGCGGAAACACGTGACATGCCACGGACGAACTAGTCCAACGAGAGCAGAGTGGGGCGGCCAATCAGCGGCCGACACGAAGCACGAGGTCGGACCAGGCGCCCAAGTTGCCGATTCATTATCGTTGTGACCGCCGTCCGAATCGTTTGGTTTCTGGGCACGCCGCCCAATTTTTGGTAGATTATTATTTAATCAGAGTTTAAATGCATTTGAGCAAGAATTGAATATTGGTTTGTGTTGTATTTAAAATCTGTAAGTATCAATGTAATTTAAAGTGTTCATTTTGTAAAATAAATGTATTAAGGCTACCTATGGTTTTCAGTTATACTCTTGTGACTAATATGCTACACTATCATTTCACAAATGTACATAATTTAAAAAACTAAGTTATTGGTGCATCCCCACACTGGGAATCAAACCTGAGTCTTTCTTTCCAAGTCTTATTTGTACACACTGAACTAATTAATTACAAGTAATTAAATTGATAAGCCCTTTGTGTCTCCTGGGTTTCTTTCTGCATCGCAGGAAGGTTAGGCCAAGTAATAAAATAAAATTAATTGCAATGCATATTGTATTGTACAATATTGCAATATTGTATTGCATGCCCAGCGTGAGGTTTATGGGTATTACCCCTGTGTATTATATTACCCCTGGGTATTACCCCCGCGCTCTTTATGGGAGGGCTATGTCCAGCAGTGGACTAATATAGCCTGAAGAAGAAGAAGCACAAATAAATAAAAAATTACAATAATTTTACTAACAACTAACCATGTACTAAGAACGCTGTAGGCTGCACAGTATTAGCTTCCATATGAGATGCTGTCAAAACGGTTGCTTCTCAAATTAAATGACAAAATGATTCACCTACGCAGCCCTAAGTATACTAGTTAGAATACTGAATAATAAAAGTATACAGTGTACCCGAGACCACGGCAACTGTAACGCTGCCAAAACGTCGGGAAATAAGGTAATTACGTTTTACCTAATAAATAATCGCGATTTGACCCATTTAATATATAACTACTAGTTATAGGTAGACATGCGCAAAACAGTACCCTGTGAGAACATGCCACATGGCATGGCATTTCGTACCGCACCATATGGCATTATAACAGTACGCAGTACGCGGAACATGGCCCACCTGAGATGTCGCATTATAACTCACGAGGGCCATGTTTAGATTCATTGTCATTATGCCTACAGTAAACAGTCCCTATTAACAAAGCAATAAGGTATGCTCGCCGACCCCCGCGGCCATGCATTTGCAAGTACATAGCAACGATTTGCCAGGCGCGACGTACTGATCATGCCATAGGTCATGCTATATAACGCGTACTGCATAGCTCGCAGTACTTACACAATCATGTCTAATAACTAGTTCGAATGCTTTTGAAAACGAAACACATTTTCAACTCAGAGAAATATCTTTAAAAAAATATGGAGCAAGATTACTAGTGCCACCGATATATAATATATATTATACGTATAGTTCCTGAGACAAGTGTCAGACTAAACTCACAATCTATTAAAAGTGTTTTTAGTATCAATAATTCGGATGAAATAACCATCAACAGCGAAGAGCCTTAGATAACGGTCATGGTTTGATGATTTCTATGTCTTAACGGCCGTTTTCGGTATTAATCTTATTTAGTCATAGGTTTTCTGCCTTATGTTCACGGCCGTGGGTCCAAGACCACTTTTAACGTGATGGGGAGTTTCGTCTGACACTTTTTGGAAAAACGATCTGTAATAAAAGATATGAATTTAAGCCCCTTAAGGCTGAGAAAACCAAACTTCAAGTTTTTATTTGTAAAAAATGAGTCGCCCCTTAGCTCAATTGGAAGAGCGCTGGTACGGATAACCAGAGGTCGCGGGTTCAAATCCCAGCATAGGTTAATTTTTTACCCTCTAAATAGGTTTTTAAAATTGTCCTCAGCACGGGTTAGTGCATTAAAAATAAAAATAGTGTAAAAACCTATTTAGAGGCTAAAAATTTCACCCATGCCGGGATTCGAACCCGAAACCTCTGGCTATCCGTACCAGCGCTCTACCAATTGAGCCAATGGGCGACTCACGGCATCAGTGAAATTTCGAACCTCTTTACAATATTCTCTGTATTACGTACAGGCAGCGACATCTTACTTAAGCAAATTGCATTACTTACAGCCCCGACTACCTACTTTGCAGTTAGGTTTAACATCGGAACGATATCACTGTGCCCACATGATTACACTATTTTTATTTTTAATGCACTAACCCGTGCTAAGGAACAAATTTAAAAACCTATTTAGAGGCTAAAAATTTCACCCATGCCGGGATTCGAACCCGCAACCTCTGGCTATGCGTACCAGCGCTCTACCAATTGAGCCAATGGGCGATTTGCAATTTGTTTAAGTCAGATGTCGCTGCCTGTACGTAATACAGAGAATATTGTAAAGAGGTTCGAAATTTCACTGATGCCGTGAGTCGCCCATTGGCTTAATTGGTAGAGCGCTGGTACGGATAGCCAGAGGTTACGGGTTCGAATCCCGGCATGGGTGAATTTTTTAGCCTCTAAATAGGTTTTTAAATTTGTTCCTTAGCACGGGTTAGTGCATTAAAAATAAAAATAGTGTAATCATGTGGGTACAGTGATATCGTTCCGATGTTAAACCTAACTGCAAAGTAGGTAGTCGAGGCTGTAAGTAATGCAATTTGCTTAAGTCAGATGTCGCTGCCTGTACGTAATACAGAGAATATTGTAAAGAGGTTCGAAATTTCACTGATGCCGTGAGTCGCCCATTGGCTCAATTGGTAGAGCGCTGGTACAGATAGCCAGAGGTTGCGGGTTCGAATCCCGGCAATGGTGAAATTTTTAGCCTCTAAATAGGTTTTTAAATTTGTTCCTTAGCACGGGTTAGTGCATTAAAAATAAAAATAGTGTAAAAATAGTGTAATCATGTGGGTACAGTGATATCGTACCGATGTTAAACCTAACTGCAAAGTAGGTAGTCGGGGCTGTAAGTAATGCAATTTGCTTAAGTCAGATGTCGCTGCCTGTACGTAATACAGAGAATATTGTAAAGAGGTTCGAAATTTCACTGATGCCGTGAGTCGCCCATTGGCTCAATTGGTAGAGCGCTGGTACGGATAGCCAGAGGTTGCGGATTCGAATCCCGGCATGGGTGAAATTTTTAGCCTCTAAATAGGTTTTTAAATTTGTTCCTTAGCACGGGTTAGTGCATTAAAAATAAAAATAGTGTAATCATGTGGGTACAGTGATATCGTTCCGATGTTAAACCTAACTCCAAAGTAGGTAGTCGGGGCTGTAAGTAATGCAATTTGCTTAAGTCAGATGTCACTGCCTGTACGTAATACAGAGAATATTGTAAAGAGGTTCGAAATTTCACTGATGTCGTGAGTCGCCCATTGGCTCTATTGGTAGAGCGCTGGTACGGATAGCCAGAGGTTGCGGGTTCGAATCCCGGCTTGGGTGAAATTTTTAGCCTCTATATAGGTTTTTAAATTTGTTCCTTAGCACGGGTTAGTGCATTAAAAATAAAAATAGTGTAATCATGTGGGTACAGTGATATCGTTCCGATGTTAAACCTAACTTCAAAGTAGGTAGTCGGGGCTGTAAGTAAAGCAATTTGCTTAAGTCAGATGTCACTGCCTGTACGTAATACAGAGAATATTGTAAAGAGGTTCGAAATTTCACTGATGTCGTGAGTCGCCCATTGGCTCTATTGGTAGAGCGCTGGTACGGATAGCCAGAGGTTGCGGGTTCGAATCCCGGCTTGGGTGAAATTTTTAGCCTCTAAATAGGTTTTTAAATTTGTTCCTTAGCACGGGTTAGTGCCTTAAAAATAAAAATAGTGTAATATAAAAATTGGTACACTCTTTTGTCTCTACATTGATGTCCCATGACTTTACTCTGCACCCCGCTCCTTAGCGGACACCAAACTCCCATGCAAATATTCTTAAATCGAAAAGAAGAAATACCTATATGTTTCGAGGACTTAATTATTAAAAGGTTTGTTTTAAAAGCGCCGCCCATGTTTTGACTAAGCGAATGAAAACGAGGAGCGCCCCGGGCACACAAATAAAAGATGATTTGTTTTCTAAGACAACCGGCCCCATCGGTGGACTGGATGCCACGAAGACGCGATCTGAAACAGCAGAAAAACGAAGAACACAAAGATGTCTATATTCTTTTTTTTTTTTTAATGCACTAACCCGTGCCAAATGATGCAATTGATGCAAATTGCTTCAGCCAGATGTCGCTGCCTGTACGTTATAAAGAGAGTATTGTAAAGAGGTTTGAAATTTCACTGATGCCAGTGAGTAATCTCTTAGCTCAGTTGGAAGAGCGCTAGCACGGTTAGCGAGAAGGTAGATAGTGGAAGGAATTTTTAGTCTCTAAATAAGTTTTTATAACAAAAAAATCTATTTATTAGAAAGCGCTCGTGGCCAAGGTGAACCGAGTGATTGAAATCAATCACTAAAGTTGAAACAACAACAAGCGCGCTCAGCTGCAGTATGGGTGACCGTCCCGTTACTATCGCTAGTGGCATTTTTCCGAGCGCTTCCGTGCTTCGTAAGACATGCTAAACCGTTGGTACCATCGTTATGGGCGGCTTGATTACTTTTGACAGTTAGGCCCGCCACTATCTTACGATCCTCCACCAACCCGGACTTGGCCCAGTGGTGGAGTACGACCTAACCTTCTTGGGATGCAGGAAGAAACCTGTGCTTAAGCAATGGGGACATCCAAGGGTAGATAACGATACTAGTTGCAAATCTTATATAAAATCTCTGGTGAAACTACTGTACACGAGATTGCCACACAGTCAAACCAATTTATTGCTTTTGTGGGGCCTTATTATAACATGGTAGGTGTTCTCTTTTATATTAATAAATACATACATACGAAATGCAAAAATGGATTAAACAGTAGAATAAAATTAAATAGTATTTAGTGGACGAATAATATATTAATTGTGAAACTAACACGTTCATTAAGTAAACATTTTGATTTTATACTAAATATAAATATAATTGATTACATTTACTTAAAAAATCTAGGCTTCTTCTTCCTAGCGCGTGAAGTGCAAACAATTTTTATTAAACAGTTGAGGTCGTGGGTTCAAATCCTCGCATGTACTTTATGTAGACTTGAAAAATTGATTTTCTAAGTTACGTACATTTGTGAAATTATAGAAGCAATACTGAAAGAGGATGAACTAGGTGACTAGAATTGAGAAAGGAATGTTGCGTTGGTTTGGACATGTGGAGAGGATGAAGGAAGAAAGATTGACGAAACAAATATATTGCGAATGTGAGTGGAAGGACTGGTAAGGGACGTCCCAAACGGACATACATCGACCAAATAGGAGATGTATTAGCAAAGGGAAAGATAAAAAGTACCAAATTATGGACGTTGATAAAGCGAAGGTGATCTGTCAGGATCGTGGCAAGTGGCAGTCCCTGGTCTCTGCCTACCCCGCTGGGATACAGGCGTGAGGTTATGTATGTATGTGTGTAGTAGCAATACCACTCGCTAACTGTGAAGGACAAAAATCGTGAAAAAAATTGAGGAATTGGCAATTTCAAGCTCTAAGGGCCAGTATCGGAATTGACAGTTCCTCTATGTAAATAGTTACGTCCAGTGCTGTCTCTTCAAATTCCCCAGAAAAAAGCGTGACAGAATGTCACTTAAGTATTTACTTAGGGCAGATTTTTCAATCCTCGGATAAAACTTATTCGTCTAATAAAGTATTACACAATAATATAAAAATGTCACTGAAAAATAACAAAAGAAAGGTAATTGCAACACATTTTTGAAATTGTTGTTTAATACGATATTCGACAAATAAGTTTTATCTCAGTATTGAAAAATCAGCCCTTAGTGAAATACTGAATTCAAAAACTGGCCCTTGGCGCTTGAAACTGCCAATTCCTCAAGCTTTCTCACAACTTTTTTTCCTTCACAGTAAGCTTATAGTATTGCAACTATAATTTCACAAATGTAAGAAAACAAAGTGTACAAGCCTACATAAAGTACATTGAAATTCAAACCTCAGATATTTGAAAAATTGTTTGCCCTAAAACACGTTAACACCTCAGACGCTTAAGTTTCCTCAAACTGTTTTACTTCACTATAAGCTAGAGGTTTTAGTTAGAAAGAATAATATGCCCCTGACATGACATCGCTGCGACTGTGGCACCGGGCCCCGGGGTGCGTTCTTTAATTTTTTACATAATTGACAAGACCACTTACCCTGCGGTCGGTGTACAGTGAAATATTAAGCAGCCAGCCGCTGTAGGCAAAGACATTGGCGTAACAGTGTCGCTGTTCAAATTGGGAGTCGGAAAAGATAGACCTTTCAATACATACCGCCTTCAATATTAACCCTTGTATGTCCCCACTGCTAATGCAAGGGTCTCTTCCTGCATCGCAGGAAGGTTAGGCATACTCCACCGGGGGCCAAGGCCGGGTTGGTGGAGGATTGTAAGACAGCGGCGGGCCTTACCGTCAGAAGTTATCGAGCCGCCCAAAAGGCCTCTGAAATGGCTTAACGACTGCCATTACATGACAGCCGGCACGAATGGCATAGCGTGCCAGAGTGCTTAGTGCGAGTTTTTTAACTACTCGATCGCGTTAACGTAAACTCATATTTCTATGGCATCGAGGAAGCGCCACCTAGCGACAAGTATGGAAATTAAAATTGTTGAGTGCGAATTGTAATGGTTTACGTTGGTTTACGTTGAGAAGTGAACACGTTTACCAGCCAAAACACGAATAAACGCTAGTGCGAGTTGTACTGTGACAGCGTTTTGCCAGTTCGAACGGTTAACTTACTCATACTCACTACTCAATGCTCGATTAACGCGGTAGTAAAGTTGTCCGATTGGATCTGTCAAACTCGCACTAAGCACTCTGGTGAAGCACGGAAGCGCTCGAAAAAAATGCCACTAGCGGTAGTCACGGGACGGTCACCCACCCTGCACCTGACCGCACCTGTTGTTGCTTAACTCAAGTGATCAATCACTACAAGTGATCCAATCAGTCACATACCGCCTTATTTAAATAAAATCACTACCTTTTTTACAAAAAGTCTTGAAACAGTATTTGAAATGTCTTTACATACAGTCTTATTAAAAGAAAACACTGTTGAAGAGGCTTAAAATATCTCTATTTTTAATAAGCTTAGAATTTTTGAAACGGGCAACTTATTTACAAACATTGCAATTTTAATAAAAGCTGTAATAAAAAAACTGAAATAAAAATTAATAAGCAATAACCTGACTATCAAGCACGCTAACTTATTAACTTCCTAATTAGCTACATTGGTAAAGTTGGGTCCCGCTTGCACATTAGGTAATGTTAAGCAATCGGGTCATAGATTATTATTACCTATTTCAAAAGTTTTATTTTTGTCTTTTCAGGGATTTTTGATCTTTTATTGGATTTATGCCGATTTATATATACTTTTGCAAATAAGTCAAATCGATTGTGATCTTATTTGTCAAATTCTAACCATGGGTTAAGGAGTTATGAGGAAACGAAGTATCGGACATACTTACAAACATACATACGCCCTAAACACATCACCCTTCTTTTGGGCTTCGCAGTCGGATAAAAAGGTGAGGTATATGTGTGAAGTGGTAAACCCACCTTGAATTGTGGTTCTTCACAATGTTATCCTACTGAATATTTGTGTTTCATAACTCTCTTAAACCGAAGAGCTCAAGCTAAAGAAACACAATTTTCTTGCGAACTTTAGTACAATAATTAAAGCTATTTTATCCATGAACAGGCTCATTAAAAGTTTTTATTTCAGACATGTCACAGCCTTAGGTTTTCTTTCAGTAGGTATTGCTTTTTGAGACATACTTTAATATAAAACACATTGCTGCTACCAAGATTACGAGTTGCTTGAATAAATGTAATTTATGATCTGACAAAAATTTTCAACACTTTTTATAAAGCTGCATTTACTTTCGAATAATGTGTACGAGGCATTATTAAGTAAAAAATTACCTACTGTACAACTGTAGTCTCAAATATGTACACTTTTTACCCCACTCGCCGAAGCTGGTTTCAAACATTTGGTTTCCAAAGTAGCCGAAAGGTTTACAGAGTGCATGATTGGAAATAAGATAAACCGTATAGTGTAGATACGTTGTACCAGTTTTCGCTCAACGAGCAACCGACGACGCGAGCTCCGTCTCTGCTCACCATGATCAAGCTCTGCGAATCGGAGCGAAACCTGGTCGGACTTTTCCGATATAACAACACCCGTAAGTAGATCCGGACTAAAAGTCTACAATGTGTTATGCTTACGAAAGTTTTAGTTTAAAAAAAGTGTAGATACGGTTTATTTTATTTCCATAAAAAAAATCTAAAAAGTGTCACGTTACAAGAATAAATCGGCTGAATGATTGAACTTCCTTATCTGTTTATGCTCAATACGTTTGTCTCATTTTTATGCTTAAGCAAAGTTGAGATGAAGAATACTTCTAATATTCACCACGCTGACGTGGCGCGATTTGAAATGTTCGCCAAATTATTAATCCATGCCCACCATGATCTACTCATTTATCTTAATATTTAGTTTTTACTGTAACAGATATAATTTAAATAAAGTACATTTCAATGTATTTTCTATATTATAAAACAAAATGCTCAAAGTAAAGTAAATAAAACCATTTAGGTAGAAACTTGAGGCCAAATTGGTGCCGTCGACGTGTCGACTAGTAAGTTGCCCAGCAATCTGGCACCCTTACTCCGCTGATTAGCGAGGTTCAAACGCTGCCCGAAATATGCACCAGCTTTGGAGTCACCCTGTAAATAGATCAAGCGCGACGTAATCATTTTAATATTTATATATTTACAATGACATCTAGAAACGAAATTGTATTTAAACCGCTGCCGCTAATGAGAGTTTCCAAGAAGCTGGCAGCATTTACCCTCTGTATACCCTAAGTAACTACCATTATGCCTGATTTATTAAAAATCTAAGGCGTAGGAGATGATCCAGCCAGCATGCTGGTGGGAATCTCAACAAAACAGTTCCATAGAACGGAGGTGTATGTAAAAAAAAAACAGTCCGTGCAATCCAGCATTTACTCTCTGAATACTCTAGCATTTATCCTCTGAATATAATAGGTAGCTACCGTTCTGCCTGATTAATTAAAATTAATTAAAAAATATTGCTGGCGGGAATCTCAACAAAATAGTATCACAGAATGGAGTTTTTATCAGAACAGTCCTTGCAATCCGTAGCACAGTTTGAGCATACTACGAGCTACGCCGTAGTGGCTCGTAGCGCGTAGCACGCCACGCTACGTCAGTAAACGCTCTCATGGGAGGCTCGACCGAGCAAGGTTTAGGTGTCAAATAAAACAAGACATGAATTGAGGTAAAAGCCTCAATACCAGATCTACTTTGGTAGTCTCAGAGCTCCTAGAAATTTGTGCAGAAGCTAGGTGACCAAGTTTATAGTTTCAATGGAATAGTGTTTGAAACGTCGTGGACCATTTTCCAAGCGTGTTTGTTTTGAAGTTAGTGAGGGTCACGTTTTATGTATTTCACTTTTTAAATTGCTGAAGCAGGTTCATTTTAAATGTGCTGTCCATAACGGTACAACTGATGCGTTACCCTCTGTACAGGTTAATTTACGTTGTTATAATTAATTCTGTTGGAATATTGCAAATTGCAATTATTGCGGAATGGACTTTTTACATAATAAATGTATAGGAATAGCAAAATGGGCAATGAGATGGTGATAACAAAAATATTACAGAATGAGTGACATGAGAGAAAAGTCAATAAAACGAAAAATTTACAAAATCAGAAAATGAATCCAAGGAAGACTCCATGGATTCATTTTCACAGTAATCACAATTTTAATTTGTGTATGGAAGAATTAACAAATTTAATTTTCAATAGTTTCAAACGGGCTATTTTATTTTTACAGCAAACTTACTCAGATGCTTTTCTCTATATTATTCTGTATCAATCATTAGTAATCCGTGCTTGCACGTTAAGCCGTTGGTGTAGGCTGTCATGTTATAGCAGTCGTTAAGTCACGTAAAAAGCCTTAGGGGCGGCGCGATAACTTCTGACAGTAAGGCCTGCCACTGTTAAATAAATTATTTTTTTCTCTCACTGTCTTACAATCCTCCACCAACCCAGACTTGGCCCCCGTAGTGGACTGTGGCTAAAACTTCCTGCGATGCAGGAAGAGACCCATACTCCAGCAGTGGGAACAAATAAGGGTCAATATTGGTATCGATTAGAACAAATGGGCAAAGAGATGGTGGCAGCAAGAATATTATAGAATGACTGACATGAAAGACAAAGGTCATTAAAAAAGATTTCACAATGAAAGAATTGATAAATTTGACACCTTATGCGTATTTTCTCAGACAAGTATTGGTGTCGGTGGTGGTGTGTTCGTGTCTTGGTTCTGCTTAAAAAAGTAGGAGGGAGGGCGGTGCATTAACTAACCGCATGGTGCTGGCGGAATTTAGCGAAGTCAGTTTCACTTTTTAATGCTATTATGGATTTCCGCAAAGTAACACCTGATTCCATACAATATCTGAAAACACGTTAACCTAACGCTTTCCTCTATATTATTTTGTGTCAATCTTCAGTAATTCAATTAACAATATCATTCTGACCAAGATCTCAGTCCATAAAGGAAACGACAATAATAAAGTCCCATCCGATGTAATTTCACAGTTTACAACCCTCCTTGTGGCACAACTTATTGGGGTCTCAGACAAATTCAATTCTGTTGCTAGGAAAGTTTTTTTTTGCGAAGAAAATTCTGCTTATTATTGAATTCTACTACTCTATCGAAGAACTAGGGGTCAACAAAATGTTCTTACATTCCTCTCAATTTGGGCTAAGTCTTATTTGCTAGCCCATGTTTTTGCTCTATGTCAGATACTAAAACTATCATAATTATCAAGCTTAGTTATTTATTATGCGGTTACTTATTAGGTTGGTATTTAAGATAAGATAAGAGAAGATAAGAATATTCATCATTGTATACCGAAAAAACAGTTACAGAAACAGCAGGTACAGATGATAAGATACAATTGGCGGTCTTATTTATAATAGTAATTTCTTCCAGGCAACCTCAAATTGAAGAATTTGCCAAAGGAGAAATAGATTTACCTAATAATTTATCGTGATAATAACTATGTGCGAGTATTGCGAGTTATTATTATTACTACGTTTATTGCACATTAATAAAAAAATATACAATGGCATTGAAGTAATAAAGAAATTGTATGATAAACCATACAATACCTTTACATATACCATAACTTTTTTGGCGCATTTGTGGCGAAAGTGACGCCACGAAAGTTTTCAATTCATTTCATAGGAGTCGTTTGAAGTTGGCGAACGTACGAGTATTTCAATTACTCACATTTACTGGTATTTAATAAAGTCATCCAATGCTCTTATGATAACATAATCTATATTATTAATTTCATCAAGGAGTACGTTAGACTCGATCGAAACCTCACGGTAGACTCGATTTCGAGTCGACAAGATATATCCGTAAAATTCGAACTATGGAGAATTTCGTTAAATTCTAATAGCACTGACACAAACCGCGGTCGCCATCGAAAGAAACCGCAGTCGCCATCTTAGACACGCCTCGCCAATCAACACATCGCGTGCGTCTCGCCAAAAAAGTATACATCACAAAGAATTTGTGACATAAAACTACAGGTCAATGATGAAGACGGCCGATTTAGTCTTTATCCATGAACTCAGGTTATTTACGTGGGAAGTGATTATTAAATGTTATTATTAACATTCTTGAACGATTACATTATTTTTATTTTTAATGCACTAACCCGTGAAAGCTATTACGTGTACGTAATACAGAGAATAGTGTAAAGAGGTTCGAAATTTCACTGATGCCGCTGAGTCGCCCATTAGCTCAGTTGGAAAGAGCGCTGGCACGGATAACCAGAGGTCGCGGGTTCGAATCCCGGCATGGATTTAATTTTTAGCCTCTAAATAGGTTTTTAAAATTGTCCTTAGCACGGGTTAGTGCATTAAAAATAATATATTCTTGAACGATTATTGTTTTTTTTGTAAAATCAAAGTGCATAAAAAGATTTGCGGTATTTTCGATCGGCGGTGCCAGTGTATGAAGCCGCTTGAACTCACATAGAAAATATAATACATGAGATCAAACCATGCGTATTGCGTAAACCCCTTTGACGTAAGACTCAAACTCGCACTTGACAACTTTTTAAGGACAGCAAATAAAACTGTTTAATGTTGTCGCGGGACATCTGGGGTGAATATAGCCCGTTTGATCCGCAAATAATGGACTCCAAGCAACAGACTCCTCCGATGCTGCAGGTTGATACGCCAGGGCAAAGATTCGGAAAAGTTTTGGGGAATTAGATGCGGCATCCGTGCTTTGCAAGGCACGTTAAGCCGTTTGTGCCAGCTGTCATGCAATGGCAGTCGTTAAACCATCTCAGGGTCCTTATGGGCGGCTTAATAACTTCTGACAGTAAGGCCCGCCACTGTCTTACAATCCTCCACCAATCCGGATTTGGCCCTAACGTTCCTGATATTTAGGAAGAGCCCCGTTGCAGTAGTGGGGATATACAAGCAACAAGACGCGGCGTATTGTTGGTTAAAGTAAACGTAGCGAAGTTATATAGAACATGTATTGTGAAAAAACCGTGATATAACGTAAAATCACGCCTGTATCGTAGAAGGATAGGTACATACAAGGCTCTGCTACTTGCCACGATCCTGAGAGATTTCTTCCGTTTCATCGCACACGTCCACATCCCTTTTTGGGTCGGAGAATATCTGCCTCGAACTTTACCCTCTTTAGCAGTCATATTTGCTCGATAGTATAAAACTGTTAATAAAAGACTTTTGTCGGTAATGTGCTGTAGTAGAACCAGGAAACATTACCAAAAATAGATTGGAAAAATGTTAAGCCCGATTCGTATAGCACTTTTACGCAAATCAATGGGACAATGCTAATCATTCAGAATATGCAACTGATTCAATCGTTTATAATATTTTTTAAATAAAACTAAATCTAATGTATTCGTACCTAACATATCAAGAATAGGGGTAATGCCGCATCCACAGCTGAAAAATTCATAAGTCCATGGCGTGCATTGAAGACGCCATTTTACAAGACTTTATTGCATGAAACAGGACTATAAGCACGAAATATATTCAAGTATACTCTACCCACTCGACAGACACAAACACGCAGACATAAACGTGCAGTTTTTTCAAACGATAAACGATATATAGATAGATAGATAGATAGATAGATAGATAGATAGATAGATAGATAGATAGATAGATAGATAGATAGATAGATAGATAGATAGATAGATAGATAGATAGATAGATAGATAGATAGATAGATAGATAGATAGATAGATAGATAGATAGATAGATAGATAGATAGATAGATAGATAGATAGATAGATAGATAGATAGATAGATAGATAGATAGATAGATAGATAGATAGATAGATAGATAGATAGATAGATAGATAGATAGATAGATAGATAGATAGATAGATAGATAGATAGATAGATAGATAGATAGATAGATAGATAGATAGATAGATAGATAGATAGATAGATAGATAGATAGATAGATAGATAGATAGATAGATAGATAGATAGATAGATAGATAGATAGATAGATAGATAGATAGATAGATAGATAGATAGATAGATAGATAGATAGATAGATAGATAGATAGATAGATAGATAGATAGATAGATAGATAGATAGATAGATAGATAGATAGATAGATAGATAGATAGATAGATAGATAGATAGATAGATAGATAGATAGATAGATAGATAGATAGATAGATAGATAGATAGATAGATAGATAGATAGATAGATAGATAGATAGATAGATAGATAGATAGATAGATAGATAGATAGATAGATAGATAGATAGATAGATAGATAGATAGATAGATAGATAGATAGATAGATAGATAGATAGATAGATAGATAGATAGATAGATAGATAGATAGATAGATAGATAGATAGATAGATAGATAGATAGATAGATAGATAGATAGATAGATAGATAGATAGATAGATAGATAGATAGATAGATAGATAGATAGATAGATAGATAGATAGATAGATAGATAGATAGATAGATAGATAGATAGATAGATAGATAGATAGATAGATAGATAGATAGATAGATAGATAGAGGACACTTTATTGATATTTTTGCATCTACTTAATGAGATGATTTATACAGCGTCCAGTGGTATCTTCACTCACACTAGTTGGTTGAAGGAACCACTCCGACGTTGTAGTGCCTGGGACATAGTTTTATAGATGGCGTAGGCTTGCCCAGCACCTGTACCAGTCCTGACAGTTTAGTCGGCCTAGCCCACAGGAAAGACTAGTCAATACGTGCGGAGCCAACCGAGCCGCGGGTTTCCTCACGATGTTTTCCTTCACAGTTAGAGTGTGGTATTGCGACTACAAATTTGCAAATGTACTTAACTTTGAAATTAAACAAAGTCATTGGTACATGCCCGCACTCGGGATCGAACCTGGGGCTCTCACTTGCCAGTCCATGGTTCTACCCACTGAGCTACCACCGCTAACACTTTATTGCACAACCAGAAAAAAGAATACAATCATAATTTCCATGATAATTATAATTATAATATCGCTCATTTGGCAGAATAATGACGCAAATGTACTTTTTCCAATTTTACAGGAGAGACCGTTGTTTCATTCAAAAGTGTTAGAACTTTGTCAAAATGCCACAACGACAGTGGCGCTGTCACGCTATAAAAAACAAAACTACATTACTGTCACTTTTTCCCCAAGTGTAAACAGTTATTTCGGGTGTTTTGGCATACTTAACTCAAATTGGCAAAAAAGTACATTTGCGTCATTATTCTGCCAAATGAGCGATATATCGTTCGTTATTATGGCAACTTAAATATGTCTGAAGATAACACGGTGTCACTTATATAAACAAGACTCCCTTAAAACACTCTATAGACGCAGTACATAAATACATGCTGTACGTAATACAGAGAATAGTGCAGAGGTTCGAAATTTCACTGATGGTGGCGAGTCGCCCATTAGCTCAGTTGGAAAGAGCGCTGGCACGGATAGCTAGAGGTCGCGGGTTCGAATCCCGGCATGGGTGGAATTTTTAGCCTTTAAATAGGTTTTTAAATTGTCCTTAGCACGGGTAAGTGCATTAAAAATAAAAATAGTATCATGTGGGTACAGTGATATCATTCCGATGTAAAAACTTAACTACAAAGTAGGTAATCGGGGCTGTAAGTGATGCAATTTACTTAAGCTAGATGTCGCTGCCTGTACATAATACAGAGAATAGTGTAGAGGTTCGAAATTTCACTGATGCCGGCGAGTCGCCCATTAGCTCAGGTGAAAAGAGCGCTGGCACGGATAGCCAGAGGTCGCGGGTTCGAATCCCGGCATGGGTGGAATTTTTAGCCTCTAAATAGGTTTATGAATACAAACTTAACCACACGCCTATATCTCAGAGGGGTAGACAGAGATCAATTATTGCCACTTGCCACGATAATGACCTTCGCTTCATAAACGTTCGTAATTCGTTGCATGCACGCACTCCGGTTCCGGATACTTTTTATCTTCCCCTTTGCTAATACATCCCCTATTTGGTCGATGAATGCCCGCCCGGGACGCCCCTTACAGCCCTTCCACTCACATAGGCTCATAAACGCGGTCTCTGACTAAGAGACATAAACTAGAGATACTGACTTAAAGAGAACAACGAAGAAGATAATACAAATATAGAGTATTTTTTTTTTATCTAACCTATAAATGTCCTACAAGACTCAGGCCTTCTCTCAGAGATATCGATATCAACCCTTGTACATCACCCCTGCTGGGGCACGGATCTCTTCCTGCATCGCAGGAATGTTAGGCCGTACTTCACCACAAGTTTGTGGAGGATTGTAAGACAGTGGGGGGCCTTACTGTCAAAAGTTATCAAGCCGCCCATAAGGCCTCTGACATGGCTTAACGACGCGCTCGAAAAAATGCCACTAGCGGTAGTCACGGGACGGTCACTCGTCCTGCTCCTGACCGCACCTAGTGATTGATTCCAATCACTCGGTTCAATAAGGCTACGACCGCTTCTCTCTCTCTGTTACTCTTTCTATATTATTATTATTAAACGCCCGTTTGTTTATTTTTCTTCGATAAAGCGTTTCAACAAACGTATCTTCACTGAACGTAATGTCAAAATGATAAGACTAAAGCACAATATTTTTAATGTGAGCCGCTTATTTACTGCTAAACGCAATTCGTTCGACTGTTGCCCTTTTAGTGAAGATTTATTGCTTTTCTGGCGAACATTTTTATTACAAACATTTAAGATATACTAAGAAGTTAGTGTTCGTAAGTGTAGACCGCGACTCGGCAAACGTAGTGTAGAACGCCCTCCAACCAGGTGGGATGACGATCTGCAAAAAACTGCCGGCAGATGCTGGATGCGGCAAGCTGAAGACAGGGCGCTATGGCGCTCATTAGGGGAGGGCTATGCCCAGCAGTGGACTACATAATTAGCCTGAATAAGAAGAAGAAGAAGTTAGTAGATAGTGCAGTATTGAAAAATACTCTGGATGCACCTTTATTAGTTATGTAACATTTGGAAACGTCGGAAAGTATTACACGTGATTTAGAGCTAAAGCGGATCAATACTGATTATCGCCTGAACTCAAGCCATTCAGAATGCATTGTATGAAATTCCAAACGGCAATGCACACTAATTAACTGCGTAAGGCTGGGCGCATGCTGAGACGCAGGCGACGCAGCACAGCGCAGCGCAGGACAGCGCAGATTTTGTAGCGCATGGAACGTCATTGAACTATGCACGCTGTGGCGCAGGCACGTCCGACGCAGGCATGTGTCGGCCCTGTTCTACGTCTCGTTGATTTACCGACATAGATTTCTGCGCGACGCGTGCACCTTGGGGCTTGTTTAGTACCAATTTCGATGCAATGACAGAACATTTAATTGAATTAGTTCGCTGTGAACTTTGTTTTTATGATACAAATCATCCGGATTAATGAAAAAACACATTGAAAAAGTTATTATGGGTGAGAATTGCCAATTGCCAGCAAGCGGTGGTGGCCTATGTCTGCCTCAACTATCCTGCCCTGTATTGAACTGTGCTGCGCTGTGCTGCGTCGCCTGCGTCTCAGCATGCGCCCAGCCTTTTACTCGTATTTTCTTGCTGCTACGTTGCTCAGTATTCGTTACCTACGTCAGCTCGCCTTGGAATCAGATAGTGAACCGCGCGTGGCTTGGCGTGAAAGCGGTCATGGCGCGGTGTCAAAAGACCTAATTACGCGCACCTAATATTGTCGGAATTCTTACGCTGGAGACGGCAATGCGCCTTTTTCAGATAAACTTTTAGACAGTTAACATAGCATAACATTTAGATATAGGCACATACATTGCTTCTAGCCCTACACTAGGATACCCTGTGATCCAGAAACGACGACATCACAAACAAGTTAACATCCAAAACCTGGGGTTTTTTTTTGACCCCAGCCGTGAATCGAACCCGGGACTTCTTGCATGGTAGGCAGATGCGCTACCGCTACGCCACAGAGGCAGTCAAGTTGTCAGTCGGGTTCACCCTAATTAGATGGTGCTGTACGCAACCCGCTCCGCCTGAAGCGCTCGCCTAGTGAAACCAAGTGATCGCGAATCATATAGGACTACACTAGGTTTTTGTCTATGCCAGAGAGCCTACTATAAATAATTAAATAACCGTCAATACCAGTATTAATTTAAGTGTTTTGAAATAGTAGTGCTGGAGCCTACACACCTCACCTATAAATATAACACAATCAATTACTTGCGTTTAGCAACAACAGGCGTTTTGGTGATTTGTAGCTAAGATTTGTACACGATCAAATTTTTTTTTTATTTTTAAAGAGTTTTGTCATTATAAATAATTGTTTTTGTTTTGGGAAACATCTCTAAACAAGTTCTTTGATAGTTACTACTAGTTTCAGAACACTACAAAAATTTATTAGAGCTCATCGGTAATTTTTATTTTAATATCGCTCGCTCGCTCGTTCACTTACTCACTCACTCACTCACTCACTCACTCACTCACTAACTCACTCACTCACTCACTCACTCACTCACTCACTCACTCACTCACTCACTCACTCACTCACTCACTCACTCACTCACTCACTCATCATGTCGAATTTATGTAATAAAATATTCCGAAGCTGTGACGACAATAACTAGTTACCCCTTGAAAAAGTTTTTTACTCGGTAGTAAAAAATAAATCACTATCTTGAGATGGGCAGGAATTCCTCTCCCAGTAATGTTTATACCAGATTGAAACTAATTACCTGCATTTTCCTTTTGAAACAGAAAAAAACGACGAAAAACATTCTTTTCTCGTCGAATGCAAGTTTGCTACTTATTGTCTGTTTTCTATTGCTAGATGTTTCTCCCATTGTTAGGGTCCCTACCTGAAGCCACAAACAGGACCTTACTACATGTGTCTTCCTGTCTATCAGTAATTTTTTCTGTCTGTGTACCGTTAGTTTATTTTACTATGATAATAAGCACTTTGGCACTTAATTCACGTAATTGGTAAACCCTACGAACTTCAAAATTAGTTTTTAAAAATTGCGAATAATAAAAAATACACAAAGACACATACCGACACTATAAGGTTTAGTGGGAGAAGTCTCTTACAGAGATAAGCTCGCCTTTGTACATGTTATTGCTTATATAATGTCCTGTTTAATGATTCGTGCGCGATAACGTATGATAATAATAAAGAAAGAAGTTAAACATTCCCTAACACATCAACAACATTAAAGATTAGACAGATAAATATTTATTCAAATAGTTAAGAATGAAAGGAACACAAGAAAATGTAACATTATTTAAAGTAGTGATCGCATTGATAGAATAAAATTTAGTTTTCCGTCGTCCATATAAAAAACGATATTGTTTTTTTATCTATCACAGAAAGAAATAATAAAAACTGATATGAAACTGATACTGATTATGTTGCGATTCATAAAATAATAAAAACTGGCAAAGTGCGAGTCAAACTCCTGAAGGTCCCAAACCGTATTAAACAAAATAAATTCTTTCTTCAAATTCTAAATCTAAACTCTCCATGGAGTATGGCCTAACCTCGCTGCGATGCTGGAAGAGACCCGTGCCCTAGCAGTGGGGGCATACCAAGGCTTGATATCAATAGCACGGAACCTTCGACGCGAGACTCCGACTCGCACTTAACGCTATTTTTTCTTCATTCCCCTTTCTCATTTCACTGAGACTAAAAGCAAACAAGTTTCCTGTTTCACTATAAATTAAATCGAAGAGAGCGTAGGTGTCGCGCCAGTGAAATGAAAAGACAACGAGGCTTAGAGCTCTCATAAAACAATATAGGGCAAATCTCTCGTAATCTACTTTTCGAGGAATATATTCGGATATGTGGGAATAACATAAACAGAGAAAGTCAGAGTGATGTGCTCAAATCTCATTTGCGGGGAATACACTGGGATATCGGGCGACACAAAAATAGAACAAAGAGTGAAGTGCTAAACTGGAGCGGCTGTTCAATTTCTTAGGTATGTATGTTTATAGTTACCATGTAGATAGATAGAATATTGTTTATTGTACACAGAAATTATAGTAACAAAAATTATATAAAAAATATAGTACCAATGGCGGCCTTATTACTAAAAGCAATTTCTTGAAAAAAATTAGAGAGTAGGTACCATCCTTCAATAAATAATGCGGCCCACAGGCCTTCTCTCAAAGACAGAGTATAGGGTTAATCGCCGCGCGTGCCCATCGCGTATTGGCAATTTTAATCGCTGAGGTATACAACAGTCACTTAGGATTTCACACGTGGTGTACCTTCAGCGTTAGAGAGTAGTATTGCAATAAATTATTGAGTATTGAGTATTAGGCGTGATCGTTGCAAAGACGAACCGTTTTTTAAGACCGTTTTGTGTTCCGCGACGATAGGACCGTTTTACGTTTCATTCTAAAGCAGTGCCAGCGACTCTAAAGCAGTGCCAGCGTTAGTTCGTCGCGAGACCAGTCCTTAGATTGTTTGACGCGGATATGTCCTTTAGTGCTATATTAATAGAGCCTAGAACGTAATGAGATCATTGCGACGTCGTCGTCGGCTCCTTGCTCGTTCCGTTCGTTTTGGTCTGTGATACAATAAAGTAATCTTTATGTCTATGAGTATACAGTCAAATATCGTGTAAAACAACTTATTTTTTCCGATGTTTCGTGATTTCGTCTCGTTTGCACTCGTTTGACCGTCCTCTGCGCCTTGCTCGTTCGCATACAATGAAACCAGTTGCGAACGAGGACCGTTTCGAGGACCTGTTTTCGTTCCAGAAAAAACGGTTGCGTTTCGTCGTCGAAAAATCGGACAACGACCCACTCCTATTGAGTATTACTACTCTGAGAATTAGCGAGCTGAAGTGGCAGTGGGCTGGCCATATCGCTAAGAACGGACAATCGTTGGAGTAAACGTGTTCTTGAATGGAGACCGCGACTCGGCAAACGTAGTGTAGGACGCCCTCCGGCCAGGTGGGATGACGATCTGCGAAAGACAGCCGGCAGATGCTGGATGCGGCAAGCTGAAGACAGGGCGCTATGGTGCTCATTAGGGGAGGGCTATGTCCAGCAGTGGACTAAAAAATATAGCCTGAAGAAGAAGTACGAGTATGTGCATAGTTACCATGTAGGTACCACCCTTCAATAAATAATGTAGCAGACAGATTTTCTCTCAAAGACGGACTATGGGGTTAATCACCACGCCACAATCGCCGAGGTATGTGTATACCACAGTGTGACCACAGTCACTTAGGATTTCACATGAGGTTTACCTTCAACGTTAGCGAGTAGTATCGGAATAATTATTGAGTATTACTACTATACCTTCTTTCATGTACATATCTTCAAAGACAGACCAAGTCATCAAGTACCTACTTTTAAAAAAATGCAGCCTATATAAGATCTACTGTATGGGGCATAGGCCTTCTCTCAAAGATAGAGTATGGGCTTAATCACCATCCGTGCCGTGAATGCGGCGGACCAGACTCTCCTAATGTTGACTCCAAATCGCAATGAATCTCTTCCGTCGTTATTGTTTTTAAAAAGAGGTGTGGCGAGCATATGTCAACTCTGCGCGCGCACTACAAACTCCAACATTCCTGCATCGCGCAATCTAAGTGTTTCAATGACATACCATAAATATAACGTCCGACTAACAATGCCGGGCTGAGGGGTTGGGTGAAAATCATCATCAGTCCCAGTAGTTGACTGTAGTGGAACTGATGAAGTGAGAGGGAAGATTGCTGGCCTTGCTTTGAGACTAATGTATGTGGGGTGCTGCGAGGGCGAAGGAAGGTTGACAATGCTCTGTCAGGGGTCACCACTATAGGTAGGAGCGGGTATATTCTCTGCGAAAGAAACGCAATTTCTCCTGAACTTAAAGATACTTTTTGCGAACGTACATCGTAAGTTAAGATAAGTAGACGCTAACTCCTTCTTCCATGAAACTTATGAACCTAACAATATCAATAAAATTGCTTGCTTGTTCCGTACAGTACACACGAGCCCACGCTTAAAAACCGAATTTCTCCATTACAGTGCTGTTTTAAGATACGGCGTTGAAATACTTACTTTCGGTAGCTCGTACATCGTAATGAAACTAAAACACGCCATCTGGGGCCATCAAATCGTATGCTTTGGCCGTTTAAGCGACATAAAGTGATAATGGAATCGTGGTCGTATTGTATTCTATACATATATGACATTGGTATAACGTGACAGATACTCAATTGGGTCACGAAATATTTGGTCTGATAGATTTTTGAAATTTGACATTTTTAACCCTTAACCAAGCAATAAACTTTACAGGACCACATTAAATCGAACCCTATCAACTTGAAATGAAGTCCAAAACCAATGAAAAATTCACACTGCCCATCCCTGGTTGAGGGTTAAAACAGTTTGGAGTAAACCATTGATTTTTGTATGAGAACTTTTTTAATACAACTCGGAAATCATCAATCAAAAATGTATTACTTCCTGAAGAAAAAAAAGGTAAGCTGAACCAACCAACAATATATGTTATTAAAATATCCCACAAACCAGCATTTAACATGTAAGCACGTAACATCTTAAACCCGTCTTCGCTTACAATCAGGCGTGACTGGCTGACTGGGGTCAAGTGTAACCTGTCCTACTTAAAAAATCCTCTATAAATAACTTTTTCTTAAACATGCGCTAAAATATTATCATTACTTTTGAATAAAGAACACGCAAAGTATCATATTTACGTAGACTGAAAAACGAAAATCACATCCCGGAGCATTCTTCGAATTTGGAACGAAGAGCGCACCGGCAATGTTGTATGAAACGGTGTGCTGTTTGAATTTAGAACTTTTTCATCTATCGTACACATTGCGTTCTCGTGGCTGTATAGCCACAGATGCGTTTACCTTTCGGCACAAACTGTAAAATAAAAAAAAATTGTCAGTAAAGCGGAGTTCGTTGTTATTTGGTTAATAATACATTAAAATGTAAAAGGCCCTTTTTTATTTCCTTGCATTTTTTTAAGAAAAGCATATATACCTAGGCCGAAATGGCAATTGCCTGTCTCGTATCATCGAAGTCCTCGCCTGCGGCTCGGCCTTTAAACTCATAGTCGACCTGCAATTGCCTATTTCGCTGCCTTTGCAATAACGTACTATTAATGTTATTCTACTGTTGAATAACAGACGGCTTTGTCTTCTAAATAATCTTATTATAATCAACCAGGGCCTGGATTCTACCAATGCATTGTGGTACAATGCTACGCGCTGCTCCAAGGCTACGCGCGCACATGCATCGAACCTTCCAAGCGTCAAGGGCATGAAAAACACGTTACATGACCAGACTATGTATCTGTCATGGTAGTTTAACGCGCGTGTTCTTCTTGTTGGAGATCGCGACTCGGCAAACGTAGTGTAGGACGCCCTCCGACCAGGTGGGATGACGACCTGCGAAAAACTGCCGGCAGATGCTGGATGCGGCAAGCCGAAGACATTGCGCCATTTATGGAAGGGCTATGTCCAGCAGTGGATTAATATAGCCTGAAGAAAAAGAAGTATAATGCACTATCAGAATCGAGGTCCAGGACAAATGACTGTGTTGTGTAGAATTTATCTATATTATTATTATATACTAGCTGACCCAGCGAACTTCGTACCGCCTAACAGTCGATTCTTATTTTTTTTTTCTCCGTAAGAACCATCCTCGTACTTCATGATATATTTAAAACAAAGAATTAGCGAAATTGGTTCAGCTGCTCTCGAGATTTGCCCTTACCAACACATTCGGCGATTTATATTTATTTTATAGAGTAAAGTTTCAGTTCAAGGGAGGAAGAACGGTCGGTAGGCCGACCAGCAGCCAGATGTAAGGGCTATGTAAAGTGGCCGGCAAACAGTGGATGGGACTAACGCGAGACCGTGCTGGTTGCCGTGGAAATGAAAATGAGGCCTATACCAAGCAGTGGGGTTTACCGGGCTTGTGATGATGATGATTCAACTTTACCGGTATCCCCAAAATCAACCAACTTCCAATTAAAACCTTCCGTGGGTAACCGCCTTTAATCTACGCGCACACCTCAGCCAACAAAATACTCTGCTCATCAATGAGGTGAAACCCCTTGCAAAAAACTACACAGAAGGTCAGATTTTGCAACTACAGAGCGACATTATGTAGTGCTAAATAAAGATCTTCTAATTCTTAGTCTACATCGAATTCGGTTGACAAATTTAAGGAGATTTCCTTGATTTAACAACATTGTGGTGCTAGTTTTGAAAACAAAAATCAATAAAAAACCATTATAATCATCAACCCACTATGTCCCCACCTAGAGACACGGGTCTCTTAGCACGGGTTAGTGCATTAAAAAGAATATAAAAAGTTTTGTGTCTTTTTATTTTTGCAAGGGGCAAACCATGAACTTTGCTTAGCCTAAATAGCAAAATAGGTTTGTTTTAGTCATTATGGCAATTGGCAAGCCCTGGACTCTGCTTACCCTTCCGGCATTGAGACAATTATTGCTATCCTTTAAGAACTAATAAAAAAGCTCAACAAAACTGTCCTTTTATGTTTATTTATTTTGTGGAAGAGGTGACGGCGTCAGTTCAGAAGATTAACGATCGACGTCATTTGTCATTCAATAACCCGCCCTCCCGCCTCGCCCCGCCGTTTGTGCCCCCGCTCTCGTCTGGATGTGTACATTCACCCTGCTAAATGCATAATTTTGTGGTGTAAACGCTAGTATTAGCTTTTGGTCACATGCCATCAAATGACAACAGTTTGGTGATACTACAATTACTAAAATTGTATTGCAACTTCTGCTTTAGGAATAGACACCTATCTTTATTTGTCTATTTGACGGCCTCGGTGGCGCAGCGGTTTGGCACGCTGACTGTAAAACCGTAGGTCTCGGGTTCGATCCGGCCGGGTCAAACTAGGAAACGAACTTTTCTAGTTTGTCTCGGGTCTTGGATGTTATTTATGTATTTATTGTATTAAATCTATCGTCGAGTTAGCACCTATAACACAAGTTATTTAGTTGTACTTAGTATAGGACTAACAAGATAGGTGATTTTAGATTTAATTTTTCTTGTTTAGCTATATTTGCCATCTCCCGCTCTCTGTTTTTTGGTCAGAATCTTTCTTAGGCTGGCTGGAAGAAATTTCTTTTGAAATAAGTCCGCCTTTGTACATCAACACTTACCTGTTATTTAAGTTATTTTTCTGTTTCTTAATTTTTTTGCAATAAAGCGTAACAAACAAACAAGATCTGTGTGATATGTCCATGAATATTTATTTATTATTTATTTATTTTATATGTTAAACTATTAGGTATTCATAAAAAGCGGTGGTAGCTCAGTGGAACAGTAGATTCGGAAGCGAGAGACCCAGGTTTGATACCCAGTTGGGGCATGTACCAATGACTTTGTATTCTATGTAACGTACATTTGTGAAGTTACTGTGGTAATACCATTCAGAATCAGTAAAATATTTATTGTTTGTCACTTAGCCGCTACTTACAAGGCCCCCTGGTCAGGGACGTTCCAAAAAAGAAGTACTATGTGTCCCTCCGTATCTCACAATCTTGGTATTTGTATCTTAAAAACCTATTTAGAGGCTAAAAATTCCACTCTGGCTATCCGTGCCAGCGCTCTTTCCAACTGAGCTAATGGTCGACTTACCATTCCGATGTAAAAACCTAACTGCAAAGTAGGTACTCGGGGCTCTAAGTGATACAATTTACTTCAGTCAGATGTCGCTGCCTGTTCGTAATACAGAGAATATTGTAAAGAGGTTCGAAATTTCACTGATGCCGGTGAGTCGCCCATTAGCTCAGTTGAAAAGAGCGCTGGCACGGATAGCCAGAGGTCGCGGGTTCGAATCCCGGCATGGGTGGAATTTTTAGCCTCTAAATAGGTTTTTAAAAATGTCCTTAGCACGGGTTAGTGCATATTAAAAATAAAAATAGTATAATTTGTATCTTAGCCAAAAGTATAGTATAGTAGGCCATAACTGTAGTTATACCACTTAAAATCAGTAAAATATTTATTGCTTGTCACTTAGCCGTTACTTAAAAGGTCTCCTGGTCAGGGACGTTCCAAAAAAGAAGTATTTATGTGTCCTTCCGTATCTAACAATCTTGGTATTTGTATCTTACCCAAAAGTATGGGGCATAAGTTATACTCGCTAACCTTAAAGGAAAATATCCCGGGGAAACCCGAGTGTCTGACATGTTCAAATATCCCAGCGCTTTGCAGCAAAATTGGCAATCGGATCGCTGGATACGCGTGGTAATTAAGCCCATATTCTTTCTCCGAGAGAAGGGCTGTGCCCTGCAGTGGGACGATTATCTTCTTCTTCTACAGGCTATATTAGTCCACTGCTGGACATAGCCCTCCCCTAATGAGCGCCATAGCGAAGGTTGTGCCATCATTGGGGGGTATTGCCCATAATCCCCACGCTGCGCATGCGGTTGGGGATCGCAGTTTAATGGAATTGTACTGCAGGGGGCGCTGCTGCCCACCCCCCAGTTTGTGTCCCTTAGTCGCCTTTTACGACACCCGCGGGAAGAATTTGGGTTGGTGCTATTCTCTAGGCCGACACCACACAGCAACGGTTATAGGCTACATAAAATATGTTAAGATAAGATAAGAATATTCTTTATTGTACACTGGAAAAACAACAAATACAAAACAATTGCAAATATACATAGTACAATTGGCGGCCTTATTGCTAAAAGCAATTTCTTCCAGACAACCTTACGATGGAAAGTTGCTGAAGGAAATTAGAAAGACGGGTAGCCAGTGCAAATTAGGTAAATTAAGTTAGGTACAACAAAGCTTTAAAAAGGGTTTGTTTGGGATTACATTTGAGTACTCAAGAGGATTACAATGGATAGGTAATCAAACAATCCGATTGTAAGATTAAACTCCTAATTAGGGCAGATTTGTTTTTAATTACTGACCCAAAGTTCTCTCTTACGGATATGAATTAAGCCGTTTCGTAAATTACTTTTTTACTTTAAACTTCTTTGAGTTTCTTTGACACAGGCCTCCTCTCGGAGAGAGAGTATGAGTTTACCATTAGGGTCTGAGGCCTCAGACACTCAGGTTTTTGTTCACGACGTTTTCCTTCACCACCGTTAGCGAGCAGCATTAAAAAAATGTCAAAAGAATTTTATTCACTATAAAAACACTTGGCTTGAACGGAAGACGGCCGGTGGACCAGGGCTGTATCGGAGTGGTGGCCAAGGGAGGGAAGGAGGTTGGTAGGCAGACCACCGACACGATGGTCAGACGACATCGTGAGGGTTGCGGGTCAGAAATGGATCAGATTAGCACAGGACCGTGAGGAATGGCGCAATAAAAAGGGGGCCTATGCCCAGCAGTGGGTTGATGTGGGTTGATTATAGATATAGATAGATAGATAGACAGACAGGCATAGATAAAAACTAACTGTTTTCTTCTTCTTCTTCAGGCTATATTGTGTAGTCCACCGCTGGACATAGCCCTCCCCTAATGAGCGCCATAGCGCCCTGTCTTCAGCTTGCCGCATCCAGAGTCTGCCGGCAGTTTTACGCAGATCGTCATCCCACCTGGTCGGAGCGCCTACGTCACTACATTTGCCGAGTATTGGTCTCCACTTAAGACCACGTTTACTCCAACAATTGTCGATTCTTGGCGAGATGGCCAGTTCACTGCCCCTTCTGCTCGCTAATTTTCTGAGCTCTTTCGATATTTTTTTATAAACGTCAAATCTGTTAGTTTCACAATTTATAGAATACATTGCTACTATAATTCCACAAATGCGCATAACTTACAAGACAAAGCCATTGGTTCATGCCCGCATCGGGAATCGAACCTGTGTCCCGCTTCCAAGTTCATTGTTCTGCCTACCTAACTACACATAGTTGTACCTGAGTTTATTTTTCCTGCATCCGCAAAATTCAATACACATTTTAAGTGCCATTCGTTTCCATAACCCTATTATTTACTCAAAAAGTTTCGAATTGCTTTGTTCTGGCGGTTTTGACTATTTATTCCGTCGGTTTTATTTATTCTCTGTCTGGGTTAATTTCCATGTTCGTGGTGAATTTGTTTGGTTATCATAGCACCGGGTATCCTAGTTTAGGACCAGAATGAGTGGTTGTTGTGTGGAAATTATTATTATTATAGATAATAATAATAGTGCATTAAAAATAATACGTTACGTTATCAACCCTTGTATGTCCCCACTGCTGGGGCACGGGTCTCTTCCTGCATCGCAGGAAGGTTAGGCCATACTCCACGACGGGGGCCAAGTCTGGGTTGGTGGAGGATTGTAAGACAGTGGCGGGCCTTACTGTCAGAAGTTATCCAGCCGCCCATAAGGCCTCTGACATGGCTTAACGACTGCCATTATATGACAGCCGGCACCAACGGCTTAGCGTGCCTTGCGAAGCATGGAAGCGCTTGGAAAAATGCCACTAGTGGTAGTCACGGGACGCTCACCCATCCCGTACCTGACCGTACCTGTTGTTGCTTAACCAAGTAATTGATTCCAATCACTCGGTTCGCCTAGGCCACGAGCGCTTAATTACTTTTTTATTTTTCTTAGTTCATTTGTGTAATATAGCTGCTACACAATCTCGAATGGCACGTTGGTCTGGTGGTGCTTTTGAGTGCCAAAACAGGAGTCGTATTATATTCTTTTGGTTGCACTGACCCGTGCTGAGGACAATTTTTAAACCTATTTAAAGGCTATAATTATTGCCCTCAGCACGGGTTAGTGTAACAAAAAGAATATAATCATGTGGGTACAGAGATATCATACATAAAAATAAAATAAAATATCATTCCGATGTAAAACCTAACTGCAAAGTAAGTACTTGGGGCTGCAAGTGATGCCAATTACTTCAGGCAGATGTCGCTGCCTGTAAATAATACAGAGAATATTGTAATGAGGTTCGGAATTTCGCTGATGCCGGCACTTGCCCGTTAGCTTAGTTGGAAGAGCGCTGATACGGGTAGCCAGAGGTCGCGGGTTCGAGTCCGGCATGGGCGGAATTTTTAGCCTTTAAATAAGGGTCGGTCGTATGTTCGGTTTCTACTGGAGGCCGCTTTGTGTTTTGTTTTTTTTCAGTCTGTGTTGTCTTCAGTCTTAGTGTGTTTTCATGTTTGTGATGTCCTCAGGTTGCTCTAGTACAGTCTATTTATTCTTACTTGTCCAATTTAGTAAACAAGATTCTAACCTTAAACTGTGACTTTTTAGTCCAAAGCTGCCATATTTCCATAAATTGAGTAACCCAGAACACTCTTTTAGATAACACGCTACCAATTTTATAAACATAGTTCATGATAGTTCATGAATTTGCGAGAAAATGTCTGGTTTAGGCATCTAATCTCAATTTCAAGGTTAGAATCTTGTTTACTAAATTGGACAAGTAAGAATAAATAGACTGTACATGGTTTTCTAGTTTGGGATCACGACAAGTGATTGTGTTATGTGGAAGTTATCTATAATATAAAAATGAATCCCCAAATGTGTTGGTAAGCGCACATCTCGAATGCAGCTGAATCGATTTCGCTAATTCTTTTTTTACAACATTTCTTGAAGTACGAGGTTGGTTCTTCCGGAGGGGACAAAATAAAATAAAGAATCGACTTTTAGGCTTTACGAAGTTCGCTGGGTCAGCTAGTATATTAATATAATTTACGTATCAGAACAAACATTCAATCATTATTTCCTTTTAGGTTTGAACTCCCCAATTCTTTCGATATAATTAATTACAGATGTCTATCAAACGTAACAAGTGAAGCAACAAAGAAGTTTCGATAGGAATCTCAAAGGAAATGAAGACATTAACTAAATGTGTTGAATCAGAAAGATTTCGCTGAAAGCGTGAACGACGGAAGAAAATACAGATTTTTCCAACTTCGCTATTATGAAAGAAAAAAATGAATATCTTCAAGACTCACTTGTTGAGAGAAAATAAATTTAATGTTTGGGAGATACAAACTTGATGCCGAACAAATTGATGGAGGACGCAGAAATTCCTCAACAAATGAAACTTCACACACAACTTCAACAATAATATTTCGGTAAGGTGGCGTGGTGGCCGCGTCACTGATTTCCCTTTAAAATGGTTGAGACAGGTGATGGCTGACCCCTGTTTTATGCTTGTGAACAGTCTTGTTTGTATGTCTGGCCGTAGCATTAATGCCTTTCCTTCTTCTTCTTCTTCAGGCTATATTATTCCACTGCTGGACATAGCCCTCCCCTAATGAGTGCCATAGCGCAAGGTTGTGCCGTCACTAGGGGGTAATGCCCCTAATCCCCACGCTGGGCATGCGGGTTGGGCATGCCTTTCCTACTTCTGTAAAAACATCAACAGATATCCTTTGTATGTCCTCTCTACTGGGGTATTGGTCTTTTCCTGCGACACAAGAAGCTTAGTCCTGTACTCCTTTTAATTGAAGCTTATCACTTTAAAATAGATACACAGATAGATAGAGAACTCTTTCTTATTGTGTAAGTATATTTGTTTGTGGCAAAATAGATCATTCATTCATTCATTCATTCTTGTGCATAAAAAGGGATATTACACAGATATTTCTTCACCTAAGCGTACAGACGGTGGCATTATCAGTAAAAGTGATCTCATCCAGACAAAACAATTAGACTTTACTAATAAATACATTATGGCTAGCCTTTAAAGAGCTAACTATAGTGGCTAGAGAAAATATTTTTTAGTAGACCATAAAACATTTGAAGACTTAGAAATAGTACAGTAAGAAGGTTGTGGGGGTACCTACTTAGCTACTTTAATCCTATTAAAATGCATAAAGTCGACAATAAGTATATCTAAATTCTTTTTAATGCACTAACCCATGCTAAGGATAATTATAAATCTGGCACGGATAGCCGGAGGTCGCGGGTTCAAATCCCGGCATGGGTGGAATTTTTAACCTCTAAATAGGTAATACTATTTTTATTTTTAATGCACTAACTCGTGCTAAGAACAAATTTAAAAACCTATTTAGAGGCTAAAAATTTCACCCATGCCGGGATTCAAACCCGCAACCTCTGGCTATCCGTGCCAGCGCTCTACCAATTGAGCAATTGAATTGAGCTCAATTGGTAGAGCGCTGGCACGGATAGCCAGAGGTTGCGGGTTCGAATCCCGGCATGGGTGAAATTTTTAGCTTCTAAATAGGTTTTTAAATTAAGTAATTGAATTGAGTTCAATTGGTAGAGCGCTGGCACGGATAGCCAGAGGTTGCGGGTTCGAATCCCGGCATGGGTGAAATTTTTAGCCTCTAAATAGGTTTTTAACTCTAAATAGGTTTTTAAAATAAGTATATTTTTTTATCAAAAACCTAACCAAGCTGGTTCTCGACTGACACCTAAACAAAACGTAACAATTTCCTTTAAAATAATTCTAACAGCTAGATATTACAAAGAAGTCTCGTTACAGTACTGAATAAAAGTGGACGGATTAGTTCACTAATATTCAGTGCCATAGCCATACTTCTAAATAATACCATTATTGCAAATTATCACCAAACGCATAAACACTTCTGGACACATCTGTTGGCCCACCTTGCATTTTCAGTTTCGTTTAGTCCTAGCTAAAAAAATATATTAGGTCGAGCAAAACGTTTTTATGCAGTTTTGTACCAGGCACATTCATAATTTTATTCGATAGTCTTTAAATGTATGAGTTTTAAAACTGCATCAATAGCTTTTGTTCAAGCTAGCAATCATACCTAAATAGGGGCCATGCAAACCTAAACTCAATAGATGTGTCCAGGAGTGTATTTTCTCATTGAAGCAGGAAAAGTACCTGGCCCCTGCCACTCATCACATCACGTGGTGGAGTATGGCCTAACCTTACTGCGATGCAGGAAGAGAGCCGTGCCTCAGCAGTGGGGACATAAAAGGGTTGATATCGAAGTTTTCTCTATCTATCTCGATATATCTATAATATTTTTTTTCCCAAAAATGAACATCAAAGACCTTAACAACTGTGACAACGAGTTTTAGAACCTACAGTCTAGAACCAAGGATCTACAACCTAGGACTTTACCCGAACATAACATGACCTCACGCCTGTATCCAAGAGGGGTAGGCAGAGATCGAGGACCGCCACTTGCCACGATCCTGACAAATCACATTCGGTTCATCAACGTTCATAAATCGTTGCAAGCACGCACGCCGGCTCCGGGTACTTTTTATCTTCCCCTTTGCTAATAAATTCCCTATTCAGTCGACTTATATCCGACTGGGATGTCCCTTACCTGCGACTTTAATCGATTTCCGCTAAAAACGGCCGTTTTTGGCAAAACTGATTCTGTATTCCTAAACTTATGTTCTTTTCAGTAGGTTCAAAATGAGCATAATATTTATGATGTTCACTTAATATGTTTTGACCATTAGTGGCGCTAGTTAACACCAGCTAGCGCCTTGATAACATGTGAAAAGATAGGCTAGGAAAGATAACTAAATTGCAAAGATGGAAAGCATTGGCAAAAATTTTCTATCCAAAATATGCCAGTAGAACGCTGAAGTTATGAAGTGTACGGAAAAGTTGTCACTAGACATCGTGTAAATCATGTCAGGAAAACTTTTTGTAGGTGAATAAATATAAAAACCGACTACAAAACATTACACATGCCACACTAGAACTGATAAATAATAAGTACGAATGTACCTTTAGATTAGGTGTAAGTATTGTACAATGGAATAAGTGGCAAGCATTTCCCATCCGAAATACGCTAGTAGTACGTTGAAGTTATCCAGTGTATGGAAAATTTTTCAGTAGCATGGTGTAAATCATGTCAAGAAAACTTTTCGTAGTGAAATAAACATAAAAACTGACTTCAAAATACTACAGCACTAAACACAGCAAAATAATTTATTATTTTAGCATAATTATTCAGTCAGAAATGTCCGAGGGTACATGAAAGTAACCTCCCCAAACCACATACTCAATGTGTGCGGTCGCTGGTTGGCAAATTCTTTCGCCACGATCGCTTGCCATCGACACGCTAAGAAGAAGTTTACTTTTTTTACAACAATGTTTCCAGTCGATATTATGCTCACTGATACTGGCTGCTACTGACGGGACGCTATAAAGAAAATTTAAAACTAAAACATACCAACATAGATTTAAACGCGTGCAAAACATAGACTTATTTCTTTTGGCACTCGGAGACTCATCCTACTCGCACAGTTACTTCGCATAAACTATTCACATTTTTCTCCACTTCATATTCAGAATCCTAACCTCAACGTGCCCTTTATCATTGTGTCAACAGAAAAGTTAACACAATGGATTATCCGTCATCGCACGTAATATAGAGGGTGTTACACCCCACGGTATAATTTCACGGCACAGTGACTTTCTGAATATAAGCGGCCTGTGTAATGAATGGTGCTGCATTGTTACTCACTCACAGTTGGATTATGTCGCTTTGGTGCCATTAGAGGTAACGGAATTAATAGGGTTAGGCTGGGGGGGGGGAACTTCCTATTTGTCTATCCTGAATTTCCCTAGGTATTAGTTTGTGGCAGTAGTGTAGTGGGTGGAATATTGGACTCGGAAACAAGAGATCTAGGTTCGATTCGTAGCAGTATTCAAGTGTCTGCGGTGTTCAAATACCTGAGCGCTCGAAATTGCCAATTATTATTCACGGTAGACATAGACATAGACATAGACATCTTTATTCGTAATTATAATTTACACGTCATTTTACAACAATTCGGATTCAATACTACAATTCGAAAATAACATAATTTATAACGCAACATGTACAATTAACAATCAACACTATTGTTTAATTGTGAAATGACTATTAGTATAGCGCTTCCTCACAGGTTCTTATACATACTTATTTTATGTAAGTATAATTAATTATCTTAAATACTCAGAACAGCTAATTGAGCCAGCCATCAAAATTATAAATTGTTTGCTTGACAAGCCACTTTTTTAATTTACTTTTAAAGCACTGAAGGGATTTTGAATTAACTATATCGACTGGCAGACGGTTGTACACTCTTGGTCCCATAACGTGAATTAACTTACCTGATTTGGTAAGTTTGTGGGACACAGATGACAGTTTATCCATGTTACGAGTGTTGTACCTATGGCGGTCGCTACGTCTTGTGTAGTCTAGCATATGCTCCCGAGTGTACACAGCTGCCTGCATAATAACCATTGCAGGCACCGTCAGTATACTATACCTTTCGAAGTACGGTTTGGCGGATTCGTCCTTTGGAACTCGTGCTATCGCTCGCACAGCTCGCTTCTGCATTCGGAAGGCTCGCATCCAGTCTGCCGCGCATCCCCAGAACTCAACCCCATATTGCAGTAGTGAGTGTACCGTTGCAAAGTAACATGACCTCACCGTTTCAGGAGGTAAGGTCCAGCTCAGCCTGCTCAGAGCAAAGCACGCACTACCGAGTCTACCGCATAGGTTCTCTATATGAATTTCCCACGTCAGAGCTCTGTCTATATGGAAACCCAGAAAAACACAACTCGGGACTTGCTCTAAGACTGTGTCTCCAACACTTACATGGAGGGGTCTGTAAGCTCTACCTGACAGATTGAAATGTAGATACTTGGTTTTATTCTGGTTAAGTATTAAACCATTAGTTTAGAACCATTGAGATAAATCGGCAACTACTCTGTTTATTTTCTTTTCAAGCTGATTGATAGACTGGTCGCACACTACAGCTGCAACGTCATCAGCATACATCAGTACATGACCCTCCATTATGGCTTCCGGTAGGTCATTCATTAGGATGGAGAAGAGTATGTTAGAAACAGAGGAACCTTGAGGCACACCCAGCAGTACGTCCAATGGAGAAGATCTAACCTTGCCTGCTTCACCTACAACAACTTGCGATCGCTCCTTTAAAAAATCTATGAATAGATTTAGGGGCGGCCCTTCGATTCCATAATGCCTAAGTTTCTCTCCAAGGAGTCTATGATTCGCCACATCAAAGGCTTTGGACAGGTCGCAGAAGAGGACTGCCACTTGCTGGTTTTCCTCCCTAGCCTCAAGTACGCGACGCACCACCTCACGAGCTGCAGATGTCGTAGACCGCCCGCTCCGGTAGGCGTACTGTCTATCTGATAGTGATTCACTTGCTATAAGAAATGTTGTCAATCTATCGCTCAATCCTGCTTCGAAGACTTTTGCAACACTGGGAATAATGGACACGGGCCGGTAGCTATTCACGTCATCCTTTTTACCCTTCCCTTTATACAGAGGTGTTACTTTGACTTTTTTTAACGCAGCCGGGTAACAGCCCGACCTGAGACATTCGTTATATAAATGACATAACACTTCGGACAGAGACGTCGCAGCCAAGTATAACAGGTCGATAGATATATCGTAAAGGTCTTTTGTTGGTTTACGTGCGATACGCTTAGTAATGAGTATGTAGACTTCGTATGGCGTAAACTGGCGCAGGTGCAGCGAGCGGTCGCAGGCATCACGAACCGCAGCGAGCGCGCAGCACGCGCCACGGACGTCGGCCAGCGGGGCGCCGCACGCACCGGCGGCCCCCACAAATCTGGTATTAACTGCGTCTACGACCATTTGCTTAGATTTTACTGTACTTCCATCAACAATTTTAATTACATCAGTATAATCCGTGCTGCCACTAACTCTTTTTCCCGATTCCGCGTTTACAACTGTCCACATTGTTCTTATCCGATTACTTGAACGGTTGATTTTATTGATGTAAAACTCCGATCGCCTATCTCGCAGCATACGATCGTAACTTGTGGTACAATTCTCCAACATCTTGTTTAAGCCGGGATAGCTTGGAAATAAAGCCAACAGACTATCAATATCGAATATAAGCCTCTTCATATTCAGAATGTCCTCTGTTACCCAAGAAGCATTTTTGCTATTTTTACTTGTAACTTTTCTGAGAGGAAAACAGACTTCAATAGAATTGGAAATCACTCTAACAATCGAAAGCGCAAGTTCATTTAAATTATCCTTTCGCCCGATCAAATTATGCCAGTCAACACTCTCGATGGACGCCACAAAATTGCAACGATTAATATACCTACTATATTGCCTAACACGGCGTATTTCAGGTAATGATTGCCGTGGTTCCCTCACAAGTGTACAGCTTATGGCAAGGTAGACACGCATGGTAATTAAACTCGTACTAACGTTCTGAGAGAGGCCTGTGGCCTACGACGTTTTTAAGAAGAAAAATTGTTTAAATCAATAGTACAATACTGCAGCGGAGAGCAAAAAAGGCATTGATAGACGAACGCAAGTCTATTGATGCCTTGTTGTGATTTTCTAAGATAATTCGTGGAAATTAAAACTAAGCTAAGCTAACTAAACTAAAATATGATAAGAATATTCTTTACACAGGAAAAGCAGTACCTAAATACAATATACACTGGCCTATTTCAAATTGAAATAAGTCTTTAAGTGCATAAGATTATTGTTTCGGAATAAAAAGGACTCGAAAAAGAGTCTTATTTTATGATAAAAACTTTATCGTGTAAGACATGGAATAGAATACAAAATATTTATTTGTCTTCAAGCGAAATGAGGCACAACAATCACTAGAGGCATTAATGACAATTTAAAGAAACATTTAAGTAGCATATAAGAGCATACAAATTACAAATAAAGACAAAAAGGTCTGTCTGTGCCTCGGCTTGTAATTTTCCGATTTTCAGGCAAGCCCTTTGCTTAAACTAAATTATACCTATCTGGGTATAATTATACTAATGTTATGAGGATAAAGCGCACACGCGCATGATGCAAAAACTTAACATATAGGTATATAAATCCCATCCACTACAGCCCTTGAAGGACACCAGAAGCTAAGGATTGTTTGTGCAGCAGCCATTTACGACATTTAATTCGGAATGTTGGAAGGGTTCGAGCAGCGCGCACAGGCGGCGGCAGGTCATTCCAACATTTCGATGCTGCAATTTTGAAACAACCCTTTCTACTGCTGAGGGAGTGTTTGGGTATAAGTTGCAATGAACTACGTGCTCTAACGGACCAGGCTAACTTCGCATACAAGTATGTTGGCATACGAGTCGTGTATACATCAAACAAGAAGCAAGACAGTATTAATGTCCTGTTGTTCGCCATATTCAAGACATCCTTTGCTAGAAGAAAAAACCTTAAATTTATTATGTATTGTAATTTCTTCTGGTTCCCACGACACAGGGTATCCTAGTGTGGGGCCAGAAGCAATGTATGTGCCTGTATGTAAATGTTATGTTATTTTAGAAGAAGAAAAAATCATTTAGTCGGTACTCATTTTTGCAGGTCAGTTTTGACAAAGGTACATAGTACATAGAAATAGAAATTTTATATTTAGATTATTTAGATCTAGTTTTATTTACAGAGTTCTAATATAGTCATAATTGCCGGCCTTGGTACTAAAAGTAATTTATTCCAGACACCTTTACGATAGAAAGTTGCAGGAGGAAATTAAAAAGACGGACAGTACAAATTTCATCCCCTTCATTTTCTTTGTCTGTTCTATTAATAGTTTGGTGTATTTTTTCGACGCTGCCTGGCACGTTCAGCGCAAAAAGGAGGAAAAGTCCCAAACATTACAGTGACTCGTGTAAAGTCACTTTGACAGTGTCACTCTGTCACTCAGGGTGACAATTCACCCTCGTGCGCGTCCTATCGAGCAAAACACGAGTATTTATTTATTTTAAAAGGAAAACGTCACTGTCTACATTTTTCCTCGGGAAACTGGGAAACGACGCTAGCGGGAAAAGTCTGAACCAATATTTTATTCAATATGTTTGATTATGTTCCTTTAGATTTAACATATAAATATAAATATAAGAAACTAGGGGGCGAGCCACGTGCGCGCCGATGCGCGCCAAATCCCAGCCGCTCCGAGCTGCGCTTTCCGCGGCGCTCGGCCTGTGGCCTCGCTAGTCGTTTATTGTAGTAAATTGTTGCATGGGATCATGTATGGTCTCGGGCCTCGGCCTGGACGGAGCTCGGCTTTCGGCTACGCCTCGTGTGGAATGCCACTAGCGCTTCCGCTAGTGGCATTTTTGTGAGTAGTCACGGAATGGTCACCCACGAAATAGTGAGTAGTCACGGAAAACAGCTGACCGCGCTTGTAGTTGCAAAACATAAGTTATTGATGGGTTCCTCTAGGCCAGTAGCGCTTCTTTCGTTGGATTTTTGATTGATAGATTGGTTTGAGCCTTGTGTGCTTTTTGAAATATAAAAAAAACTCATTTTACTGTTTATTATTAAGCAAGCATGTTTCTTTTTTTGATATTCTTTTTAGTAATGTGAACCGGTCTTAAGCGCCGAAGCGCCCCTTCACAGTGCACCCTAGCGCATAAATCGGCGCGATACGAGGACCAATCAATGGCTAAATTAAACAGCCGTCTGTGTCCACCCCCTTGTTTACTCAGCGTGAAGATGCCACGAGCCTAAGGTAAACACACGCAGAAGATCGGATTGGATTTTACTTTTGATAATTCTAAAACAAGCGCTCGTAGCCTGGTCGAACTGAGTGATTGGAATCAACCACTTGTGTTAAGCAACAACATGCGCGGTGAGGTGCAGGATAGGTGACCGTTCCGTAACTACCACTAGTGGCTTTTTTTTGAGCGCTTCCGTACTTCGCAAGGCCCGTTAATCCGTTGGTGCCGGCTGATGTAATGGCAGTCGTTAAGCTATATAAGATGCCTTATGGACGGCTTGATAACTTCTGAGAATAAAACCCGATCCCACAATCCTCCACCAACCCGTAGATGGCCCCCGTGGTTGACTATGGCCTACTTTCCTTTGATGCAGGAAGAGTCTCGTGCCCCTGCAGTGGGGACATACAAGGGTTGATATTAAATTCTAGAACAACTTTGAGATCAACTCCTTTCCGCGACCATAAGTGGTACAAATAGATTAATTTGTAAGTCAAATATCTGCAGTGCAATGAATAATAAACTACTAGCCGCTGGCTGCCAACGGTTGGATGAGGATGGAAGAAGAACAAATACGAGTAAGTGCCGTACCTTTGGAGAGGCGTATTTTCAGAAGGAACAAATACGGGTTGATTGACAGTTTTTTTGATTATCCCAAATTTATTGCGATTCTGTATTTTTATTATTGGCAAAGGCGTGACGATTGTCATTTGAGGTACTTAACCAGTTAGGTGTTACGATGATTAAAAAGTATATGATTTCGATTTCGATTGGGCCCTCGACTCCTCCACATTTCTAAGGAACGGTTCTAACTTTAAAAACCTATTTAGAGGCTAAAAATTTCACCCATGCTGGGATTCGATACGGATACTCTGGTACGGATAGCCAGAGGTTTCGGGTTCGAATCCCGGCATGGGTGAAATTTTTAGTCTCTAAATAGGTTTTTAAATTTGTTCCTTAGCACGGGTTAGTGCATTAAAAATAAAAATAGTGGTTCTAACTTTATTTGTAATTGGAACTGTAGTTCTGTGCCAAGAACGTTAAACATCCTTCTTCTGTGCACAATAGTTTGGTCTACTGCAGGATGAATTTGTACAGTTCATTTTGTCTTGATTAATGATTATATTAATAATTTCAAAGTGATGGAGTATTTTTTTTATATCGCGATTTTTATTATTTGTGTTGGTTCATAGCATAACGATATGCAGTAGCGTTCTAATTATGTTTTCTTTTACGTTCACTTTAGAGACTATTTACCACAAACAAGCAAAATAACCATCACATGCTGGAACAGTAATTATTTTTATATTCACTACTTTTTGTATTGCAATGGATTGGCTACGAAAAGTTAAAGTAATATTAAAAAGTAAAGTGGTTTTAATAAAAATGAAAAATCCATTTAAAATGTTCTAAACGTTGATCAAAATGTCACCCATAAACTTTTGCTACCGAATGAAATGTCACCCTGTAGGATATCTCATTTCTGTATAGAATAATTCAAATGCACAAAGGAGGGTTGAAACCCGATGGGTGTTTAGGTAAAGGGATCCTGATTGTTGATAAAATAGGCCTAAGCCTGTTGTCGCGTATTGTGAGCGATGGGCCCGAATTGACTAGTTTGTTTAGGTCCTTATTGATGACGGGAGCTTAGATTGATATTCAATTCACGGTAGTACACAATATACTCACATAACTCAATGTACCTCGTAGGGGTAGGACCCAGACACCGGGGCTTACCTCTTGCCATGAAAGGTCCCGAAATTCATGCCGAAGGTGGCTCTCGACTGGAAACCCGCCGGAGGCTTACGTCGACCCGGAAGACCGTCTTAGACACGGAAGAGATCCATTCTTTCTGAGACATAAGAGATCGGAGAGCTACTCTCCCTAGCCATGAACAGAGTAGTAATACACCATTGTGTGTTTCTAAAACTTTCCGAAAATAGAGGGGTCTACCCCTACCCCCAAAATTATATGTCTCTCAGACATAAATCGACCAAATAGGGGATGTATTAGCAAAGGGGAAAATAAAAGCTACCCAGAAACGGCGTGTGTGCATGGAACGACTTATGAACGTTGATGAAGCCAAGGTAATCTATCAGGATCGTGGCAAGTGGCAGTCCCTGGTCTCTGCCTACCCCTCTGGGATACAGGCATGTATGTATGTATGTATGTATGTATGTATGTATGTATGTATGTATGTATGTATGTATGTATGTATGTATGTATGTATGTATGTATGTATGTATGTATGTATGTATGTATGTATGTATGTATGTATGTATGTATGTATGTATGTATGTATGTATGTATGTATGTATGTATGTATGTATGTATGTATGTATGTATGTATGTATGTATGTATGTATGTATGTATGTATGTATGTATGTATGTATGTATGTATGTATGTATGTATGTATGTATGTATGTATGTATGTATGTATGTATGTATGTATGTATGTATAAATCTCTCATCAATATGAACAACTTTTAGTTCAAAATCGCGAAATAATTCTTAAAAAAGAAAATAAGAATACTTATAATTTATTGTATGCAATCAGGCGTTACTTTGCGGAAATCCATAATAGCATTAAAAAGTGCAACTTACTTTGCTAAATAATTATTTATTTATACAAATGAATAAATAAATTCCGCCGAAAATCCCACAAGCACCATGCGGTTAGTTAGTGCACCGCCCTCCCACTTTTTCAAGCAGAAGCAAGACACGAACACACCACCACCGACACCTACTTCTAAGTGTAAAAAAATTAAAATTACAAATTACGTTGAAATTAAAAATACAGTGTCTCGTCTGAAAAGATTAATATTTCGACGTGTAATCCACACAATGTAATAATGCATACAATCACGTGTAAGTTCGTTTAGGTGTAAATTATACTACCAGATATATTTCTTTATCAACCCTTGTATGTCCCCACTGCCGGGGCACGGGTCTCTTCCTCTATCGCAGGAAGGCTAGGCCATACTCCACCACGGGGGCCAAGTCCGGGTTGGTGGAGGATTGTAAGACAGTGGCGGGCCTCACTGTCAGAAGTTATCAAGCCGTCCATAAGGCCTCTGACATGTTAATTACTGTCATTATATGACAGCCGGCACCAACGGCTTAATGTGCCTAGCGAAGCACGGCAGCGCTCGGAAAAATGCCACGGGACGCTCACCCATCCTGTACCTGACCGCACCTGTTGTTGCTTAACCAAGTGATTGATTCCAATCACTCGGTTCGCCTAGGCCACGAATGCTAGAGAAAACTTAGATGTATATAAAAGCGGAAATTAATCAGGCCTATAAACGTCCCACTTCGCCTAGGCCACGAGCGCTTCAGTTATATTTAATATTGCTTTTTATGTAGCGATTTAAGATTTTGGAGCCCCAATTCTCAAAGTACGGACTAAATGCAAATTTCACAGGCAGAAGTTGGGTAATACTTCACAAAGTAGAACCGCAAAACAGCAGAGGGGAAACCGTTAAAACAAATTCTCCAATAAACTTATTTGCCCGATACATTATTGAGAAATTGTCGTTTATCCTCAGTACTCTCTCCCCAACAGTCGTACTAATAATTCGACCTTTAGTGTTTTAGAAATAGAGGTCACAATCGAATGGAATAGGATGTGGGATCTTGTTATTGACAGTACTAGTCGGAGCGAAGTATTCTCTGAGGAAACTAACATGGTTTCCATCTTTTGGTTTATGAAACTGTGAACTTGCCAATAAAATATGTGAATAAGTGAGAATCTTATTAGTTTTCTTAATCTTATCTGTAATTTGTGGATATCGATAACAATAAAACAATTGACAGGGTTGCTTAAGAAATTCCTGAGACACTCAATCAGAGTTTTCCACTTACAATTTTGGATCCGAGATATTTATTTATGTGTTCGGTCACTATTCATTTTCTCATTTGTTTTGATGCGTCTGGTAAAAAAATCTTATGTCGTAGGGCCGTTTGATACATGGTGCTATAGCCATAATTATTTGTTTATTTTATTTTATTTTATTTATTTGGAAAAAAAACAGGAAACAGGCTAGAGTTTATATAAAAAGTTACTACAGGACAATATTAAACCTGAACCCATAAATATTTTTCACTAAATAGCAATGATGTAGAGTAACTAGGTGACAAGGATGCCAATTGTGCATATTAGTACGATTATATCAAATGGAATACAGGTAGACAATAATATAAGTGAAATGAAAATAAAGCAACAACTAGCTATAATAGTTGTTGAATAGAATTCTAAACGGAGATAATGTTTTTTACTTCACCTAGATCGCGTAAAGTTTTCGTGGTGTCCGTTTTACACAAATCTTTATACTCAACTACATTTAAGACAATATGGGTACTTTATAGGTGATTATATGATTAAAACGTTACGATTTATGTGCTACCGATTGTACAGGGCTATTTTAATAAAATTATGTCAACATAAAATGTCATTTTAAAGCACACACTCTTATGACACGATATGCGAAAAATAGGAAATAAATAATTATTGAATTACGGCCGCATCAATTTACTAAACTTTTTGTCGGAAGAGTCCGACCAGGTTTGGCTCTAAGCTTAATCATTGTGAGTAGAGACGAAGCTTAAATACAACAATAAATTTTATTGTTCTTAAATAAAAAAGGAATTTTAGATGTAATGCTGTACATACCATTACATAACTTCCCGTAATAAAATTGTCTGTTGTTGTATATTTAAGACCAATTTCATCTCTGAATAACACCAATGCAGATTTATATCAGTTTTTTTTCCAATAAGCTTTTCACTTCGTTACAAAAAAGCCGAAACCGGGCCTCAAACACACTCCATTAACATCAAGGTTCACAGCTTAAGCAACCTCACTTTTCAGTTACGACATTTTGTAGTACAGCAGCGAAGTTAAGACGTTTACGTCGCCATACTGCCGGGGAAAAGGCTTAAGTGTAATAGTTCTTGAAAATAAATGAAATTTACAAACGGAATGGAGGATCCATTTTGTTTTGCTGCTCTCCCTCTGTTGGATCAGACGCAGTAATATCGTAGACGTGGAAAAGTATCTCTTGACCTAAAAACTTCTCAATTTTTATTTAATAAAAATGTAGTACCCAACTCTGTAAATATACAGAGAAAAGCAGATGATCGTGCTGTCGTGCCCCTCCACAATAAAGAGAAATTTCTCGCCAGTCAGATCGTATTCTCTAGACCCGTTCATCGTACTTTATATTTATGGCATGTCATGTGTAACACTGCTTGCGCGATGCAGGATTGTCGGAGTGTATATTATTCTGCATGTGCAGAGTTGCTATGTGCATAAACATACCTCTATCTAAGGATGGTTAAACTTGTGAAATTAACAATGATAATCTATTTATAGCTTATTTACTTTCAACGGTAAGCCACGGGTTTTTATCTCAGAGAAAGAATATGGGCTTCATCTCCACTCGTGGCCACCGCGGATTTGCAATTTGAAGCGCTGAGGGTGTGTACTCCTCAGTCAATGATGTTTTCCCACGGTATTTTCCTCCACTGTGAGCGTGGTGATTTCCGGAGTTTGAACCCACGATCTCTTGAACTCATTGTTGGGCCATTTTATAAAAGCATCTTTATAGTAACCCAGCTGTGCTTGGTATCAATTGGTCAGTGCAAATTTTTACATAGGATAGGGGTTCCAGTTGAAATACAAACAGACCCCCGCCTTAACTTAAAGTTCAAATGGAACTCCATATCTTTGTGACACCTTAATAATAAACCTAACCTAAAATTGCAGGCTTCTAAATTAAAACAAGTTTTATACCTCCATCAATAAATTCATACATCTATCTATGTATAATCAGCCCACATCAACCCACTGCCGGGCATAAGCCTCCTTTTTATTGCGCCATTCCTCACGGTCCTGTGCTAATCTGATCCATCTCTGACCCGCAACCCTCACGATGTCGTCTGACCATTGTGTTGGTGGTCTGCCTACCAATCTCACACTTCATACATACACTGCATAAATTATATTTTTCAAACATTACAACTTACAACTCATCAATATTTTTTTAAATATTACAACTAGCATAATAAATATATCACCGGAGGCCTCTTGAGGGCGTTCGGCTTTCCAAAACGGAAGGAACGCTCATGAACGAAAGAAGTTCACGTGATCACGAGTTTATTCGTTTACCTATTCTTTGACGCATCTCCAGGGTAGCTCTGTTGTTGTCTGGACTAACCCTATCTTCTTCTTCTTCAGGATATATTAATCCACTGCTGGACATAGCCCTCCCGTAATGAGCGCCATAGCGTCCTGTCTTCTGCTTGTCGCATCCAGCATCTGCCGGCAGTTTTTCGCAGATCGTCATCCCACCTTGTCGGAGGGCGTCCTACACTACGTTTGCCGAGTCGCGGTCTCCACTCAAGAACACGTTTTCTCCAACGGTTGTCGGTTCTTCGCGAGATATGGCCAGCCCACTGCCACTTCAGGTTGCTGATTCTCTGAGCTATGTCGATAACTTTGGTTCTCTGTCACAAACCCCATGGTGTTACAATATTTATTCCAGACGTTTCGGGCTTGTTGTTAGAGCCACCGCCTGCCTGACTTGTCGCTACGGAGACATGCGTTGTTTGTTGATTTAGTTGCTTGATTGGGACTTTGTGCTTTGTGCATGCTAAATCTCAACCAAATCCGATTGGGAGGTGAATAGTTATGTATAGATATGTATGTACTATCAATCTTTGTATATATGCTTAGTTATTTTATTAGTATGCATGAATGTATCTTTATAATTATTGTGTGATGTTAATATATTGTTCAATTTGTAGAGATTGTAATTACATTACATTAACATTCACCTGTGTGGCACTATCCTCGCTCCCCTTTCTCCACGGCATCTGTTGGTTGGCTAGAATAAAATACAATTGAGTATTAAGCCCGCTAATTGTACAATCTTTACTGGTACAGTAAAGAATTTGAATAATAATTATTGTATTCAAATAGGTGAACATATTTAACACGCTAGGCCCATTTTTGGGGCCCATTTGAGGGTTCAATTGCAAACAATAACTTTACAACTAGGCCGTGGCATAGTATGTAGGCACTGTCAAATGTATGCCGGGAGTTCTATCTCGCTACATACCTACTGTAATTATTTGTAATATTGTTCTGTTGTTGTTTGTGTTTTACTTATATCATTTGAATATGTATATTCTGTTACTTACTGATGTATCTATATGTAGTATTTTTTTTTTAATTATCTATGTTAATTTGTTTGTATGCATCTGAACTTAATAACTTAAGTATTATTAATTTGAACATCGTGAGTAAATGTTGTTTGTATTTTTAATGCACTAATCCGTGCTAAGGACAATTTTAAAAACCTATTTAGAGGCTAAAAATACGTTATAAAGAGAATATTCTAAAGAGGTTCGAAATTTCACTGATGCCGGTGAGTCGCCCATTAGCTTAGTTGGAAAGAGCGCTGGCACGGAAAGCCAGAGGTCGCGGGTTCGAATCCCGGCATGGGTGGAATTTTAGCCTCTAAATAGGTTTTTAAAATCGTGAGTAAATTCAGTATTCTTCGCATTGTTCTGAGGTGTTCAAAATCTGGGGAGGGCATGCGTGATAATAAGGCCCATTCTCACTTTCGCTCTAAGAGAAACCCTGTGTCTTGCATACGCCGGCTTGAGACATTTCTATGGTATAAAAACAATAACTATGCTGAAATGCCGTCAAAGCTGGATAGTGCGGCTTGAACGCTTGGATGAATATGGTCTCCAAAGATTAACAATAACGAATAAATGTTTGGAGTTTAACACTTAATAGATAATGTGGAGAAAAAAACTAAGAAAGAAATTTTACATCTGAAAAAAAAATTAAATATGAAAATATATTTTTTGATTAAGAAATAATTCTTAAACAATAAATTTTTCAAACATAATTTACAAGGTTGAAATCTCCTTTTAAGTGCACAACACCGGTGCCAGGAGAACCCGCTCTTCCACAACTATACATTTTGATTTTTTAAAACTTAAAGTTCTATATTTTTGAACTAAAACTTTCGTAAGCACAACACATTGTAGACTTTTAGTCCGGATCTTACGGTTGTTGTTAAAGTTCTATATTCTTCTACATCTATGATTTTCTAAAGACTAAGTTTGGAGTTTTTGTGTCCATTTTTTTCTCCAAAATGATCTAGATTTTGAAATGGACACATAGTTCGAATTGTAACGTTCATTAAGCCGCAGTTTCTGCGCTACTTTGAATACAACCTTTTCATTTCATTTCATTTTAGAACAAATTTTAACTTAATTAACAAAGTTTTTAAACTCTGTTAATTTAACTTAAAGTTACATCACACTAAACTTAATCATCACCGTTCACATTATTTTAATATCAGACATCTTTGTTTTCCAAATAATCCTTAGTATTATAATAAGTTTTTTTGCACAGCAATTTTTTTAAACCACGTCGTATACAATGTCCCATAAAGGATGTATTAACCTTTGCTGTGTGGTGTCGGCCTAGAGAATTGCACCATCCCAAATTCTTCCCGCGGGTGTCGTAAAAGGTGACTAAGGGACACAAACTGGGGGGTGGGCAGCAGCGCCCCCTGTAGTACAATTCCACTAAACTACGATCCCCAACCCACGCCCAGCGTGGGGATTATGGGCACTACCCCCCAATAATGGCACAACCTTGCGCAATCGTTATCAACCCTAGTATGTCCCCACTGCTGGGGCACGGGTCTCTACCTGCATCGCAGGAAGGTTAGGCCATACTCCACCACGGGGGCCAAGTCCGGGTTGGTGGAGGATTGTAAGACAGTAGCGGGTCTTACTGTCAGAAGTTATCAAGCCGCCCGTAAGGCCTCTGATATGGCTTAACGACTGCCATTATATGACAGCCGGCACCAACGGCTTAACGTGCCTTGCGAATCACGGAAGCGCTCAGAAAAATGCCACTAGCGGTAGTCACAGGACGCTCACACATCCTGTACCTGACCGTTGTTGTTGCGTAACCAAGTGATTGTTTCCAATCACTCGGTCCGCCTAGGCCACGAGCGCTTCACCTTGCGCTATGGCGCTCATTAATTTAAGGGAGGACTACGACCAGCAGTGGACTAATAAGAATAATGGTATTGGACTAATATAGCCTGAAGAAGAACCTCTGCAACTCTAAATTATGAAAATGACACGAGGTATATGGACAAAATAATTCCAATGCTGAGCAAACTAAATCAATGAAAGCAATATTGCACTGAAATTGAACCCCATGTAATATCGCCTTTAGTCCTGCCATTTCCTCTCCCTGTTTCCCACAGGGACATAGGGAGGTTGACATTGCATTTGCTATGGATTAGTCCGTAAGCTGAAAGGATATGAAAGGTGCTGGGTTAGTGCTGGGACGCATAATCTTCACACTACATAGGTATGTACTTATATAAACTTATTAGTATATACTTATATTTTACATTGTACATTGACATTCAGCAAACAGAATGTAAATTGTTTACGTTGAAATAAATTGATTTGATTTGATAAACATCTAAAAATAACATTTTGTGTGTTTCTACATCTGTATTAGTGGCTGAATAGCGTCCAACACTAGGATTTCTAGATAGTCTGTGCTCGCGACTAAGATGTAATCGTGTGGACGTACATATACTTTTTCCCAGCTTGTAAAATTAAATAAATTAATAAACAGTGTCACAAACAACAAATACTTGTTTCCATGTATAATACATGGCGCAGCCGGAAAAGAACCACGAAAATAAGTGCAAAATTACAAGAATACTAACTGATGTCGACGGATGAAAATTTGGAAAAGACGATTGGTGTATCAACAGAAACCGAAACAATGGGAAGCTTTGAATTTCGCATACCGGCACCCTTGAAATTGGATACAGGGACGGATTTGCTGCCGGAATGGCTAAGATTCAAACAACAAATGCTAATTTTCATGTCAGCGGCCAATCTGGACAAAGTGGCGGACACAAGGAAAGTCGCCATTTTCTTGAACTGCATTGGACACGACGCTCAGGATCTATACTTCAACGTGTTGAAGTCCGAAGATAAAACTAAATATGAAGACATCTTAAGAATATTTGATGACTATTTCACACCGAAGCAGAATGAGTTGATAAATGCCTACAATTTCAACCAACGGAAACAAGATGAAGGTGAAAATTTTGATCTCTTCTACACTGAACTGAGAAAACTAGTCAGAAATTGTAATTACAAAGATCAAGATGAAAGGATGCTCCGGGACAGAATTGTGATTGGAGTCTCAGACAAGAAGCTGCAGCAGAGATTACTAGCCATCAATGACCTCACTCTAGAGAAGGCAGTAGATATGTGCAGGGCATCGGAGTTGGCAAAGGCACAAGCAAAAGTGATGCAGCAGCAGCAGTCGAGAACGGTTGAAGTCATCCAGAAAAAGCAACAAGTCTTTCCTGAGCAAGTACTTAAAAAAGATAAGTATTTTAAGAATTCTAACTCAGTTAATAGGGACTATTATCAATGTAAAAAGTGTGGAACCAAACATGGCCCTCGAAGCTGCCCGGCGTTTGGTAAAACTTGCTCAAATTGTCACAAACCAAACCATTTTAAAAAAGGTTGCTTTTTCTTGAATGAGGTTAACATCAACATGGATGAGGGCAATAATGTACATGATTTGTGACTAGTTAAACAGTGTCATAGCATTGGTAATATCAAAAATAATGAATGGATTCTACCATTAAGAGTAGAAGACAAGAAAGTGGATTTTAAATGTGACACAGGGGCACAAGTAAATGTCTTATCATTGAGGGATCTAAAAAAAATTGTCAATGATGATTTTCCTAAATGGTCTGAGACAACAATAGTTTTAGAGGCATTTGGGGGAGCTAAAATTCATCCACTTGGTAAAATAAACTTAAAAGTAATTAATGATGAATACATGTATGACACTGAGTTTATAATAATAAAACAAAATGTTAGGCCTATTCTGGGCTTAAACTCATTGAGAGAATTAAACATTTTTAAAAGTATACACAGTATTAATAACAAAGACAAAAACACAATTATTAATAAATATGGTGAACTGTTTCAGGGTGTCGGACAATTTGAAGTCCCGCTGGAGCTGCACACTCAGCCTGAGGCGAGGCCAGTAGTAAAACCTCCTCGCAGAGTTCCACATGCATTAATGGACAGACTGGCCGCCAAACTGAGGAGCCTGGAAGGGCAACAGATCATTGAGAAAGTAGAACATCCTGAAAGTTTTGTGAGTAACATGGTTATTATTGAGAAAGTAGATAAAAATTTAAGAATATGTCTTGATCCTCAGGAGCTTAATAAAGTACTCATAAGAAATTATCACTTAATTCCGACTCTAGAAGAAATAATAACTAAACTTTGTAATAAGTCTGTATTTTCTGTGTTAGATTTATCGGACGGATTTTATAACATAAGACTGACTGACAACTCAACAAAATTATGCGCATTTAGTACTCCTTTTGGATGTTACAAATTTCTAAGATTACCGTTTGGTCTCTCGATAGCACCGGAAATTTTTCAAAAATATAGTGAAAAAACATTTGGAGACATAGCCGGAGTAGTTGTGTAGTGCGATGATTTGTTGATTTGCGCAGACAATGACCAAGATCATGATAAAATATTGACACAAGTATTGGAGCGTGCTAAAAAATGCAATGTAAGATTTAATAAGAGGAAGTTTCAATATAAACTAAAAGAAGTAAAATATTTCGGACATATTTTTTCTAAAAAAGGCATGATGATAGATCCAGATAGAATAAAAGCTATTATTGAACTAAAAAGCCCGAAAAACAAAAAAGAATTACAAATAATATTAGGAATGATAAATTATCTAAGGAGATTTGTTAATGGACTGGCAGATATGGCAGCCCCACTTCAGTCATTGTTAAAAAAAGATGTTGACAGATGTACATGAAAATGTTTTTGAAAAAATTAAAAAATGCATTAGTCATGCACCAGTTTTACAAAATTTTAACAGTAACTTACCAGTAACAATTCAATGTGATGCGTCCAAAGATGGCCTAGGTTGTTGTCTGATGCAGAACGGTAGACCAGTAAGCTATGCATCTCGGAGTTTAAGTTCAGCGGAAGTAAATTTTTCTCAAATAGAAAAGGAATTACTAAGTGTGGTCTGGGCAACACAAAAGTTTCACTATTACATTTATGGTAGAAAATGTACTGTTTTAAACGATCATAAACCTTTGGAAACTTTACTAAAAAAGGGAATTCATGATATTCCATCAACGCGTTTACAAAGACTAAAATTAAAACTACTAAAATATGACATTGAGTTCAAATATCTAAAAGGAAAATCGATGCACGTTGCTGATTTGTTGTCACGCTCTTTTCTTATTGATAACGATTATGAAGATGATGCTTATATGTATGAGGTAGTCCACTGCGTTGGTCTTTCATCATATCTACAATGTTCTGAAGAACTAAAACAAGAATTAATGTCAGAATCACTAAAAGATGAGGAATTGTTAAAATTAATTGACTATACTAAGAATGGATGGCCAGAAAAAAGTAATAATGTTTCAGAATCTGTCAAATATTACTATAAATTTCATACAGACATCACAGTCGATAACAATCTAATATTCTTAAAGGATAGACTTGTAATACCAAAAACTTTAAGACTAAATATTTTAAATAAACTACATGAAGGCCATATAGGAATAACAAAAATGAAACAAACTTTAAGAAAACTATACTATTGGCCAAAATGTGATGATCATATAGAAAATTTTGTAAGAAAATGTTTTGTATGTCAAACTTATCAGAAAAACAATGTAAAAGAACCACTATTATCACATGATGTGCCAACACTTCCTTTTTCAAAAATAGGAGTGGATATTATGGATTTAAAAAAAAAATGTTACTTAGTAATATATGATTATACAACAAAATGGTTAGATATTAAAAGGGTACCAAGCAAGTCTGCTACTAGTATAATTAATTGTTTAATAGAGATATTTTCTCAGTTTGGAATACCAACAGAAGTAGTATCAGATCATGTACCATTTGATTCAAGAGAATGTCATCAGTTTGCTACAGAATGGGGTTTTAAATTTAACTTTTCAAGTCCTCGATATCCACAATCGAATGGCATGGCAGAAAGGGGTGTTCAGATAGCAAAGAAAATGTTAACTAAATGTAATGAAGATAAGACAGATTATAGAACAGCATTGTTACAATATAGGGCTTGTCCAGTATCAGGAACAAATTTTTCACCTGCACAGTTGATGATGAATAGAAATTTAAAAACAAAATTACCAGTATTGTATAATTATTTAGAGCCGAAAATAAATATTAATATTAAGAAAGAATTTCAAAACGTTAAAATAAGAAATGAACACAATTATAATAAGCATGCTAGACCTAAGCAAAATATGGTAATTGGACAAGACATATGGTTTAAGAAAGATCCAAATAGTATTAAGTGGTTAAAAGGAAAAATTGTAACAAATAATAATCATAGATCTTATGACATAAAAGATGAGGCAGGGTGTACATACACAAGAACTTCATTTCATGTTCGACCTCAATGATTTGTTGCCGCTGAGTGTGCAGGTTCAGGAGAGTTCGACACTCTTTTAATTATAAGTAGTTTTTATAAGCATTTGTTAACTTAAGTATTAGTGGTGATAAACAGTATTGTTTACAAGGCTGATTAAATATTATTAGTATTTAAGTGAGAAACATCTCTTGTTACTTAAAGATTAATGAAAATGTAGTTAATTTATTTTTTTTTTGTTTTTGAAAGGAGAAAGGAAGAAAAACACTTTCAATGTGAAGTTTATTTTAATGTATGAAGTCACAATTACATTGTATTGTTAAAATTACAATTTAAGATTAGTTTCTGTTTTCTAAACTCTGTTATCAGCTTTTTAGTTACAAAGAGTGCCAATTGTTTTGTACTGAAGTCAATAAGTATAGAAATGCTATTAGATTATGTTTCATTATGAAAAAGGGGAAGATGTATTAGTGGCTGAATAGCGTCCAACACTAGGATTTCTAGATAGTCTGTGCTCGCGACTAAGATGTAATCGTGTGGACGTACATATACTTTTTCCCAGCTTGTAAAATTAAATAAATTAATAAACAGTGTCACAAACAACAAATACTTGTTTCCATGTATAATACAACATCTACTTTCTTCTCAATGTGTAACTTATTCTAAAGGTTCGCTGGAAGACATCGTTTTTAGTGATAAGGCCGCCGCTTAAACTCTTAGGTTTGTACACAAATTATATATCTTTGTAATTTCTATTTTTATGTGCAATAAGGAAGAGATAGCGATAGACAGATAGAGAATTCTTTCTCGATCTGTCTATCGCTATCTCTCTCTCTCTCTATGTCAGAGATCACGTCTTACTAAGGACGCGTCGCGTTCTATAGAGTACACGTCTTCGTTCCGTCTTAACTGTGTGGGATACGTCCTATCGCTTCGCATTAAAGGGGCTCCAAGTCTTTTCCGCCGCCTCAGCCCATGTCCTTCCTATCTGCCCCACGCCTGAGAAATCATTCATTGATATCAAACTGCATGAATTAAGAAGCACCGAAAAGTATATTAGCCCTTCAGAGAAAAAAAACGAAAGAAAAATTGTGTTGATCCGGCAAATACGAAAAAACATAAATATATTACTGTTTGAGTATATCCAAACTAATGTGTATATCTAGGTACATAAGAGATAAGGCTACATAAATGTGAGCCTCATACACTTTTCATCACTCATACCATGTATTCGCAAACGTGCGATACAAATGACGTACTCGAAAAATAAGTTGATGTCTGTATAGAACCTCGTTTTTGTTGGTTTGAGTGAATTTAATGCTTACGCGGAAAGTGATTTTGCTGAAAAATTCCATCGAGATAATTATGGTAAATTGGATATAATAAAGCGTATTGGAGAACCAGAGCAATATTATCGTGGGCTAAATTCGTTAGGTAAAAAATATGTTATTATGAAAAATTCCTCTTATAGTAGCACAAATTAAAATCTTATTATATCTTAATGTCTTTATCTTTTGCCTAGACGAAAAGTAAAAGATATTAAAAGTGTAACCCTCGACCAAAATGAAGTTAAGCCTCGGAACCTACAGAAAATAAACTTTTATGTTTTTTTTATTTTTCATTGTCACTGTCAAACTGGTGCCTTGACTGCTAAATTTATTTTTGATTTTCCGGTCAGTTGAAAATGTATGAACCTAGTTTTCAGCACTTACAAATGAAAATAAAAGTGTTTCTTTATTATATAAATCACCTACACAATGATTGGACATAAATTGATGTAAAGAAGTATTGCATGTTATACGAGTAGATAACAACAAAACAAGACAAGGGAAAAATAATAAAAATGCACATTTGAACTCAAGAAATTTAGATTTTCGATGATTTAAGCATCTTTAGTTAGTATTTACAAAGAATTTGCGTCATTGTAATACGATCCTCAGGTATCATATCATTGATAATCATACTATCGTAGTGTAGGACGCTCATTAGGGGAGGGATATGTCCAGCTGTGGACTTATATAGCCTGAAGAAGGAGTTATCATTGTACCAACTACAAGGTAATTTACCAATGCAATAATACAGCTTCCAACTTAAATAGTATTTGATTCTAATTGGATGAGTCGCTTCCTTCTAAAAAAAATTATAGACTACTTTTTTCTTTTTACGACGTCTCTCGCAGTAATGGAAAATAATTTCTCCTGATTTGAAAACCCCTTTTTTAGAATCTAACTCTATTGAAAATTGTCATAAATGAAAAATCCATTTCCGATCATCGGAAAACGAAACTCCGAAAAGTTGGAAGCGTTTTTGAAAATTATTGGAAGTTGAATTCTACACTCGAAAGGATTCAAGAAGGATCACTTATAAAATTCCTAGTTGTTTAACAATAAATATTGCAATTTTTTTGTAATAGGTACATACCAGGTGACTTGAAAAACATTGTTTTGTGACATTAATTAGCTTATGACGTATTCTTAGACCTGGTAAACATACACAAAACAATCATAAAAATCGATGAGGCGAGAGACGAGATTTTTGTGTAAAGGGTCAAATTTAAGTTGTGTAACTTTTAATAAAAGAAAACTCGTCATTTAAAAAGCACGTGTTTTTTTTGTGTTTTTTCTAATAAGCCAATCATATCGCAAGTTTTAAACTTGCATTTGACTTATTGATTACATGCCATTATCTCAAGTGCAGCCAGATTTATTTATTTTTTTAGTTATAAGGTTGTTTAGTTGATAAGACAGTAAGAATAGGGTACGATGGGGCTGACATTGTCCCACCAGGACCAAAGACCCGAAATAAATAAAGATAAAAAAATCGACCACTTTTTTTAAGTGTTGCCAATATAGAAAATTCTATGTGGATGGTCTTTTATTAAATAAATATTAACCACCTTCTCCTTTTAGTGGTTTGAGGTGATTCAGGACCGAAAACACAAAACTTAAAAGAGGGAGGCCTTGGCCCAGACGTTCACATACTTTAGTGCTATACAATTTTTATTTTTAATGCACTAACCCGTGCTAAGGACAATTTTTAAAACCTATTTAGAGGCTAAAAATTCCACCCATGCCGGGATTCGAACCCGCAACCTCTGGCTATCCGTGCCAGCGCTCTTCCAATTGAGCTAATGGGCGACTTACCGGCATCAGATATATAGCCAGAGGTTGCGGGTTCGAATCCCGGCATGGGTGGAATTTTTAGCCTCTAAAAATTCTAACAGTAAAACCCGCCACTCTCTTACAATCCTCCACCAACCCGGACTTGGCACCCGTGGTTGAGTATGGCCTAACCTTCCTGCGGTGCAGGAAGAGACCCGTGCCCCAGCAGTGGGGACATAAAAGGGTTGATATCAAAGGCAGTATGAATTGAAATGTCTATCTTTTCCGGCTCCATACGACGATATCATACAAGGTCTGATATTGAATTGCCAATCCGCGGCGGTATGCAAGCCCGTATTCTCTCTGTAAGAGAAGGCTGCTGCTCTGCAGTAAGACTCACACAGACAACATAAAAAGAAATCAGTTTTTTAGCTGCGCCATTAAAAGACTAATAATAATAATATTGACCTTTTGCATCTTTCAATAATAATAAATAACAATAAATATTCATGGACATATTACACAGATCTCGTTAGCCCTATACTAAGTACAACTAAATGATTTGTGTTACAGGTGCCAACTCGACGGTAGATTTAATACAATAAATACATACATAACAGTTAGCTAATGCACCGCCCTCCCTCCCACTTTTTCAAACAAATTTGCATTTGGGAGCCTGAGGATGCCTCGTGTTAGAGGCGAAACGCGTCGCGTGTTTTCTCACACAAGTATTGGTGTTGGTGGTGGTGTGCTCGTGTCTTGCTTCTGCTTGAAAAAGTGGGAGGGAAAGTAGCTAACCGCATGGTGCTTGTGGGATTTTTGACGGAATTCAGCAAAAAAAACATACATAACATCCAAGAACCTAGACAAACTAGAAAAAAATGTTTCCTAGTTTGACCCGACCGGGGATCGAACCCGAGACCTTCGGTTTTACAGTCAGCGTGCCACGCCGCTGCGCCACCGAGGCCGTCAGACTTAATCTACTAAACTAAATCTACTTAATGAGATGATTTAAACAGCGTCCAGTGGTATCTTCACTCACACTAGATGGGTGAAGGGACCATTCCGACGCCGTAGTGCCTGGGACATGGTATTATAGATGGTGTATGCTTGCCCAGCACCTATACCATCCTGACAGCTTAGTCGGCCTAGCCCACAGGAAAGACTAGTCAATACGTGCGGGTTTCCTAACGATGTTTTCCTTCACCGTTAGCATATGGTATTGCGACTACAAATTTGCAAAGACTAAGAGTAATAAAAAAATGTTTTTATACGGATTTTACTCGTTTATTACATTTTTTACAATTTTCCGACGTTTCGGCACTTTTTCAGGTGCCGTGATCTCGGATGATTCATCGGAAACCACGACTAAACGAGCAAAATCCGTATAAAAACAGCTTTTAATGTGTCTAGTGCTCGTGTTAACCTTAGAAAATACTGGATTTTACTCTTTTATTACATTTTTTACAATTTCCCGACGTTTCAGCACTTTTTCAGGTGCCATGATCTCGGATGACTCATCTGAGACTACGACTAATGAATAAAATCCGTATAAAAACAGTTTTTATTATGTCTAGTGATCGTGTTAACCTTAGAAAATACTAGACGTCCATTTTTGATACAAAATTAAATAGATTTTGAAATAGACACCTAGCTTGAATTGTAGCGGTCATTAAGCCGCAGTTTCTACGCTACTTTGAATAAAACTTTTTCATTTCATTGCCAAATAAACATCAAAATATCGTTGTAGACTTTTAGTCCGGATCTACTTACGGGTGTTGTTATATCGGAAAAGTCCGATATAACAACACCCGTAAGTAGATCCGGACTAAAAGTCTACAATGTGTTGTGCTTACGAAAGTTTTAGTTCAAAAATCAAAATACCATCGTTCATTTTCATAACAGCAGTTTTATAGTATGTATTATAACAAAACTTCCCCACAGCGTCCCAAAATACTTACACGTGAATGAACGACAAATATTTCATACAAAAAATCGCGTAGATATCTAATTTCTCCTTATCTCCTTTTAATATCGACTTCGTAACAGTTCCGCGTTACAACAGATAAAGACAGAAGATTCACATCGGCGCAGGATAGTTTTTTCTTTTTTGCCTTTCTTTCAAAATAATTTGGTAAGGGGATTTTTTATGTAGCCTATATAATTATGTCTAACTATCGAAGCACACGTGGCCTAGTCGAACCGAGTGATTGAAATCAATAACTTGAGTTAACCAACAACAGGCGCGGTCAGGTGTAGGATTGGTGCCTGTGTCTTATAATTACCTCTGGTGGCATGTTTGCCGAACGCTTCCATGCTTCGCAAGGCACGTTAAGCCGTTGGTGTCGGCTGTCGTATAATGGCAGTCGTTAATCCATATCAGAAGCTTATGAGCGGCTTGATAACTTCGGACTGTAAGGCCCGGCACTGTCTTACAATCCTCCACCAATCCGGACTTGGCCCCCATGGTGGAGTATGGCCTAGCCTTCCTGCGATGCAGGAAGAGACCCGTGCCCCAGCCGTGGGGACATATAAGGGTTGATATCGATGGATGTGTGCGGCACAAGACCGGGATGTTTGGAAAACTATGAGGGAGGCCTATGTCTTGCAGTAGGCGCCAAATAGCTGATGATGACGACGATGCCCTGTCATCATCGTCCTCAAGGCCAAATGCCTACGCGTGCCTACTACGAATAGGCGATTTCAGGTGCTGAGGTAGTTAAACACCTCAGTTTCTCAGGTTTCCTCACGATGTTTTCCTTCACCGTTGGTGAGTGGTATTGCTACTATAACTTCACAAATGTAAATAAGTTAGAAAACAAAATTGTTGGTATTAATTTAGTCATCGCTTAAGTTATCCTTAAAATTAAGGGTCGCAGCATTTTGGAATCGGTCAATATCATAAAGTACAATAAACCTAATTGTTGGTTTGGAAACGCGCTGAAATTTACGGTACAGGTTGTTGGGTGCGACATGCAACTTAAAAATAATTTTCTTACTGATGGAAACAGCGTGTTTATATAGTAAATTAACTACTATGTTTAATGAGCTATAGGAATTAGGCGATGATTTTGAGGTGCCGCGACAATGTTTATTCGGAGAGGTTTGGTGACCCTGCGCCCCGCGCACCTTCCCCGCGCCGCCTCCGCTAGTGATGGTGGTAACATTTAGTTACCTTCTTTTAGTAAGACCTGTGGCGAGCACATGTCAACTCTGCGCGCGCACTACAAACTCCAACATTCCTGCATCACGCAATCAAAATGTTTCAATGACATACCATAAATACAACATCCGACTTACAATAGTTGGACCGGCCGTCCCCAGGCATACGATCTGCCTGGCCGGAAATTTCCCTATATAGTGGAAGAGCATGATCACCCGCTCTTCCCTATAGACCTTCTGGACGTTCTCAATAGATGTTAGAGTCGTCTTTCTTCACAAAGGAATCAATTATTTCAGTCCAGTGCACGCCAGTAACTGCCTGAGTTACTCGCCGGAATAACACGGATATTAGTATTGTTATTATTACTTGTTAGAATTTGAAACGCTCATTCTATGTTGAGCAGTTACGTAGAGCGAGAAAATAGGGTTCCTTATTACGAGAATTGGTGTGACAATTGTCACATATTCTGAATACTTACACATTTTTAAAATGTATTAGATACATACTTACATAACCTCACGCCTGTATCCCAGAAGGGTAGGCAGAGACCAGGGACTGCCACTTGCCACGATCCTGACAGATTACCTTCCGTCATCCGGGACCACGGCACCTGAAAAAGTGCCGAAACGTTGGAAAATTGTAAAAATGTAATAAACGAGCATAAATCCGTATAAAAACAGTTTTAATTAAGATTACCTTCGCTTCATCAACGTTCATAAGTCGTTGCATGCACGCACGCCGGTTCCGGGTACTTTTTATCTTTCCCTTTGCTAATACATCCCCTATTTGGTCGATGTAAGTCCGTCTGGGACGTCCCTTACCAGCCCTTCCACTCACATTCGCAATATATATTTGTTTCGTCAATCTTTCTTCCTTCATCCTCTCCACATGTCCAAAGCAACGCAACATTCCTTTCTCAATTCTAGTCACTACATCCTCTTTCAGTCCACAACGTTCTCTAATCAGACTATTGCGTATCCTGTCATTCAAAGTAACACTACACATACTTCTCAAGGACCTCATTTCAACTGCATTAATTCTACTTTCTTGCTTCTTTTGCCACACCCAAGTCTCGCAACCATACATAAGTGTTGGGACCAGCACGCCACTATGAATAGCCAATCTAGCTCTTTTGGAGATGTTTCGGCTGTATTCAGATGTATTAGATACACACTTTTAAAAAGTATAAAACAAGATTGTAAGTCCAGACTGCAAGGTTGAAGTGGAGCTGGGCAGGGCATATCAGCAGAATGCACCCGGATTAGGTGGGCGAGACTTGCCACCGAGTGGGTGCCACAAGGCGGTCGTCGCAGGAGAGGGAGGCCAAGCAAACGTTGGCGAGACGATCTCGACCGACACATGCCGGAGTGGTCTGAGGTGGCACAAGACAGAAACAGCTGGTCTGAGTTGGGGGAGGCCTTTGCCCAGCAGTGGGACACAAACGAGGCTACGTAAAAAAAAAGATTGTAATTAAAATAAACTACGTTGAGTAATATGGTATAGAACAGTTCTTCGAAAGAAAACTGATACAAATAATTACTAACAACCCGACTACTAAGCATTATTTTTCATTTGGTATTGGTATTGGTGACGGTTTGGGTTTCCGCAACTCGACTGCAAATGAGCCTATTTTGCGTGAAAGGAAGGTGTTGTCCCCTATATTTTTCATTTATTCTATTCAATCATGAATAATTCAAAAGATACAGAAAGTTTCTTAACTAATTGAACATGTACTCGATTCAAATGTTAAGGTATACAATTGGAAAGCATGTATGTACTTAAATAACCGAAAAAAAATACTTACACCCTCTCACACACACTCACGCATACTCATCAAACACACCGAGAGGTTCACATACACCAACGGTATATTGTAACTACCTACATTGTTTTATATTATCGTTATAGTAAGAATACTCTAATTGTTAACTTTTGTATTGTACTGGTTTTAACGTACACATGTTTAAGCTTATTATTGGCCTTTTTGCATCTACTTAATGAGATGATTTATACAACGTCCAGTGGTTTCTTCACTCACACTAGATGGGTGAAGGGACCACTCCGACGCTGTAGTGCCTGGGACATGGTTTTATAGATGGTGTAGGCTTGCCCAGCACCTATACCATCCTGACAGCATAGTCGGCCTAGCCCACAGGAAAGACTAGTCAATACGTGCGGAGCCAACCAAGCCGCGGGTTTCCTCACGATGTTTTCCTTCACCGTTAGCGTGTGGTATTGCGACTGCAAATTCGCAAATGTACGTAACTTTAAAATTAAACAAAGTCATTGGTACATGCCCGCACTCGGGATCGAACCTGGGGCTCTCGCTTGCCAGTCTATGGTTCTACCCACTGAGCTACCACCGCTGTCATGTTTAAGCTACATACCTACTATATTGAAAGTGAAGAGCACTGTTGCCTGAGATACAGGTCTAGAACCTAGTTCAGGCACAGAAGATAATTGTTATATGCAGTTTTGCCTCAAATATTGTAAGTAATACGCCTAACATGTAAACATCTTGTAAGAATTTTATAGAAATAAAGAAATAACTCATGGAGCGCTCGTGGCCTAGGCGAACCGAGTAATTGGAATCAATCACTTGGTTAAGCAACAACAGGCGCGGTCAGGTACAGGATGGGTGAGCGTCCCGTGACTACCGCTAGTGGCATTTTTCCGAGCGCTTCCGTGCTTCGCAAGGCACTTTAAGCCGTTGGTGCCGGCTGTCATATAATGGCAGTCGTTAAGCCCTGTCAGAGGCCTTATGGGCGGCTTGATAACTTCTGACAGTAAGGCCCGCCACTGTCTTACAACCCTCCACCAACCCGGACTTGGCCCCCGTGGTGGAGTATGGCCTAACCTTCCTGCGATGCAGGAAGAGACCCGTGCCCCAGCAGTGGGGACATAAAGGGGTTGATAACGTAAAGAAATAAAGATAATTATTAATTAATTTGAATGAGGGACTCGTTAAATAATAAAAAAATAAAAACTTATAATAGGTATATTAAGCTAGTCTTTGTATACATACTGATAAATCTTTACCACGCATAATTTCATCTATGGAGTAGCAAGACTTTTTGACTAAAAACGATTTAAGTTGAGTGATAAATATTATTATTATTTTTTATATTTTTAAGATTATCCGGTAGATTATTGTAAATAAGTACCTACACTGTGGGTTCGATATCGATATCAACCCTTGTATGTCTCCCCTTCTGGGGCACGGTCCTCTTCCTGCATCGCAGCCATATTCTACCACGGGGGCCAAGTCCGGGTAGTATCATACAGCGTCGGTGGCGCAGCGGTTTGGCACGCTGACTGTAAAACCGAAGGTCTCGGGTTCGATCCCCGGCCGGGTCAAACTAGGAAACGAACTTTCCTAGATTGTCTCGGGTCTTGGATGTTATCTATGTATTTATTGTATTAAATCTACCGTCGAGTTAGCACCTGTAACACAAGTCATTTAGTTGTACTTAGCTTAGGGCTAACGAGATCTGTGTAATATGTCGTCCACGAATATTTACTTACTATTGCGATGCAGGAAGAGACCCGTGCCCCAGCAGTGGGGACATAAAGGGGTTGATAACGTAAAGAAATAAAGATAATTATTAATTAATTTGAATGAGGGACTCGTTAAATAATAAAAAAATAAAAACTTATAATAGGTATATTAAGCTAGTCTTTGTATACATACTGATAAATCTTTACCACGCATAATTTCATCTATGGAGTAGCAAGACTTTTTGACTAAAAACGATTTAAGTTGAGTGATAAATATTATTATTATTTTTTATATTTTTAAGATTATCCGGTAGATTATTGTAAATAAGTACCTACACTGTGGGTTCGATATCGATATCAACCCTTGTATGTCTCCCCTTCTGGGGCACGGTCCTCTTCCTGCATCGCAGCCATATTCTACCACGGGGGCCAAGTCCGGGTAGTATCATACAGCGTCGGTGGCGCAGCGGTTTGGCACGCTGACTGTAAAACCGAAGGTCTCGGGTTCGATCCCCGGCCGGGTCAAACTAGGAAACGAACTTTCCTAGATTGTCTCGGGTCTTGGATGTTATCTATGTATTTATTGTATTAAATCTACCGTCGAGTTAGCACCTGTAACACAAGTCATTTAGTTGTACTTAGCTTAGGGCTAACGAGATCTGTGTAATATGTCGTCCACGAATATTTACTTACTATTACACGAGTATATCCGATTCTATCCGATAGTAACCGAGGTGAATAGACTGTACCCTCCACTATAATACACTACTCAACGCCACGTTGTCACAATCTGATCTTAGTATACTGGAGGGCAAGGACAGAGTTACCAATTTTTACTACAAAGATGCTACTCGTATGTACACCGGCCATCTTAGTTAAAAAAATAACGCTCTGACGATGACCTGTGGCGCAGCGGTAGCGCATCTGCCTACTAAGCAAGAGATACCGGGTTCAAACCCCGGAGTAGGACAAAAAAAACCCCAGGTCTTGGATGTTTACATGTTTGTAATGTCGTTGTTTCTGGTTCCCGCGACACAGAGTATCCTTGCGTGGGGCCAGAAGTAATGTACTTGCCTGTATGTAAATATTGTGTTATGTTATAAAAAAGGCCATTTTTTTCTCTTGGAAAGCCGTCTACTTGTATTAGCTACTAAGATGAAATCGCAAATATAAAATAACGCTAAAATTAGGAACGCTTGCGTTTTGTAAAGAAAAAGTAAAGACGCAGTGAAATATTGATTTGCGATGAACCTGTAAAAGTATTTCGAAATGTGTCGTATCTATTGACGTGACCAAATTGTACTCTTAGGTTAAGAAATATCTATGTAGGTAATTTCCCTTTTTATTTACTAAAAACTGTTCGCAGAAAGCGATTTAGATTTTCTGCTTTTGTATACGTTTTTTTTTTTCAAAATGTAAATGTCATAAATCTTAACCACTATTTTGGACCACTACTTTTAGAAAGTACTAGAACCTAGGATCAACAACCTAGGTAAAAAACGGCCGTTTTAGCATAAATCGATTAAAGTTCTAGGATGCCTGTACGTAGTTGCTGCATGTACGTAGATAGATAGCTAGAGAACACTTTATTGCACAACCAGAAAAATATAACAACCATGATTCTTAAATCTAAGTAATGTTATACAATTGGCGGTCTTATCGCTAAGAGCGATCAAAATGAAATGAAATGAAATGAAAAGGTTTTATTCAAAGTAGCGCAGATACTGCGGCTTAATGAACGTTACAAGTCAAACTAGGTGTCCATTTCAAAATCTGGATCATTTTGGAGAAAAAATGGACAAAAATACTCCAAACTTAGTCTTTTCAAATTCATTAATTAACAGAATTTACACAGATTCTACAAAACTCGTGAATTTTACATGCTTGAATTCCAGACATCATTGTCATCTAAATAATCATCTAAATAAACGTTTTGTAATTATGTATTGTTTGTTTTTTCCTGGTGTACAATAAAGAATGTTCTTATCTTATAATCCTTAATATTATAGTAGCTCTTTTGACACGAAGTGTACTTTACACATTTTTTTAACCGCGCTTCAGTCAAACTTAATATATCTTCAGGGATTTTATTGTAGAAGCGTATACAATGCCCCATGAAGGATGTATTAACTTTTGCCAGCCTAAATCTTGGGATCAAAAGTTTATGTTTATTTCTAGTATTTACATTATGTTGGCTACCTGCAGTTTTAAAGTTGCTATTATTTTTCCTGACATACATAATATTTTCATAGATATACTGGCTGGCAACTGTCAGGATGTTTGTTTCTTTAAAGAATTCTCTTAACTAGTCTCTATTGCCTAGCTTATAGATGAATCTGATCGCTCTTTTCTGCAAGACGAAGATGGTCTCAATGTCCGCTGCCCGTCCCCACAATAGTATGCCGTAGGATACTATGGAAGTAACTAAAATAAACAATCCTGGCAGTTGCGACGTCAGTTAGTTCCCTAATTCTTTTAACAATATATGCTGCAGAGCTAAGCCTATTTGCCAATTTTTCTATATAAGGACCCCATTGAAGCTTTGCATCAATTGTGATACCTAAAAATACAGTCTCTTCGACAAGGTCTAGTTTGTCCCTTCCCAATATAACTTTGCTGTCAACTACTTTGATATTTGGTAGAGTGAACTTTATACATTTTGTCTTTTTTGAATTTAACAATAAGTTATTAGACGTAAACCAGTTTAGTACCTGAGAGAGAGCAGCATTAGTATTGTCAAGGTCATCTTTTTGTCTCTTAATTTTGAAAATAAGTGACGTGTCATCTGCAAATAATACTATCTCTGACATATTTTGAACCATGAACGGCAAATCATTTACATATACGAGGAAGAGGAACGGCCCCAAAATCGATCACTGTGGTACTCCTAGCCTGACCTCTGACCCCGAAGATTTAGGTCTATTTATATCAGCTCTTTGAATTCTTCCTTCTAAATATGATGTCATAAGTTTTAGGCTATTCCCGTTTATACCATAGTGCTTTAATTTTAAAAGAAGTGTTTTATGGTCAACGCAATCAAATGCTTTTGACAAGTCACAGAATACGCCTATAGCATCCTTGCGATCTTCCCATGCACTAAATATATGTTTAACTAACATGACGCCGGCGTCCGTTGTAGAGCGCCCTTGCGTAAAGCCGAATTGCTGACCATGGAGAAGTTGGTAGTCATTGAAGTGTGCAAACAGTTGACCTAGAACTATTTTCTCGAATATAACTCAAAATGGGTAAAACCGAGACTGGTCTGAAATTTGAAGGATCTTGCTTATCACCACTTTTAAATAAAGGAACGAGCCTACTATATTTCATTAGATCTGGGAATATACCCTCATCTAGACATTTGTTAAAGATTCTGACTAAATAGGGTGCTAGGGTGTCGATTACTGAGCTAACTACTGTTACTGACATACCCCACCAATCTTCAGTTTTTTTAAGCTTTAGCTTTTTAAACGATTTAATCACGGTATGAGCTTCAATATAATCAAATGAAAAATCGTGATCGCATAGGGGGACATTGTCTTTCAAAATAGTTTCAGCAAGAGCTGGAGAAGAGTCTAAAGGAGCTGTCGTTATAATTGGAACATTTGTAAAGAACTGTTCAAAAGCCGCAGCAATGTCTTCATTTGAGGTTATTAATTTATTATTTATTTTAAGTGCAAATTCGCGATCTCCCAATTTGGATTTACCAGTTTCCTTATTTATAATAGCCCAAATTGTTTTAGATTTATTAGAAGATTGAAGGATTTTTGATTTTATATACTCGCATTTTGCTCTGTGGCAGACGGCCTTAAATAATTTTGAATATAGTTTTACATACTGTATAAAACTGGGGTTGTATGTATATGTTTTTTTCTCATACAGTCAATAAAGTGTGTCCCTACTTTTTCGGATGCCGGCTGTGGCCCATTCACTAAATTGTAATTTATTTTGTTTGCAGGATATCTGTTTTAATTTAAAAACTTTTTCAAAACTATCTGAAACAGCCTTGAAGAAATCTCGATAGAGAACATTAGCATCTTGAGTTTTATTTTTTTGAATAGGTAATCTTTTTTTTAAGTAAATTTTAAACAATTCTAGTTTTTTATTTGTTATCACCCTGCAAAGTATAATTTTAAACAATTCTAGTTTTTTATTTGTTATCACCCTCCCCCCATTATCTCCGTGAACGTTTCGCCTCACGTGGCGCGCGTGGTCGCCTTCAGCGCCCATGCAAAGATTTACTCCTCGAAATCCCAGAGCATAATGCGGCAGGCTATTCGGGTTCCTTTTCCGTGACAGCGGTACGTCTGTGGAACGCGCTGCCGCTATACATTCGCCAGGCTCCGTCAGTCGGCGTCTTTAAGAGTAGAGTACAGGAACACTATCTTCATATTCAGAACAGTAAAGTGTAATTCCATTCGTAAGTATGTAAAAATATAACATAACATAACATAACATTTACATACAGGCACATACATTGCTTCTGGCCCCACACTAGGATACCCTGTGTCGTGGGAACCAGAAACAACGACATCACAAACATGTAAACATCCAAGACCTGGGGTTTTTTTATAAGTATTATGAAGTCTATTTATATGTTTATAAAGTCTATCTATTCATCTTTATACATGTGCTTAATTATTATATTTGTATATGTTTATGTTTATAATTATTGTACATGTTAATACATAGTTTAATTTAAAAAATATATATTTGACAATAAAATATCACCTCACCGTTTGTGACTACCCCCATCTTCTCCACGTCACCTGTTGGTTGGCTAGAATAAAATACTTTTTAGTATTAAGCCCGCCAATTGTACAATCTTTACAGGTACAATAAAGAATTTAATAATAATAATAATAAAAGTACATCTTCCTCTATTTTTTTTAAATCTGCTTTAAAATGTACAATTTGACCACTGTGGTCTGACTTAAGACAATTCACTGTAGAATAATGGGAAAATTCACAGTCACAGTATACGTTGTCAAGGCAGGTGGCGGTGGTTTCGGTAATCCTGGAAGGCTCTAAGAAAATAGAGCTCATAGAGAAATAGAAAATAGAGAGAATAGAGAAATAGAAAATAGGCTCTAATCTCTTCCAGACAACCTACGTAATACAGAGAGTATTGTAAAGAGGTTCAAAATTTTACTGATGCCGGTAAGTCGCCCATTTGCTCAGTTGCGAGAGCGCTGGCACGGTTAGCCAGAGGTCGCGAGTTCGAGTCCCGGCATGGGTGGAATTATAATTATACTATTTTTATTTTTAATGCACTAACCCGTGCTAAGGACAATTTTAAAAACCTATTTAGAGGCTAAAAATTCCACCCATGCCGGGATTCGAACCCGCGACTTCTGGCTATCCGTGCCAGCGGTCTTTCCATCTGAGCTAATGGGCGACTCACCGGCATCAGTGAAATTTCGAACCTCTTTACACTATTCTCTGTATTACATGCAGGCAGCGACATTTGGCTGAAGTATATTGCATTACTAACAGCCTCGAGTACCTACTTTGCAGTTAGGTCTTTACATCGGAAAGATTTCACTGATGCCGGTGAGTCGCCTATTAGCTCAGTTGGAAAGAGCGCTGGCACGGATAGCCAGAGGTTGCGGGGTCGAATCCCGGCATGGGTGGAATTTTTAGCCTCTAAATAGGTTTTTAAAGTTCGAGGATTTTCATACTACGTTCTAGCCTGTTTGTTCTAAAATAGTCATCAAAGACGTTGTAAGGTTTTCATGTTTAATTTTTTTTTAAAACTTATAAAATAAGTTATGATTTTTATTCCATTGGTGGCGTTAGTTGGTCCAAAGCGCTTCAGGCATTCATCACAAAATTCACGGCTCAATTGAAAACCTTTCGAACATTTCGCCACAGCTTATTAAGTAAGATGTTTTCGTCAATACGAAGCATTCAGTTAGGTTGATCTAATTGCCTTACTTCTGTTTAGTGCCGAACTGGCAGCTAAGTCTTATTACAATTCACTGACTCGAGCGTAATTTGTCTGAATATTCAATAGGAGACCTCGATAAATACCGCAGCGACAGTAATTTCACAAGAGCCCGTTTTAATAATAGATATCTTAGTTACTACAGAGCTATGATCAGCCGTCAGATACACTACTGCGTATCGGTATGCCTCAAAGACGCTGCGCAGTGGTAACTAACGCCAATAATGAAAAAAAAAATCTTCTTTGGAAAAAGTGAACTTCCCGTCTCAATTTCTTCTTCTGCAATCTTTCCGATATAGGGTTGCCTGGAACAAAACGCTATAAGCAATGAGGCCGTCAACTGTAAATCTTCCTTGTTAACATTCACATGCAGATACATACATTGCTACTGGGCCCACACAAGGATATCGTGGAAAACAGCGACCTTACAAACATGTCCAAGTTTGCAAATCCAAGACTGGGTACTTTTTTGGTGTACTTTTCTTTTTGCTTCCAGCCGGGGTTCGAACCTGGGACCTCTCGCATGGTAGGCAGATGCACTACCACAGGACCACAGAGGTCGTCGTTTTGTAACTATTGTCTCTGTGACAATTCTCTGGTATGTACTCGATATCAACCCTTGTATGTCCCCACTGCTAGGGCAAGGGTCTCTTCCTGCATCATTGGAAGGTTAGGCCATACTCCACTACGGGGGCCAAGTCCGGGTTGGTGGAGGCTGGTGTGTACAATAAAGAATATTCTTATTCAATGTAATCTTATTTAATGTAAAAAGTGGTTTTAATTCACAATCAATGACACTACCAAAATGTTAAGAAGACAAAAAAGAGGTTTGCTCTCCCTTACAATTTTAGGATGGTGCTATTCTCTAGGCCGACAGCACACAGCCTGTGTGGTGTTGGCCTAGAGAATAGCACCAACCCAATTCTTCCCGCGGGTGTCGTAAAAGGCGACTAAGGGACACAAACCGGGGGGTGGGCAGCAGCGCCCCCTGCAGTACGATTCCAGCAAACTGCGATCCCCAACCCGCATGCCCAGTGTGGGGATTATGGGCATTACCCCCTATGATAGCAACGTGACGCTCTTTAGGGGAGGGCTATGTCCAGCAGTAGACTAGTATAGCCTGACGACGACAATTTTTTTTATCAAAGCAATAGAGGTCAAAGCTTTATGGTCAGTAGAGCCATTGAATTTGAAGTAAGGATAGAAGATCATTCAATAGCTTTTTTCGGATCCTGGCGCTGACGTCGCTTGTCGGTAAAATTTGTGACTAACTTATTACATTTTCTGTATAATAACGAAATTGAACCACATTTCCCTAATAGTTTATTTTTTTATAAATTAATATTAAAAAATCCAATGATTTAATCAATAAGTTATTAAGATCGAGATAACTTAATTATTTTAATCAATCTTTCGTAACCCAGTCAGCTACCGTACTTGATAATGAGTTGCTTGTGCCCAATCTCACTAGTCTATGCTACTCCACGTTAGATGGCGCTAATAGAAATAATTGGGCCACACAGAAGGGACTGGGGCGCGCGCAGACATCACTGATTAAACCGTTCGCAGATAGTAAATGTCACGGATATCCGTGGTAAATGTTTAGAAATTTTCTAAAACTATACACGAAAATATACCTCATGGATGGTTCACAGATATTTCACATTTTGCAAAATAGGTAGAAGAAATATTTTTTTTTTAAGGTTTCTAGTACAGATCGATTAAGCTATGTGGGTCATCTTTTAATTTTTATGTGATTTATTGACAAATAAGTTGCTTAAAACTTTACTAAAAACGGTACCGATTATTATGGCAGCTTCCTATAAGAACTCGTGGTCGCAGTTTGTACCCCCTAGTTTTTGAATTCGCAACTTGCTGTTGAGGAACAGTCGACAGCATATCACCTTTACATTTTATAATGTCATGGAATAATTAACTACATAAACAATAATTAACTATAGCCCTTTAAGTATAACTTCCAACTAAAACATAGATTTTAGGGTTCCGTACCAGAGGGTAAAAACGGGACCCAATTGCTAAGATGGTATGTCCGTCTGTCGGTCTGTCCCCAAGCTGAACGTAAACTCTCATGAACCGTGTAGCTACAGTTGATATTTTTATAGATGATGTACATATTTATTTAATGAAAGTCATTTCCATTTTAACCGACTTCAAAAGAGGTTATCACATCGACGCGTATGTTAATTATTTTTCACTATGTTTTCGCATTATCTTCGTCAAATCTTAACCTATTTCGATATTTTTTTTTTGTTCTACTAGGTATAGCGTCCCATTGGTCCCATTTTAATTTGGTGAAGATGTCATGAAGACTTTGAGAGATGGAGAAAAGAACTTTTCAATGGACAGCAGCAAATAAGGCCTAATGAGGCCCATTCATAAATAATATGCATATGTTTCATAAAATATAATATAAAAGCTGTCCCAGGGTAATTTGGTGATGTTCTGATGAAGACTTTCAGAGATGGGAATTTAGAACTTCAAATTTAAGTAAAAAAAATCACTTTGTTCATCAAATACTTTCATTAAGTAGCACATTATCTGGTGGACATTGTTACGAAGTTCATCAGCTCAAATGTAGTTCTTGAGAGGTTTTAAGTTTCTAATCTAGATAAAAATATGCCGTTTTCAGTTAACCAGAATTTAAGTCAAAATATAGAATTTTACTGTCGTGGTTATTAGTTCCTTAGTCAAAAATATACTATAGGCATGCGTAGTTATAAAAGTCACAATATCTATTTAGTTTCATACGAGTTTCACAAGTCAGTCAGTGATTAAAACGGTATAAAACGAAAATATGTTTACGCAGAGGACAAATACAGCGCTGGTGCACAAAAGTGTATTTTGCATGGGCCCTGTAATTTATAATAAGCTGTCTAGTGTATTAAGAGAACTGGACTTAGGCTTGTTCAAGCACAAATAAAAAAATATATTATTTAAAAACTGCTATCATACAATAATCGAATTTCTGACTGATAATTATATTGATTAAAATAAGTATAACAATGATATACTATTTGATATTATCCCCGTGACCTCTCTTGTTTGACATTTTTACTTATTATCGCATGGAATGTTATTTTTTTTATGTTCTTGACATTTTAAATTCTTGATGTTAATATAATAGGTCAATCAAATTAAAAAAAATCCAGGAATTAATTTCCAGAAAGCTGGATATCATTTTATACCATCATTTGATCTTAAATGCGTGTAATGCGAATTCGCACGGTCCCAGGAGGTGAGCTCAACTTTTGGGGGCCAAAAAACCGCGAACTTCTCACACTTTCTTTCAGTTTTGTGCTTCTAGCTCGGAAACGGTACTTTGGACTGGAATCTTCGTTATTGCAATATTAAAGAGAGTTAAATTTTGCGTTGTATGATTGTCTTCTTCTTCAGGCTATATTATGGAGTCCACTGCTGGACATAGCCCTCCCCTAGTGATGACCAGAGCGGCCTGTCTTATACCATCATTGGGGGTTAGTGCCCATAATCCCCACGCTGGGCATGCGGGTTGAGGATCGCAGATTGGTGGCATTGTACTGCAGGGGGCGCTGCTGCCCACCCCCCAGTTTGTGTCCCTTAGTCACCTTTTACGACACCCGCGGGAAGAATTTGGGTTGGTGCTATTCTTTAAGCCGAAACCACACAGCATGATTGTCTAAAACTTTAAATTCGATTTATTGGTATAGCCGAAATCAAAAGTTGTGAACCGGAACTTATTTACGTGCAAATTTACATTTTGCGAATTTTCAAGACCATATTTCTTTGAAACTGATACTCTTACTTCTATTGAAATACCCATAAGACAAACATTGTAGAGAATAAAATTTCACATTATACCTAAAAACTATTTTTATTTAATCTTTTCAGAGCACTCTCCACCAGCCTCTATACCACGTATCATGCGTCTGAACCAATTTTCAAAACATTTATTCCAGTCCTCCGCAGACACCTCTTCCACGGCCTTCTCAAACGCTGCTAGCGCGTCTTCCGGCGATGAAAACTGTATCCCTTTGAGCAGATTTTTTATTTTAGGCAGTAAAAAGAAGTCACACGGAACCTAATCAGGACTGTAGGGAGGGTCTCCTAAGACTCTGATCTGTGTGGAGTCCAGGAAGTCCCTCGTTTTGATCGCAGTGTGCGCGGGCGCGTTGTCGTGGTGAAGAAGGACCCCGCGGAGCCCGTTGTTCAATCGCTTGTTGCTCAATTCAGAAAAAAACTTCTGGCAGGCATTTTGTGTTATACCATTCAGCGTTTAATGACTTTGTTTAATTTCAAAGTTACGTACATTTGAGAATTTGTAGTTGCAATACCACTCGCTAACGGTGAAGGAAAACATCGTGAGGAAACCCGCGGCCTGGTTGGCTCCGCACGTATTGACTAGTCTTTCCTGTGGGCTAGGCCGACTAAGCTGTCAGGATGGTATAGGTGCTGGGCAAGCCTACACCATCTATAAAACCATGTCCCAGGCACTACAGCGTCGGAGTGGGCCCTTCACCCATCTAGTGTGAGTGAAGATACCACTGGACGCTGTATAAATCATCTCATTAAGTAGATGCAAAAAGGCCAATATTATTATTATTCAGCGTTGATGCTGCTTTGGTCTCAAAGTGGAATTGAAGTTAGGTACCCCGTCAAAGTGAAGAAACTATAAAAAAAATCCTGCGCTCCTCGATCGCTTCACTTTCGTAGGCGTTGGTTCATTTTGAAACAACCAAACTGTCGACTGATGCTTTGTTTCTGGATCATATTGAGAAATCCAGGATTCGTCACCTGTCACAGTGTCGTAAACGCGCCGTGACGAGCCAGCATCAAATTTTTGTAACAAATCACGGCAATAATCCACCCGGGCCTGCTTCTGAGCTTCGGTGAGGTTGTGCGGCACCCAGCGAAAAATTATTCTCCTTACGGGAAGGTGCTTGTGCAAAATCTTGTGAACACTTCCTGAACCAATCTGCAGTGTATGCTGAATCTTTTCGTACTTAATTCGTCTGTTTTCTTGAATTATTTTTTTTACTGCCAGCAAACTTTCTTCGGTGACAGCCGTGATAGGACGACCACTCCTTTGTTCATTCCCTCAAAGTAAGATGACCGCGTTTGAACTCGCTATACCAGCGGTAGATGGTTGTTTTTGAAGGTCCTTCATTCACAAAAGCAATTCGAAGTCGATCACATGACTCATCAGGTCTTAAGCCACATTTGAAATAGTATAAAATCATAGCACGAAAATGTTCTGAATGCCGATCCATTTTGGCTCTCAAAAAATGCGGAGGGAAATTTGAAAATCGAACAGTAGTATTTTTACTTTTAAATAAATGACGTTTTAATAACAACTACTAGTGGCCAATGTCTTATACATAAAAACTATTTTTCAAAACTTTCTGAGTGGCCTGGTATAGACAACTCAACTTTCAAATTCAGTTATTATCTAAGACTATATTTGCATGAATTCAAAATTATACTTTTTTCATTTTGCGGATTTTCCGTTAGTATGAGGTGTGAAGTCTACATTTAAGGCAATTTGAGGGTAAGGAACATTTCAATGCAACATTTTAAGGACGCGGTCAGAAAACTAGAGATTCGAAGTAGGTATTGTGAATGAAAAACAATTTTACGCAAGTGATCTTTAATTAGTACCTTAGGAAGCAATAGAAACATTAAAAATGAATGTGACATTGATAAAATATATAGATATGCAGCACAGCATTCAAGTTCCCATTTTCTTAGTTGTTGAAATTACCCGGTTCACAACTTTTGATTTCAGATATACCACTAAGCCTAATTACTTGTAAATTTCTATATTACTTGTTACTATAAATTCTTCTTAGTCTGTACCTACGCTCTACTGAGCAGTCGTGGTCTTCAAAAAAAGGCTTCATTATAGGCTAATGTTGCGTGTCTCACGATGTCTCGCCGACGTTTACAATATTTACAGAATATTTCGTTGTATTCACTTCAAAAATAAATAATTTAATTAATAATAGTACCTACGGAACCCTTCGTGCGCAAGTCAGACTCGGACTTGGCCAGTTGATTTTTTTACTTACTATGCTTGCTTGCTAGATACCGATTTGGTACCTAATCCATAATTATACAAATTAGACATATTCATGCCTGCTCACACACTTTGTTCATTCATCGCATGGGTGCTATAAAACTATTATAACGAAGAACTAATTATTTTAGATCTTCTACAAATGTAGTTTGTTGTAGATTCAACACTAGTAATTTGTATCTTTTTACATTTACATCAGCTCTTCTAAATAGGTAGATCAGATTTCTGTTGGTAGAAAGTTAAAACAAACGCAATCATTTTTCGTCCAACGAACGATTGCGCTCGGGGTGCCAGGCGACGTTGCCAAGTAGTGCGGGGTGAGTACCTAGGCGACGCGTCGTTGCCAAGTTGCCCTAGCAACATCTCTGCATCCATCGCCGTGTGTGGGAGCGTGTTTTACTTTTGAGAGTAGGTATGTTCTGCGTAAGATTGTAAACGTAGGTAGTGGTTATATACTCTGATTGTAAGCACGTGATATGTGAGTAAGCTACCTATGCTCTGGGTATCTGCCTTAGTTAAAATTAATATAGATAGTAAATAATCTAGGAGCCCGCGCGACACATTAGCACACTAGCTAAAACGGCGAGGGCTATTGTCTGTCTTTGTGTTGTCTCACCGGCCCGGCACCGGCTCGCGACTCCGGGGCCGGTCGGCGCCGCACGGTGGGCTGAGAATCACGTTTCAAAGACATATGAACTTGAGTTTTCAAGTGTCACTTTTTTCTCTCGAAATAGGTTTTATTACTCATTATCATTACTATACTAAACAATGTGATGAGAGACTATTTAGAGAGCAAACGGATGTGTAAGAATTTTTCGAAGAAAAATTTTTATGGAGCTGACATGAAAAGTAATATCCTTGGAGATGTAAAAAGTGCTATTTATTTGTGATTTTTCGGCATACTTTTTATAGCAGGGCCCTTTGCGATTTTTTTAAAATTAATAATGTGTATTTTATACTTAAATGACTAGTTAGACCAACTTTAGATATACCCTATACCATATGCCCTAGCCTATGAAATTAAAATTAGGCGTGTTATATATAATGTACATATTATCCCTTTATTTTGTAAAGGGATAATATGTACATTAGACGACATTCACCAAAGTAAGAAAGGTTTTAATAAAATACCAATTTTTCAAAATATATTTTTACTAATTGCACATTCACTGACCACGAACTGGCAGACGCCAAGTAGGACACCTACCAGTTCGCTCGACCGATGATCCCAAAAATATCGCTGGTGGTGGCTGGGTGAGGATTGCTGAGGATAGAGTAATGTGGCTTGCCCTGGGAGAGGCCTATATGCAGCAGTGGACAAATACAGACTGATTGATTGCACATTAAATATAAAGACCGTTTCTTTATCATGAATTCCCAAAAACGTTAATATCACTTTAATAATTCGTAAAACAAGTCTTATTAATTAAACACATAATGTATATGCTCAGTTTTAATTTCATAGACTAGGGTACAGGAATATCTAACTACGCATAATCAGGACACAAAAGCATTAGAACTACTCATTTTAGTACAAAGTACACATTATAATTATATTTTTAAAAATCGCAAAAGGTACCGCTATAAAAAGTATGCTGAAAAATCACAAATAAGTAGCACTACATCTGCAAGGATATTACGGCCAAACTTGCGATTCTAGAGTTATAGCCACTTTTCATGTCAGCTTCATACAGATTTTTCTTCGAAAAATTCTTACGCGTCCGTTTGCTCTATAAATTGTCTCTCATCACATTGTTTAGTGTAGTAATGAGTAATAAAACCTATTTCGAGAGAAAAAAGTGACACTTGAAAACTCAAGGTCCTAGAGTCCCGCCGGTGCCGTCACCGGGGGTAGCAAGCAATATTTTTTCAAGTTATTTAAGCGTCTATCTTCATATTTTCACAATTAATATTAACAATAACATCATGTATGATGACTAAATCACCGAATTAGTTAATAACACCTGAGGTATACTAGGAATTGGAGTTTGATTACCATTAGGGGTATTGTAGTTGCGTATAAATGGAAGGTAAAATATTTTATGTGCTCATTGACATTTTGTCCTGCTAAAAAAACATACTTACCCAAATCATAAAGAGAAAAATATGGAATCGCAAGTCTGACAACTAAACTTGACTTGTTCGTGGTTTTGAAGCAGTGTGGAAAGCTAAGCAACTACTCTACTTTGTTGGAAAAAGTAGTATCGCTATTGAACCTTCATCATCTGTCCGATGAAGATCTTGATATACTTCGAGAATTCTGTCGAAGATTCAGTCAACAAGTTACCAAGAGATGGAAGACAGCAAATAGAAACCAGGATATTTTCAGAAAAAAATATGAAAACTGGCTCGTAATGAGTATTGACTGGCCATGTTGTGTTGTTTCACATATTATACCAGATGGAACAGCTTCGGTATGCCAAGAAGGCATAAGTTCTTGCACTGAAGTACCATTTGGATCTTTGGGAGCAAAACAAAGGAAAAGGAGGCTACAACATGAAAGTCATGAAGACACCGATGAATCAATCTGTGTTACAATAGAAAATTTGAAGAAAGAAGGAAACGAATGTTTAGGCAAAGTAATTTAAGAAGAATCCTGAAGAAGCAGTAAAAATCTATAACGATATAGAAATGAAGAAATTAAAGAAAACTACAGTTACGCCAGAAAAAGCGCTAGGCCTTTTATTTTCTCTGGGATTATCAAAGTGGAAATATATTACACTGAGAGAGATGACAATGCGTGAGGGCTTAACAGACTTTCACCCATCGTATTACAAGATTCAGCAAGCCAAGTCAAGCTGTTATCCTCCCGATCAGGCTTTCATTATAAATGACACCATGGCGAAACTAGATCTGCAAGCTCTGTTGAATATAACCATACAACAAATTTTGAAAACCTTACCAGAACTGTCTGCTTACATGGGTAAAACACTGGTTTTGTTATCCAAGTGGGGTTTCGACGGTTCATCAAACCAAAGCAGATAATCAAAGCATTGAAGGAGGTGAAACAGATGAATCTCTGTTTATGACAACACTTGTTCCGCTGCAGTTATCTAACGGGACTGAAGTTATATGGAAAAACCCGAAGCCATGCTCAGTTTTCTACTGTAGACCTGTACAGTTTCTTTTCGCAAAAGAAAGCGAGTCTCTCGTAAAAGAAGAAATGAAGAAAATGGAATAGCTGCATTGGTGCCCTCAGAATGCAGAAATATAAAAATAAATCATGATCTAGTCATGACTATGATCGACGGAAAAGTTTGCAGTTATTTATCCGAAGCTCTTTCCAGTGCAGTTTGCTATTTATGTCTAGCAAAACCGAGCGAGATGAACAATATTGATGCAGTAATACGAAAAGAAGTAGCCAACAACATGTTAAAATTCGGCTTATCTCCGTTACATGCCCAAATTAACTGCATGGAATGTTTGCTACATATAGCATACAGACTGGAGTTGAAGACTTGGGCAGTAAGAGGAGATAAAGATAAGGCTGTCATGCTGACCAAAAAGCAGTTGCTGCAGAACGATTCCAACAGAAGCTTGGTCTTCTTGTGGACGTGGTCAAACAGAGCTCTGGAATAACGAACGATGGAAATAACGCACGAAAATTCTTCGATGACCCAAAACAGACAGCCGAGATAACAGGAGTGGATGAAGAATTGATTAGAAGATTTGCAGTCATACTTCAAGCCATTACATCTGGTGAAGAAATAAGCGTCGACAAGTACAAAGAATATGGCCGAAGTACTGCAGAAAGGTACCTGGACCAATACAGCTGGTACTATATGCCAGCTACAGTGCACAAGTTGCTAATCCATGGTGCTGAAATTATAAGGAACTCCTTGGTTCCTACTGGGATCTTATCTGAAGAAGCATCCAAAGCTCGCAACAAAGATTTTCGATGTTAACGAGAATTTCACTCGCGAAAGAACACCAGGAAGAATTCAAACGAAGATGTCATCAAAAGGATGCTTCTCACTTCTGATCCTTTTATTTCTTCAATGCGACCAGTTATGAGGATAGCTTTAAAGAAAAAAATGAGTCAAGAAGCAGTGGATCTTTAGGTATTACAACGACATCATATTGAGTTCTGTAACGTCGAAAATATTGAAAGTGACACAGATTCCGAGAAAGAAACTGATTTATATGAATAATTTATATGATTTTTGTTTGCAATATGTTATTGTAATTCTTTTATTTATATTTTTTATACATTGGTTTCTTTACTTGTCTTTTATGTACCTATTTTAATGTAAAGGATTCATAGCTAGTATTTTATTCATGTAGTTTTAAAGGCTTATTTTTTATGTTTACATGATTTAACATTTTTAAAATGTATGTGTGTTTTAAAATGTAACTTGGACTTATTTCATGTATCTTTGTAAATATTTTATGCTTGTGTTTTTCCTCGTGTACAATAAAGAATATTCATATCTTATTTGATTTTCATGTGTATAATTTGTTCGCATATGACAATGTTTTAGAACAGTATTTAAGTAGTTATACTGTATGATTCTTTATAATTATAAAGAATCCTTAATTAAGGAAGGTACATAATTTGACAAACACAAAATATACGCTTAAATACCTTAAAAAAATATTTTAAATGCATTTAATTTTTTTTCGACCAAAGTCGCACGAGTGCGCCCATAGTGCAGTACTTATGTCAAAAAATCCATAAAAATGCAGGCAATAATCGTGCTGAAGGAAATAACGGGCAAGTGTGCGATAATCAAGTTATGGCCAATTTTATAGTAACTTCCATACATTTTTTTTAACCAAGTGGAAAAAAAGTACTTGCACAAAGGTAAACATACTGCACTTCAAATATGTTGAAAGATTAGCCTTCCTAAGTGGATTCCTGTGAAAAAAAAATAACAATTCAAAATTCGATCTCTAAGTCTATGGGGAGCGATTTTCAGCCCACCGTGCGGAGGGTGAGACTCGTATTTCGTATCGGCGTCGTAGGTGTAAAAGATATAACAAATATAGTCGACGGCTTGGACGATACCATTGTTATATCTACGCGTTTTACTTTACGTGTCGTCGTGTTGAAGTCCGTGTCAGCACTGTACCACTCACCGGGCGTAACCCGGCATCGACACCGGCACAATGGAAAAACGAAACCCGGCACCGGTGCCTGATGCCTGTGCAACGGCCATGCCGGTGTGCCGTGCCGGTCCGGGCCGATGAGTCGAAACACGCCCAATGCCGATGCCGGCGTGACGACGACGACGACGGCTCCCGGCGCGGCTCGAGCAGCAGGTCGCTAGCTGCTGCACTATAACGTCTAAGGCAGGCGGCTACCTCGTTCTTCATCAAATTTTAAAGAAAGTCTTGTGTAATTATCTCAATTTCTGCTCAGCGTAAATCGTTTCGTAATCTTACTTTAAACAATTTAATAACTTTACTACATCGAGGGTAGCATAAATGAAAAATCAGTAAGTTTTATGGGGAATATAATTACAGGGAAAGTACACATTACCTAAACTTAAAACATAAAGTGTGTTGAACTTATGGGTAGTATCAATCAGGGAACGTGTCAACCGGATATTCTGAGCTTCACTTACAACAATTAATAAAATAGAAAATCTCATATTCAATAACTTATAAGTTTATAAATAACCCATACCATAATATTAACCTCACACCTGCATTCCAATGGGGTAGACAGGCACCAAGGACTGCCACTTGCCACGATCCTGACAGATTACCTTCGCTTCATCAACATTCATTAGTCGTTACATGCACTCACGTCAGTTCCGGTTACTTTTTATCTTCCATTTGCTAATACATTCCTTATCTGGTCGAAGTATGTGGGACGTCCCTTACCGGCCCTTCCACCCACATTCGCCATGTATATTTGTTTCATCAATATTTCTTCCTTCATCCTCTCCACATATATCACAGTACAACGAAGGTGTAGCTGATGCGTGCGTTTGCTTCTATGCAGAGTTAGCTGGCAACGGCGCATATTAAAATCATGGGCCATAATCACAGCAGAAATTGGTAAAAATATCAGCCAGCTCCCATATGGATGGACAGATATGATTGTTAATGGAATACTAAATTGATTGGAATAGTTTGTAGCAGTACCTACCTACCTCTCGATAGGATACTGGTCTTAGGCCCTATTTCACAATGTTCAAATAAAGATAAAGATATTTATTGGGTCACAGACATCGGTATACATGTAAAGTTAGGCTAGTTTACAGGCAAGTTCCAGATAAGCTATCCGCAACCAGGGCTGCCGTTTATTCTAAATTTAAATATTTTTTTCTATATTGTGTGTGTTCGTTTATGGCTTAGAACAAACAGCAGCCCTGGTTGCGGATAGCATATCCGGAACTTTATCTGCAGATTGTGAAACAGACCCTTACCCTACCCGAAAATAACTTAAACAAAATCTCGCAGCGTTGGGAAGTGTTTGCGATGGACTAGTAAAGGTTTTTCAATAACATAACATTTACATACAGGCACATACATTGCTTCTGGCCCCACACTAGGATACCCTGTGTCGTGGGAACCAGAAACAACGACATCACAAACATGTAAACATCCAAGACCTGGGGTTTTTTTTTGTTCCCAGCCGGGATTCGAACCCGGGACCTCCTGCATGGCAGGAAGATGCACTACCGTTACGCCACAGAGGTCGTCTAATTATTATTAATAATTGTTTAAACCAGCGTTTCTTACTCTTTTTTGTACAAGCATCTCTTATGGTTTTTGCCACCAAGCACAATTTTAAGGACCTCCTTAATAATAGAAGCAGCAATATATTTCGAAACATTTATTGTAGTACAGTCAAAAAATATACTTTTTTCATAATAAAATAGGTAAATGTGAAGGTTCGTGCTTGTGGGGTAGGCGGCGGTGTGTGTAGCAATTACGAAACTTTTGGTGGCATTTATTTATGATTGTTAAATGGTCTATTGATAAGACTTCGGTAGAAGTTCGACCATTTTGTTGCGAAGTCGCCCATAATAATACTGAGGAGAGTGCGAACATGCAAAGTTGATGTGCTGTCGACTGCACTGTGCAGGTAGGTCGGTGTGTGTGGTACCCAAATGGACTAAGGTACCTTTGAGGGAGTTGTCTAAGTATTGGCTTGATAAGATCACAATCAGCGACCACAGGGCAGGTCTATACACGGAGGATGACGAAGTCTGGGTTACTGTTGCATGTTGAAAGCACTGATATCATTCACTAGAAGTTGTTGGTGGGTAAAGGTGGGTTACATTTCTTGCTGCTTGCTTTAAAATTCTGTTTTATAGACCCAATGCACTAATTCCGCAATATACTTTTTCCACAGATTTGAAATGTGTGATTTTTTCACATAGGTATTGTATTTTCTGAATTATCTCTCAAACAAACAATGTTTTTCCTATATTTATCCCATCCGTGGGTTGTCAATTTTATGGCAGATTAGATTTTCCCTAAGGACTTACAAGAACACAGAACAATTAAACCATACAAGAACCAAACGTAGGTACTCTGTGTCTAGAATTGAACTGTCAATTCTCTGCTCGCTACTGGCTACTAGAGTACACTGCTAAAATGTTTTACGTTTTGCTAGTCACCGCCAGATGTCAATAGTAAACTCGTGAAAACTATTAACAATGCCATCTAGCGGTTTTAGACAAAGCGCTCTACACGTATTTTTCGGCTTTGCGCGCATTTTCAGTGGCGGCCTCTGGGCCCGGCGCGGTTTTTTGGGATCCGATTTGCTTGTATGGGAATGGGTTTCTATGCTTACTTCAAATTCAATGGTAGAGCTAATTGGTCATTATGGTGTATGTACTCGTAGTAAGTAAACGTGACTGAACCCGTCACCCACCCGTATATCTTCATTGGAATGTTCACGCTTTAAACTGGAACTAACACTCGCTCGTTAATGGAGTTATCATTTTATGACTTTATTATCACTTCATGTGCTCTTAAGCATCTGATGAATAGTAGGTACCTATATCTTTTATAAAAATATATATCTTTTAACTGTAGGGCGGTGGTAGCGGAGCGGTGTAGAACGCCGGCCTCTCAATCGGGAGGTCGTTGGTTCAAACTCCGGCATGTACCAATGACTTTGTTTTCTAATTTATGTACATTTGTGAAATTATAGTCGCAATACCACTCGCCGACGGTGAAGGAAAGCATCGTAAGGAAACACTAGTATCTAAGGTGTTAGCGTACCTCAGCGCTTGCTACGCACAATGGCCCAACTATGAGGCTAAGTACGGAAATCTCAGGTCTAACTATATTTTTATTGTATCTTTTATACTTATTAGGTCCTTGAGAAATATGTGTAATGTTACTTTGAATGACAGGATACGCAATAGTCTGATTAGAGAACGTTGCGGGCTGAAAGATAATGTAGTGACTAGAATTGACAAAGGAATGTGGCCTTGGTTTGGACATGTGGGGAGGATGAAAGAAGAAAGATTGACGAAACAAATATATGTTGCAGATGTATATTTGTTGTAAAAAGGGCTGGTAAGGGTCGTCCCAGGCGGACATACATCGACCAAATACGGGAAGTATTAGCCAAGGGGAAGATAAAAAGTACCCGGAACCAGCGTGCATGCATGAACTAAATTATGAACGTTGATGAAGCGAGGGTGATAGGATCGTGGTAAGTGGCAGTCTCTGGTTTCAGAGGGGTTGCTCTGGGATACAGGAGTGAGGTTATGTATGTATATTATATCTTTTGATAGTATTATATTAATTTTTTTATCCTTATCTTTCTTTGTCATTATATTAAACGGGTCTCTCTCTCTTTTCTCTTGTTTTTACTTCTTCTTCAGGCTATATTATGTTGTCCACTGATGGATATAGCCCTACCCTAATGAGCGCCATAGCGCCCTGTCTATTAGTAGCTCATTTATTAAACGGGTCTCATGGCAATAATTTATTAGAAAAAACGGATATTACGTTATTTCTCGACATTTCGGTAGCATTACAGCGTTAATATGAAACTATGTATGAGTATCGCAAATCATTAAAAGGCTAGCTGTGCCCCACGGTGTTACCCGCGTTTTATCGATTTTCCCCTGGGAATAAGATATTTTCCCAGAGTTAAACGTAGCCTTTGTGTTAATTCAAGGTATCAGCTAACTTTGTAACAAATTTTATTAAAATCGATTCAGCCGTTTAGTCGTGAAGAGTAACAAACATACACACCCACAAACTTTCGCCTTTATAATATTAGTGATAGTATGATGTCATTATGTGATACGTCCGATGATTGTTGATCAAATAACAGCAGTTTTTTTGTGTCGTTAGAGGGCAGCCTTTAGTGATACGTCCGATGAATGTTGATCAAATAACAGCAGTTTTTCTGTGTGGTTAGAAGGCAGCCTTTATGTGATACGTCCGATGAATGTTGATCAAATAACAGCAGTTTTTCTGTGTCGTTAGAGGGCAGCCTTTATGTGATACGTCCGATGAATGTTGATCAAATAACAGCAGTTTTTCTGTGTCGTTAGAAGGCAGCCTTTATGTGATACGTCCGATGAATGTTGATCAAATAACAGCAGTTTTTCTGTGTCGTTAGAGGGCAGCCTTTATGTGATACGTCCGATGAATGTTGATCAAATAACAGCAGTTTTTCTGTGTCGTTAGAGGGCAGCTCTTATGTGTTACGTCCGATGAATGTTGATCAAATAACAGCAGTTTTTCTGTGATGTTAGAGGGCAGCCTTTATTATATTTTTTATGCAGCCTATATACGTCCTACTGCATGATGCAGGCCTTCTCTCGGCAAGATAGAGTGTGGGCTTAATTGTCACGCGTGCCCACCGCGCCGTGATAAATTCAACAGTTTACATTTATGAAAACCTTGATCACTCAGGTTTCCTCCTCAGGTTTTTATGCTATTGACATTTTTTATATTATAATGATATACTATTTTATTTATTTTAAACTAACTGGGGCCCACGACTTCTTCTGTGCAGGATTATTGGATATTTTCAATTGGTAGAGCGCTGATACGGATAGCCAGAGGTTGCGGGTTCGAATCCCGGCATGGGTGAAATTTTTAGCCTCTAAATAGGTTTTTAAATTTGTTCCTTAGCACGGGTTAGTGCATTAAAAATAAAAATAGTGTAATCATGTGGGTACAGTGATATCGGTCCGATGTTAAACCTAACTGCAAAGTAGGTGGTCGGGGCTGTAAGTAATGCAATTTGCTTAAGTCAGATGTCACTGCCTGTACGTAATACAGAGAATATTGTAAAGAGGTTCGAAATTTCACTGATGCCGTGAGTCGCCCATTGGCTCAATTGGTAGAGCGCTGGTACGAATAGCCAGAGGTTGCGGGTTCGAATCCCGGCATGGGTGAAATTTTTAGCCTCTAAATAGGTTTTTAAATAGTTTTTTTCTACTTACTTGACACTTATCGTCATATTTTGGACAATTCACAAAGTATTTTTATACATTGTAGCCTGTGTGTTATTCTGATGTACTCGTATAGGCTATATTATTGCAAAGTCTCATTTAAATTCGTTCAGTAGTTTTTACGTAAAAGAGAAACAAACGTCCATACATACTTACAAACTTTTGTGCTCACAATATTAGTAAGGATTATGTTAAAAGTTTTACTAGTGGACGAACAGTTATTTGTTAGGTATCCGGTAATTTTTTTGTGTGTAATGAAGTATAATTAAAATAAAGAAATACTTGGTAAAAGTTTGGGTGGCTTCTTAGTATATAAGTGTAGCATGGTATATACTCGTATTAGTTTTATTGTTGCCGCTTTTGCGCTATAAACCATACTACTAAGTATCTATTAACTAATTCTACAAGATAACTTCACATACGTCCGATATTTTTAAAGGGAAATTCAAACAATGTTTTAGAAACATCTTCTTCTTCTTCAGGCTATATGTGAGTCCACTGTTGGACATAGCCCTCTTGAGCCCTAATGAGCGCCATAGCGCCCTGTCCTCAGCTTGCCCCATCCAGCATCTGCCGGCAGTTTTTCGCAGATCGTCATCCCACCTAGTCGGAGGGCGTCCTACACTACGTTTGCCGAGTCGCGGTCTCCACTCAAGAACACGTTTACTCCAACGGTTATCGGTTCTTTGCGAGATATGGCCAGCCCACTGCCAGAAACATACACGGTGAAAATATGGCAAAACTATGGCACATCAAAAATTTCTCTTGTTATTGTTACCCAATATTTCTACGCTTTTAAGCGAAAACAAATAATATCACGGCAAAAAGTAGTTATAAAAATTGAAAAAAAAATAAAATATCATCATGTACAAAGGCGATCAATCTATAAGAGATTTCTTCTAGCAAACCTTAGAGAGTAAGAATTGAAGTAAATATATGCACAAAATAAAATACAAACAACAAAGGTCCTATATAAAAAAACTATTACATTATTCGATTCAATTAAAAATACCCATAGTCCAAAGACCCCCTGTAATAACACAATCTTCGTTCCACAAAACACAAATCTTTGTTTTTTTTTTGTTATTAGTCACTGGGCGTATTAAAGTTTTCACAAAGGATTCTTGCTTCCAGACGAGTAGGTTTGTGTGAGGATCCCTTATAACAATGTTCCCTTATTTTGCGCTTGGACAGAAGAGAGGCGAGGGGGTGAATCAGAATGATAAATTACTGCAAGGACGGGCTTGCAGTTATTTTTGGACAGTTTTTCGAATACAAATGGGGCGTTGATTGCCAGTAAGGGATCGTGAGTACTTTGATCGATTTGAAATGATAGGGTAACGAAATTATATTCGAAAACGAATGATGCCTGCTATAAGATTGACTTGACGATAAAATCGTACGAGAACTATTGTGTTGTTGGTGATGTGATACCATTTAAGATAGGGAACCTTGTTATATCACCCGGGATGAGTGAGAATTATAACAATACCACATACTTCAAATAATGAATTTGTCAATGAATGAATGAAAAGTTAGTTTTTGGACTAAATCAAATTTGTCCAAAGACGAGTTTAATACTAGATAGTGTTTTCTTCCAGCTAACCTACTTTGATGCGATGAGTGGAAGGGTTAATGCCAAAAAAATGCGAGTGTTGTTACATAAGCAAGATTAAACTCCCATATTGTATATAATTTAAATACACGAACAAAAAGTACAACGACAAATATGCGCTAGTCCCATAATTGGTACATTTAAGAAGCAGTTGAAAGTGCACTACTTATCTCTATCACAACTGAGCATAAATCGCACCCTCAGAACGAAAGAGGCCTAAGTAAAAAAATAGTGAAATTGAGTTACAATCATAGAGTCATAAAAAGATGCCGTGGACGGAAGATTCGCTAAGCTCTTTTTTTACAATAAGTGCCTTTGTTTTACTATTCATCGGATAGAACATACCTTTTTATGTCTTTCTATGATTGTTAGGTGCTAAATTTTTTGAGTATTTAAACTATTTTTTGACTTAGGCCTCTTTCGTTCTGAGGGTGCGAAATGAGCTTTATATTTATTTATTATTTTCTATGTATTTTATTTATTTATGTTTACAGGAAATGTAGTGTATTATTTCTGCATGTTATTGTTAAGGGTTTTTGCAGTCTATGTAGTTTATTTTGTACACGTATATAGACCCCGTTTTTTAATGCTGCTCCGACTCTCCAAGGTTTGCTGAAAGAAATTAATGTTTCGTGTGCAATAAATTATAATAATACATAATAATATGTAATATAATACTAAAACAAATTTATTGCAATACACATAGGTACATAGTCGTAATCAATATTACATACAAACATAATACTGTAATACTAGCTAATATCAACCCTTTGTAAGTACCCAATGCCCTAGGGCACGGGTCTCTTTCTCATCGCAGGAAGGTTAGGCGAATTGGTGAAGATTGTTAGACGATTGGAGGGCCTTACTGTCAAAAATTAACGATACGATACACTAAATAAACTAAATACCTGTAAATATAAATAAATAAAATACATAGAAAATAATAAATAAATATATAGCTCAAAGTTATGATAGAGATAAATAGTGCTCTTTCAACTGCTTCTTAAATGTACCAATTGTGGGACTAGCGCATAAGGCCTCTGACATGGCTTATCAATTGCCATAACATGACAGCCGCCACCAATGGCAGAAAATATGCGCTAGTCCCACAATTGGTACATTTAAGAAGCAGTTGAAAGAGCACTATTTATCTCTATCATAACTTTGAGCTATATATTTATTTATTATTTTCTATGTATTTTATTTATTTATATTTACAGGTATTTAGTTTATGTAGTGTATTAGTTTTTTAGTTTATATACTTAATTGTACACGAAAAACACAAAAAAAGAAATACAATTAAAGAAAATACATGTACAAAGGCGAGCTTTTTTTTATTTCTTATGTAATGTCCTATTTAATGTTTCGTGTGCAATAAAGTGTAATATTATTATTAAATAATTAATAATGGCTTAACTTGAGAAGCACGGAAGCGCTCGGAAAAATGCCACTAGCGGTAGTCATGGGATAGTTCCATTAGGCCACTAGGCCACGAACGCTTCATAAGTAAAAATTTTTTATAGTGTTTTTTTTTTATTGTAGATAAAAAAAAATCACTATACTACTCACACTGAGTGTGAGACAAGCAACCGACGACGCGAGCTCCGTCTCTGCTCACCATGATTAAGCTCTGCGAATCGGAGCGAAACCTGGTCGGACTTTTCCGATATAACAACACCGGTAAGTAAATCCGGACTAAAAGTCTACAATGTGTTGTGCTTACAAAAGTTTTAGTTCAAAAATTTTTTTTTTACTTTGACTTTGACAAGTTTGGCGATTAATTGTATTTTTTATCTGACTTTTCAACTCGTCAAAAGACAGAAATTTATTTCAACGTACACAATGTTTCTTGAATGCTAAGGTCTGACACTACATCCTCTATTTAGTCGTCATAGATCTGCCTATGGCGTCCCTTACCGGTCCTTCCTTAGCTTGCTTGAAAAAATATTTAAACTTAGAAATAATACTTGTCAATCATTGTGACGGCCTCGGTAGCGCAGCGGTTTGGCACGCTAACTGTAAAACCGAAGGTCTCTGGTTCGATCCCCGGCCGGGTCAAACTAGGAAACGAACTTTTTCTAGTTTGTCTCGGGTCTTGGATGTTATCTATATTTATTGTATTAAATGTATTGTCAAGAAGCACCTGTAACACAAGTCATTAGTTGTACTTAGTATGGGGCTACCGAGATCTGTGTAATATGTCCATAAATATGTATTTATTTATTTATAACGATGTTCCTGTTTCTACCCACCCTCACCAAACTCAGTGCTAGTAAACGCATTTCTATTCAGCGTGTCACAAACAATGGACAAGCGTAACACAAATCTCGTTAACACATCGCCGTAGAGGGATTATTTCGGACAGATTCAGGACAAAATAACATTACACTTTCACTTGCACGTTTTGGCATATTAATTAGCCTAAAATCCATTCTCAGACCTATTAAATATACGCAAAAAATACGACAACAAACTTTGTGATTTGTGAAACAAAGACGTCTGGAATATAAAATCCTATTAAGAGGCTAAAAATTTCACCCATGAGCAATAGCTCAATTGGTAGAGCAATGGTACGGATAGCCAGAGGTTGCGGGTTCGAATCCCGGCATGGGTGAAATTTTTAACCTCTAAATAGGTTTTTAAATTTGTTCCTTAGCACGGGTTAGTGCATTAAAAATAAAAATAGTATAATGTCTGGAATAGTTCAATGCATTAGTACCTACTAGATTCTAGATTGATATGTAAACTCTGTTAAGTATGAAAAGTCTCTTAAGTTTGGATTTTTTTTGAAAATTTTTTCTCCATAATGATCTAGATATGAAAATGGACACCTAGTTTTACTTGTAACGTTGTGTGTAATAATCACAATATCACATCACACTAATATTAAAAAGGCAAAAGTTTTTGTAAGTGCTTATGTTTGTTACTTCTTCAAATCTAAACGGGTAAAGTGATTTTTGAACTAAAACTTTCGTAAGCACAACACATTGTAGACTTTTAGTCCGGATCACGATCTAGATGTCGTGAGCTGGGTCTGTGCCATCATGCCTAGTGACATTAACGACGGGAAAGCAGCAGGCGCTGCGGCGCAAGCTAGCGGGAATCCCCCGCAGCCAGTGTCGGCACCCGCCCCATCTACCTCGGCGCGGGCGCGCCGCGCGCTTGCCCGCAGTGTGAGACGAGCAACCGACGACGCGAGCTCCATCTCTGCTCACCATGATTAAGCTCTGCGAATCGGAGCGAAACCTGGTCGGACTTTTCCGATATAACAACACCCGTACCTAAGTAGATCCGGACTAAAAGTCTACAAGGGTAAAGTGATTTTTTTACAGTCGGTCCGATTCTTCTTCTTCTTCAGGCTATATTAGTCCACTGCTGGACATAGCCCTCCCCTTATGAGCGCCATAGCGCAAGGTTGTGAAATTGTTGGGGGGTAATGCCCATAATCCCCACGCTGGGCATGCGGGTTAGGGATCGCAGTTTGGTGGAATTGTACTGCAGGGGGCGCTGCTGCCTACCCTCCGGTTTGTACCCCTTAGTCGCCTTTTACGACACCCGCGGGAAGAATTTGGGTTGATGCTATTCTCTAGGCCGACACCACACAGCGTCGGTCCGATTAATCAGACTATAAAAAATTGTAATTCCGATTCGCCCTACCGATCGGACGACATGAACTTTTTTTACCGTTGGTCCGATTAATTGGACTTATAGGAATTGTAATTCCGCTTTGTTCTACCGATTGGACGACATGTAGTTCTCTCTGTAGTTCATTTCCCCACCGATATTTCAGTTCAACTAAACCGGCCCATGAAGCTGGTTTTGTACAAAAAAGTAGGTATGAAGAAAACTTAAATTTCATTTCACCACTGGAAATTAATAAGGGTCACAATTACAAAACACAATTAAAACTCAATTTTAAAATCAATGTAATCATACATTACAATTATCTAATGTAATTATGTTTAGCATGGAAAAGCTCGCTTTTTAACCGACTTCAAAAAAGGAGGAGGTTATCAATTCGCGCGTATATATATATTTTTTATGTTTACAAAGCGAAACATATATATATTTTTATGTTTACAAAGCCTTTTCATGCTAATCTTTGTTAAAAGAATCCGATCGAACCTCCGATCGGTGGAACCACGTGGTCTTAGAAAGGTATTTTATATAGTCCGATTAGTTAATCGAATGACCTAGACATCAAAAGTTCACGTTGCCCGATCGGTGAGACCAAGTGGTCTAAGAAAATGATTGTTTGAATAGTCCGATTAGTTTATCGGACCACATGAACTTTCCAGTTGGTCCGATTAACTAATCAGACCAACTGGAAAGTTCATGTCGTCCAATTGGGAGGACAAAGACAGTTGGACCACGTGGCCAGAGTGACCAGTTAGAAGCCCAAACCACTTCGTCGTCGTCGTCAGGCTTTACTAGTCCACTGCTGGACATAGCCCTCCCCTAATGAGCGCCGTAGCGCCCTGTCTTCAGCTTGCCGCATCCAGCTTCTGCCTGCAGTTTTTCGCATATCGCCATCCCACCTAGTCGGAGGGCGTCCTACACTACGTTTGTCGAGTCGCGGTCTCCACTTAAGGACACGTTTACTCCAATAGTAACCACTTGTCCAAGTCCATGTTTCCAGCGTCCATAGTACCGCGCAGCCAGTCCAATTCCCGACCAATCGATAGGCGGAATCGCGCGGTTTATGCCGAATAAATATGGCTTATCAATTCGGCAGCCGAAGGCCGATTCGGTTATTTCGATTTATGAGGATTAGTGGCAGTTTATACCGTGTTGCGCGCGTCGCCCGTCTGCCTAATGGGTGGCTACGGACTGAGCCAGGCGACTGGCGATTCTGATCTATCTCAGGGCCCCTTTTCGCAGAAATAAAATTCAATTCGTGAGTAGCCTGTCGGTTTTGTCAGCAGTAAGTCCCTTGGGCTGATTGGCAAATCTTATCACCACGATGCGATGGCTTGCCGGTGGTAGTGATGGTTGCTCAGTGGGTAGAATAATGTACTCGCAAGTGAGAGACCCAGGTTCGATCCCCAGTGCGGTCATGAACCAATGACTTTGTTTAATTTCAATGTTACGTGCATTAGCGAATTTTGTAGTGGCAATACCACACGCTAACTGTAAATAAAATACTAAGAAAACACTATTTAATATTAAGCTCGCCTTTGTACAAATTTTGTTTTTAGCGCAATAAAGAATTTTTTATTTATTCATTCTAACCGTGAACGAAAACATCGTGAGGAAACCCGTGCCTTTGTTGGCTCTACACGTATTGACTAGTTTTTCCTGTAGGCTAGGCTGACTAAGCTGTCAGGATGGTTTAGGTGCTGAGCAAGCCTACACCTCTAAAACCATGTCCAAGGCACTACAACATCCGATTGGTCGCTTCACCCATCTAGTGTGAGTGAAGATGGCGCTATATAAATCATCTCATTACGTAGATGTAAAGGCCATTTTCGATGGCTTGCCATCGACATGGTAAAAAGAAGACTGTCAGATGGCCAATACTTATGACGTTAAGTTAATATTATGTAGGTAGGTATATTATATTTTTTCCTGTTCCCATACATAATTTAATTATTAGTATGTATGTTAATCCATTTATTTATTATATTATTATGGTTTAAGTAAGTTAATATAAATTTCAAACTTTGAATTCCTAATTTCAATATTTCTAATTTGCACCGATTTCCCGACTCTAATTTCTTTCTTGTCTCCGTCTATGGTTGCCTGGACGAAATTGCCTAGACATAAAAATATTTTATATAATTTCTGTTAGTGTAAGTTCTGTGTACAATATAGAATATTCTATCTATCTATCTATTGGCGTATTCACCTACTAACGAAGTCGCGGACACTGCTTGTTAATAATATAAACTAGATTATGTAGTTATATTATAAAGTCCGTGGCCTCGATCCAAAAAGGATTTTAAGAACATCAATGACACCAGCTTTTATCGTCGAATTATTAATGGAAATTCGTCTGTCATTTAAAATGAGTTCTGTCCACTGCGGCTTACCGTCAACCCGGTGTGGATGAGGGAAAATAGTGTATTTTTATAACACACCAATCAATCTGACAATCGACTGGGTTCCGTAAAATGGACACCGACGTCGCGGCAGACCAAGGCGAAGATGGCGGGACGGCCAAAATGCATTTTTATGGCGGTGAGGTGACTAGATTGATGCCGGCGCCAGACAGAAGTTCAAACAAGTGATCACATTTAAAGTGTGCACACGTGTGGCACGGACATTTTATGTGACAATAGTACCAAATGTCCATGCCACACATGTGCACACTTATGTGATCACTTGTTTGAACTTCTGTCTTGTGCCGGCATAATGGGAGAGCCATCTTTAAAAAAGGAGAGAGGAGAGGCTAAGTTAAGCAAAAAATGAGATCGATACAACCGGAAATAACGACACGCTATTTTATGTCGAGTAGTTTTGAAAAGAGATTTTATAAACAAAACAAACTAGCGTATTCGATAGCTCAGCTATTGTTCAGGCACAATCATTTTGCTTTGTCCTGCAAACCAAATTGCGACCGAAATTCATGGTGTTTTGTGAAGCTGCGTTTTAAGTTTTAGTTGCAGACTATTTTTTGTGTCGCCTATAAACGTCCAACTGCAGGAAATAGGCCTTCTCTCAGAGAGAGAGTGCGGGCTTAATTACCACGCGTGCCCACCGCGTATTGGCAATTTCAAGCGCTGAGGAAATTGAACATCTCAGATACTCGAGTTTCATAACGATGTTTACCTTCACCGTTAACTAGAACTTCATAAACGTACATAACTTAGAAAACCAAGTCATTGATACATGCCCGCACTGCGAATCGAACCTGAGTCTCTAGCTTCCGAGCCCATACTCGTAGATAAAGATCCCAGTAGGTAAAACAATGGCCTCGGAAACTAAAGGCTTCCGAGTCCATTGTTCTATCCACTGGGCTACGGCTGTCCTAGAAAAAAAAAATACTTAAGGTGGTTCGGGTACTAACTAGCGTCCCCAATGGACTAAAAATCATAACTGGTATGATAATACGTTTTTATCTAAAAGTGAACATGAGAAATCTTAACAACTGTGACAACAATTTTTAGAACCCATAGTCTAGAACCTAAGATCAACAATCTAGGATTTGAATCGATTTCCGCCAGAAACGGCCGTTTTTAGCAGAATTCGATTAAAGTCCTACGATATTAATAATACATTCTAGGCTGTATATTCTAAAAATTGTTGTAACAGATATTAAGATTTTTGATGTTTACTTTTTGCAAAAAAACGTATTATAAAACATGGTTATTATTTTTATTCCATTGATAGCGCTAGTTAGCGCCCCTAAGCACCTTAAGACTAGCTGTGCACCGCGGTGTTACCCGCGGTTTATCGATTTTCCCATGGTAATAAGATACCAATGCCATTTAGACGCAAAGAAGTAACAAACATACACACTCAGAAACTTTCGCTTTTGTAATAATAATAATAGTGATAAATCAAAATCTATACGTAAGATAACACATTGTAGGAGATAAAATCACAGTAAAGTAAATACACAGAACAGACAAAAAAATGTTATAATTATAAACATGGCTTAATTAGATCAAAATTAATTTTCTACGGTGTTCTTAATTATAGTGTCACAAAATCTTCATAAAAGTCTTCGAAGGAGCTTGTCGAAGCAAAAAAAATGTTATAGCAAAAAACCGTAAAAGAAATACCGGCATTTCCATACATCATCAAAATATTTGAAATTGAATGTAAATTTAACCACTTAGCTATCAATAAAGCTTTTTTTAAATTTGGTTTTAATGCGTTTTGGATGATAGATAAAATCAACCGTTTGTATGTCCCCACTGCTGGGGGACGGGTCTCTTCCTGCATCACAGGAAGGTTAGGCCATCCTCCACCACGGGAGCCAAGTCTGGGTTGGTAGAGGATTGTATGGCAGGGGGTGCGATGCCAGATAACCTTCACGTGTACCTCTCCGCTTTCCGTTCCATCTGATTCCATGAACCAGATGGAGGGGCAAGTGGTGGGGTCGGTGCACCCTGAGCGTTAGTCAGTAACTTTTTCTTATCGGATCTTACTGGCTAACGGCGAATAATCTGGCGGGAGGGGTCGCGTGGGCCCTGTTTCACTTTGTGGAGCGGGACCCAGGCGACCAACCGATTGAAGGACGGACCAGAGTGGCCGTGGGCGGAGGGTCGGGGGACCCTCTGCCTCCATCACGGCGGGAGGGGTCGCGTGGGTCCTGTTTCACTTTGTGGAGCGGGACCCAGGCGACCAACCGAATGAAGGACCGACTGGGGGGGGCGCCGCTGCGCGGAAGCGCGCGCGCCTCGTACCAGTCGGACCAGAGTGGCCGCCGGGACGCGGAGGGTCGGGGGACCCTCTGCCTCCATCACGGCGGGCCGGAAGGCGCCCTTGCGTATTCCGAGGGTGCCTTCTGGCACGGAGGGGGCCCGCGCGGTCGCTCACCGCCTTCTCTGCTTTCAGAGAAGTGCTGGTGGGCGACGTGACGGGCCTCGCGTGTGGGGCGTGTGGGGGCCAACAGTTGACATTGGCCCCCATGCGCCCCAACGAGGAGGTGCGCCGCCCTCCTCTAATCCCATTGGACCACACAACAATGGGATGGAGGGGGTGGCGCGTTGGGGCGTGTGGTGGCCAAGGGGTTCGCACTTGGCCACTATGCGCTCCAACGAAGAGATGCGGCGTTCCCTCGCCCCGTCGTTCGGTCCGATGCGATGGGGCAGGGGCGCCGCCGAAGGAGTGCCCGAAAGGGCGCCCGCAGACGGGGTCGCGGAAGTGTGCGTAAGCGTCCCCGTGGCCCCGTCCTTTGCGGTGCGGAGGAACACCCCAGGAGTTTTAGTCGGTATACCGCCCTTTTCAGGGCGGGGAGTCCGACATAACCACTGTGCTCCCCCGAGCCGGTGGTACCCGTAATTGGGGTTTCTCCTGGGTAAAAAAAAAAAGGATTGTATGGCAGTGGCGGGCCGTACTGTCAGCAGTTATCAAGTCACCCATTAGGCCTCTGACATGGCTTAAAGCCTACAACTACATGACAGCCGGCACCAGAAGCTTAACGCGCCTTGCAAAGCACGGAAGCGCTCGGAAAAAAGGCCACTAGCGGTAATCACAGGATGGTCGCCCATCCAGTACCTGACGTCGCCCGTTGTTGCTTAACCGAGTGATTGATTCCAATTGCTCGTTCCTATAGACCACGAGTGCTTGTAGTCCTGTAAGTGGAGATATTATTGTTTAATTTATACCAGGAAAATCTAACAAAATATTAACAGTGATACAGATTGTTATAGTTTCATAGGATAAGAATAGAGTTATTCAATATCATCAATATATTTCCACTCTATAAATATTCCGCACCTCACCGCCGCACATGCCGTTTATGGTACCTATGGAGCGGCTAATATTGTTTTAGCTATTTCAAATTTTTCTCCTGTCTAATGCTGACCAAGGCGCTCGCGAAAGCTATTCGTGTATAAAGAGTTCTAATAAAATATGAGAGGTACTCTGGTTTGTGCTTCATTTCAGTGTATTTTTATGACTGTATTGCTTTTAAAAGATCCCCTCCCGTTTTATGTTGTCCGCAAAGGATGGGTCATTTCGGTCAGAAATAAAGTTCCTTTATGTTCAGTGAAATATGTTACGAAACAAATTCAAAGCCTTGTTCTAGGTAAGGCTTTTAAAAGGCTATGAATCCCTTTCCATTGATCTCTACATTAGTTTTCAAGCTTTGAGGGTTCATTCCAGTTAAGGTTTATGATAGTTTTGAAGGTATATCGTATATAACGTAAAATAAACTGCATTATTAAGGCATGTGTGGTAGTCAGGTGCTAGATGGTTGACCATCCTGTGACTACCGCTAGAGGCATTTTTTCCGGGCGCCTCCTGCTTTGCAAGGCACGTTAAGCATAAATGGTGCCGGCTGTCATGTAATGGCAGTCGTTAAGCCATGTCAGAAGCCTTCTGGGCGGCTTGATAACTTTTGACCCGCCACTGTCTTACAATCATCCACCAACTCGGACTAGGCCCCAGTGGTGGAGTATGGCCAAAGTCGGACGTATGAACGGACGAACTGACGGTCGGATGTACGGATGGATGGACCGACAGAACACAGATGAATACATCACGGATTATTTTCAACACTCAGGTTTTGTCACGATGTTTTCCTTTACAGTTGTCTCGTGGTTTTGCAACGTCAAAGGAAATAACATAATTGTATCTGCTATTTTTCAACGTTAATTAGACTTTTCCAAAGTCATAGCCGTTTTATTTATGTCGTAATAATTATCATCTTTTGAAATGAGAAATTATTACGTATACTGTCACTTAGACTGCACGAATGAATACAGTATTTCGATATTAAATCCATCATGGCATTCATAAAGAGGATAGTGGGAAAAATATAATAGCGGGTAGATATTTTTTCATCCAATAATCCTATTCATTGATGAAAAGGGGAACTTGATATTATGCTTTTGATTCCATTAATATTAACTGCAAACATAACCGACGAGATGAAACTTGGGTGCGCGCACTGCATAATAATATTGCAGTGAATTTGGTGAAAAAAATTCCCAATAATAACCAAAAAATAATGTTAATAATACTATACACACGTAATGGCAGTTGTTAAGCCATGATAGTTGCCTTATGGGTGACTTGATAACTTTTGACAGTAAAGTCAGCCCCTGTCTTACAATCCTATACCAACTCGGACTTGACCCTTGTCTCCACCACGTTAAGCCTATGGTGCCATCTGTTGTATAATGGTAGTCCTTAAGCCACGTCAGTAGCCCTATGGGCGGCTTGATAACTTCTGACAGTAAGGCCGGCCACTGTCTTACAATCCTCCACCAACCCGGACTTGGCCCCCGCGGTGGAGTATGGCCTAATTTTCCTGCGATGCAGGAAAAGACCCGTGCCCCAGCAGTGGAGACATACAAGAGTTTTTATCGATAATACAAACAATAATATTTTTCTATGGTACTAAAGAAACACTCTATCTATCTATTAATAATAGTGCGGGCATGTACCAATGACTTTACTTTCTAAGTTATGTACATAATTTCCTTTTTTATGTACAATACAGTGTTCTCTATCTATCTGTCTGTCTGTCTGTCTGTCTGTCTGTCTGTCTGTCTGTCTGTCTGTCTGTCTGTCTGTCTGTCTGTCTGTCTGTCTGTCTGTCTGTCTGTCTGTCTGTCTGTCTGTCTGTCTGTCTGTCTGTCTGTCTGTCTGTCTGTCTGTCTGTCTGTCTGTCTGTCTGTCTGTCTGTCTGTCTGTCTGTCTGTCTGTCTGTCTGTCTGTCTGTCTGTCTGTCTGTCTGTCTGTCTGTCTGTCTGTCTGTCTGTCTGTCTGTCTGTCTGTCTGTCTGTCTGTCTGTCTGTCTGTCTGTCTGTCTGTCTGTCTGTCTGTCTGTCTGTCTGTCTGTCTGTCTGTCTGTCTGTCTGTCTGTCTGTCTGTCTGTCTGTCTGTCTGTCTGTCTGTCTGTCTGTCTGTCTGTCTGTCTGTCTGTCTGTCTGTCTGTCTGTCTGTCTGTCTGTCTGTCTGTCTGTCTGTCTGTCTGTCTGTCTGTCTGTCTGTCTGTCTGTCTGTCTGTCTGTCTGTCTGTCTGTCTGTCTGTCTGTCTGTCTGTCTGTCTGTCTGTCTGTCTGTCTGTCTGTCTGTCTGTCTGTCTGTCTGTCTGTCTGTCTGTCTGTCTGTCTGTCTGTCTGTCTGTCTGTCTGTCTGTCTGTCTGTCTGTCTGTCTGTCTGTCTGTCTGTCTGTCTGTCTGTCTGTCTGTCTGTCTGTCTGTCTGTCTGTCTGTCTGTCTGTCTGTCTGTCTGTCTGTCTGTCTGTCTGTCTGTCTGTCTGTCTGTCTGTCTGTCTGTCTGTCTGTCTGTCTGTCTGTCTGTCTGTCTGTCTGTCTGTCTGTCTGTCTGTCTGTCTGTCTGTCTGTCTGTCTGTCTGTCTGTCTGTCTGTCTGTCTGTCTGTCTGTCTGTCTGTCTGTCTGTCTGTCTGTCTGTCTGTCTGTCTGTCTGTCTGTCTGTCTGTCTGTCTGTCTGTCTGTCTGTCTGTCTGTCTGTCTGTCTGTCTGTCTGTCTGTCTGTCTGTCTGTCTGTCTGTCTGTCTGTCTGTCTGTCTGTCTGTCTGTCTGTCTGTCTGTCTGTCTGTCTGTCTGTCTGTCTGTCTGTCTGTCTGTCTGTCTGTCTGTCTGTCTGTCTGTCTGTCTGTCTGTCTGTCTGTCTGTCTGTCTGTCTGTCTGTCTGTCTGTCTGTCTGTCTGTCTGTCTGTCTGTCTGTCTGTCTGTCTGTCTGTCTGTCTGTCTGTCTGTCTGTCTGTCTGTCTGTCTGTCTGTCTGTCTGTCTGTCTGTCTGTCTGTCTGTCTGTCTGTCTGTCTGTCTGTCTGTCTGTCTGTCTGTCTGTCTGTCTGTCTGTCTGTCTGTCTGTCTGTCTGTCTGTCTGTCTGTCTGTCTGTCTGTCTGTCTGTCTGTCTGTCTGTCTGTCTGTCTGTCTGTCTGTCTGTCTGTCTGTCTGTCTGTCTGTCTGTCTGTCTGTCTGTCTGTCTGTCTGTCTGTCTGTCTGTCTGTCTGTCTGTCTGTCTGTCTGTCTGTCTGTCTGTCTGTCTGTCTGTCTGTCTGTCTGTCTGTCTGTCTGTCTGTCTGTCTGTCTGTCTGTCTGTCTGTCTGTCTGTCTGTCTGTCTGTCTGTCTGTCTGTCTGTCTGTCTGTCTGTCTGTCTGTCTGTCTGTCTGTCTGTCTGTCTGTCTGTCTGTCTGTCTGTCTGTCTGTCTGTCTGTCTGTCTGTCTGTCTGTCTGTCTGTCTGTCTGTCTGTCTGTCTGTCTGTCTGTCTGTCTGTCTGTCTGTCTGTCTGTCTGTCTGTCTGTCTGTCTGTCTGTCTGTCTGTCTGTCTGTCTGTCTGTCTGTCTGTCTGTCTGTCTGTCTGTCTGTCTGTCTGTCTGTCTGTCTGTCTGTCTGTCTGTCTGTCTGTCTGTCTGTCTGTCTGTCTGTCTGTCTGTCTGTCTGTCTGTCTGTCTGTCTGTCTGTCTGTCTGTCTGTCTGTCTGTCTGTCTGTCTGTCTGTCTGTCTGTCTGTCTGTCTGTCTGTCTGTCTGTCTGTCTGTCTGTCTGTCTGTCTGTCTGTCTGTCTGTCTGTCTGTCTGTCTGTCTGTCTGTCTGTCTGTCTGTCTGTCTGTCTGTCTGTCTGTCTGTCTGTCTGTCTGTCTGTCTGTCTGTCTGTCTGTCTGTCTGTCTGTCTGTCTGTCTGTCTGTCTGTCTGTCTGTCTGTCTGTCTGTCTGTCTGTCTGTCTGTCTGTCTGTCTGTCTGTCTGTCTGTCTGTCTGTCTGTCTGTCTGTCTGTCTGTCTGTCTGTCTGTCTGTCTGTCTGTCTGTCTGTCTGTCTGTCTGTCTGTCTGTCTGTCTGTCTGTCTGTCTGTCTGTCTGTCTGTCTGTCTGTCTGTCTGTCTGTCTGTCTGTCTGTCTGTCTGTCTGTCTGTCTGTCTGTCTGTCTGTCTGTCTGTCTGTCTGTCTGTCTGTCTGTCTGTCTGTCTGTCTGTCTGTCTGTCTGTCTGTCTGTCTGTCTGTCTGTCTGTCTGTCTGTCTGTCTGTCTGTCTGTCTGTCTGTCTGTCTGTCTGTCTGTCTGTCTATCTACATAGCTAAGAAAACAAAGTGATTGAATTACATAACGTTTCAATTTCGTTTCAACCCAACACCTCAATTATGCTTAGGTATATTATTATATAACTATAACAGACCCAACAGACGCTATACCGCATGTAGCGCCATCTACCGGGATGATTTGTGAATCTAAATCATCCAGGGCACCACCAAAACTCATACAAAAAAAATCATTCACATCTGTCCAGTCATTTAGTTCAGACATACACACGTAAAGCAGAAGTTAAAAATAAGTTTACAGTCTTGTATTACAACTGTCTGTATTTTTTACATATCTACGAGTATAATGTGTGGTACAGTATTTGTATCAGTCATCAATTTCCCGTGGTATTTATTTCTTTATCCCAACAAAGGTGTTTGATAGGTATATTGTGATGTGATAGGTTAATTTCGTAACCATAAGTCCACAATTCCTCATTCATGAATGTAAACTAACTTTTTTTGAGGCATCGGTGTAATAAACTCAACGATGAAATACAGTATTAAGACACCTTCTTCGGAGAATTCCACCGAGGGGAAATTGCGATCGTCAATAAGCTGTGGAACTACCTGTAAGAAATACTACCTGTAACTCAAAAAAGGATCGTCATCTTTGTTCGCACTATGTCAATAGAAATTTTGAACAGGTACTTGTCTAGACAAAGCGTTTCTCAGACAAAACTGTTGTTTACTCCCTCGCTTTATTACGTCCTACAGAGAGAAGTGCTTATCAGAATGCTATTTTATTTTTTCTTAGCACTCAAGAAACAAAAGGCAGTTTAAGTGCTAAATTCTTAAGCCCGTTACAAACTGTCTGTTAGCTTTAAGAATATACCTCGGCTACTATCGGATATATTCGTGTAATAGAAATATCGGAACTAACATATTACACTTAACTTTAAATAACTTTTCAAAATAGTGAAGTAATGTTTTATACAGAGCACGAAGTAGTATTACACTGGTGTGCTTTCGGCGGAAACCGAAGCCTACTTTAGAGCCCGAGGTATATTCTAAAAGCTCACAGACTGCCGCTATTATATATATTAATATGCCGTACTAAAACGAATATTATAGTAAGCTATCAAACAGAGAGACTATGATATAATATATATTTTTGCCTTCATTTCATTGATGGCCGGTCAAATACCATAATATGCAAGTATATACATTACTATGCGATAGTTACGGTATGAGCTGTAGAGGTCATAGAAATATACATTACAGATACGTGCTGCGGTCAATTGAATATTTACATATAAAATTTATTATATCGTAACATGCCTTGCTATATACTATTTTTATTTTTAATGCACTAACCCGTGCTAAGGACAATTTTAAAAACCTATTTAGAGGCTAAAAGTTCTACCCATGCCGGGATTCGAACCCGCGACCTCTGGTCCCTGATGCCGGTGAGTCGCCCATTAGCTGAGTTGGATAGAGCGCTGGCACGGATAGCCAGAGGTCGCGGGTTCGAATCCCGGCATGGGTGGAATTTTTAGCCTCTAAATAGGTTTTTAAAAATGCCTTGCTATGATTTATATCAATTTACATTAGAGGTATCTACGTAACAGGCTTTAAGCCTGAGCTTCTTCTTATTGCCTCAGTAGGTATCTGTTTTCGTAAATGGGTATATCACTAAGATGGGTCATTGATATCTCACCATCATCATCAACTTATTTTGTCCCCACCGAGGGGCACAGGTCTCCTCCCTAAGGAAGGTATAGGCCGTAGTTGGGCAAACGCTGAGTTAACACTTCAGCCACTAAAGTTTCCTCACGATGTTTTCCCTCACAGTCAGCGAGTGAAATTGCTACTGCAACATCACAAGTACATAACTAGATAACAAATGACACCCAGACTTCGGTCACTTGTACAATTGTACTTCTTCTTCTTCAGGCTATATTATGTAGTCCACTGCTGGACATAGTCCTCCCCTAATGAGCGCCATAGCTCCCTGTCTTCAGCTTGCCGCATCCAGCATCTGCCGGCAGGTTTTCGCAGATCGGAGCGCGTCATACACTACGTTTGCCGAGTCGCGGTCTCCACTCAAGACCACGTTTACTCCAACGGTAGTCGGTTCTTCGCGAGATATGGCCAGACCACTGCCACTTTAGCTTTCTGATTCTCTGAGCTTTGTCGATAGCTTTGGTCCTCTGTCGGATGCATTCGTTACGAATCCAATCCGAATTTCGAATGTACGGCGGTCCCCATTGAGAATCGAACCCACAACCTGTGTCTTGGTTGCCAAGCGCCTTAACAGGTAGACCAAAGAGACGTCGAGACCGAAAAGACTTGAAATATAAATTTTTCGGTGAGCAACACTATTCTCCAGTTATTTTCTTTTTTGTATGATATTTTATCGTGACTAGATGTGATAAAATACCGTTTCCTATTCAAGCTTTTTATTGCTGTACTTTATCACAAGTTATATTAAATTACCAATATGCATTTATTTCAATTAAGTGCATTTTTATGACGTAACTTTATTGTGTGAACGAAATTTCGTGCACGTGTTATGTTATTTGTTATTTATATAAAAAGATAGATGACTATTGAGGGACAGTGTATTTTATGACTAGATATACCAAACAAAGTTATACCACATCAAGTTAGTTGACGTCTCTCGTTGAGATTAGGTATGGTGATTAAGTAACATTTGTTATCTAAACAGTTACCTAATCGAAAGTATATTAACAGTGTATTATTTATACATGGACAGTAAATCGGTGATAAGGTGCTAACAAACACCTTTGAAAACGAAATCCTAAATAACTTCTTATTGTTATTGCGAAGCGCTCGTGGCCTAGGCAAACCGAGTGATTGGAATCAATCACTTGGTTAAGCAACAACAGGCGCGGTCAGGTACGGGATGGGTTAACGTCCCGTGACTACCGCTAGTGGCATTTTTCCGAGCGCTTCCGTGCTTCGCAAGGCACGTTAAGCCGTTGGTGCCAGCTGTCATATAATGGCAGTCGTTAAGCCATGTCAGAGGCTTATGGGCGGCTTGATAACTTCTCTGTCTCACAATCCTCCACCAACCCGGACTTGGCCCCCGTGGTGGAGTATGGCCTAACCTTCCTGCGATGCAGGAAGAGACCCGTGCCCCAGGAGTGGGGACATATAAGGGTTGATAACGATGTTATTGCGAAAACTTGAAATACTTAGAAATCTAAAGCCTAAAACCTAAGACTATAAACGATATCCATTAAAAGCGGCCGTTTACGGCAAGATTGCTTTAAAGTTTCTAGGTTTTTAGACCCATATTTTTTGGCTATATTTATTTACTCATGTTCAAACAAATGAACAATTTTTACTTTACTCTTATCAAATGGTTTATCACTATTGAGCATTATAGCGTTTTGAAGAAGATGAAAGAAAGAAAGTGAAAGTGAACTACATTTATTGCCAAAACACTAATTATATACAAAAAAAAAACAAAAAAATTTACATAAATGTAGCCAGACATAAGAATATACTATTTTTATTTTTAATGCACTAACCCGTGCTAAGGACAATTTTAAAAACCTATTTAAAAGAGCGCTGGCACGGATAGCCAGAGGTCTAAATAGGTTTTAAGGACATAAGATCATCTAAAACCATAAAATAGAATCATAATAATATGGAACAGACATACCGAACCAAATCTGCGTCGCGTAACCTTAAGATGGCTTTTTCCATTGGCGTCAGTTAGCTGCGGGTAGCTCTTAAGGGTAGAGAATGTTTGTGTGTGTTCTGTGTCTCTCCACTTAGTTGCGAGGTTATTTTCCTGTTTGCCGCGTCTTTTGATTAAATTGACTTTTAATCCCGCTAAGTGCATTGTGAGTAGGGACCTGGTTGGGGTGAAACTGCTTAATGTTTTACCAATTTTGTGTTTTGTTACTGTTCACGTTTGCATTTGTAGTGGGCCTCGGTTTCTTAACCCCCAGTTCCTCGTACACTAACAATCTGTTAACCTATTGTCGACCGCTGTCAAATGTCTTTTTCGTATGCACTTTGGCCAACTGACAGCTATTAACAATAGATTAACACAGAGATAATAGATTAACTACGTAATACAGAGTAAAGAGTGTAAAGAGGTTCAAAATTTCACTGATGCCGGTGAGTCGCCCATTGGCTCAATTGGTAGAGCGCTGGCACGGATAGCCCAGAGGTTGCGGGTTCGAATCCCGGCATGGGTGACATTTTTAGCTTCTAAATAGGTTTTTAAATTTGTCCTTAGCACGGGTTAGTGCATTAAAAATAAAAATAGTATAATAGATGAACGGCTTGTTATTGTACCATAAACCGGGAGTAAGTATGCAAAAAAATATTACATAAAACATTCCGCTTTCTTCGTGCAAAACGTTTTCGTTGCTAGGGGAAGCAGCGGCGGTGACCGAGTGGGTGGGGTGAACGAAGGACTTGGAAACGAGAGACCCAGGTTCGATTCCCCGTGCGGGCATGCACCAACCGGGCATGACTTTTTTTTCTAAGCAATGTTCATTTGTAAAGTTATAGTAGCAATTCCACTCGCTAAAGGTGAAGCTTGCTGTGCGGTGTCGGCTTAGAGAATAGCACCAACCCAAATTCTTCCCGCGGGAGTCGTAAAAGGCGACTAAGGGACACAAAGCGGGGGGTTGACAGCCGCGCCCCCTACAGTACAATTCCACCGAACTGCGATCCCCTACCCGCATGCCCAGCGTGGGGATTTTGGGCATTACCCCCCAATGATGGGACAAACTTGCGCTATGGCGCTCATTAGGGGGGGGGGGGGGCTATATCCAGCAGTGGACTAATATAGCCTGTAGAAGAAGAAAAAGAAGGTGAAGCTTTATCTTCTTTAAGGAGAAGCTAAAGGTGTTATGACTCCTATAACTCGGGTTTCCTCACTAGGAAACCTCGTGAGGAAACCTGAATGTCAATGGTATTTAAATACCTGAGCGCTTAAAAGTACAAATCTGCGGAGGGCACGCGTGGTAATTAAATCTACTTTATAAAAATTAAAACTATACAAATGGTAATTAAAACTACTATATAAAAATGAGGAAGTAAAAAGAAAGTTTGAAACATTAAAGAGCGTTTGTTTTATGTAATATTTCATGAAATACAGTAGAGTAGATGACGACCAGCAGTTTTATAATTCATTCAATCGGTAAGAAATAGGCATACGTACCCCTTGTCGTCAACACTCAAGTCTTTTCTCAGGGAGAAGGAAAGAGATGGGCTTAATCGCAACAAGTATTTACCAAGTATTAACTATTTCAAGAGTAAATAAGTAACTACCGAAACACAAGTTATGTCACTGGCTGCAATTCCATAACAGACCTAATTACACTGAAAATGTTACCTAGACAGCAGGCAACACGGAATAATTAAATTATCTAAACCAGCAACGAAACAGGACCAAAGGAACATTAGACGGTCGGTAACCGCTGCCCCTCCCCCAAAAACACACGAGTGCAATGCAACAGACTCGGGCAAGGGTGGAACGGAACGCTAGTTTATACTCAGTCTACAGTAGTCGCTGTTGGGATAGGACGCGTCGCTCAAGTTCGTGAAAATTCGGGATACTCCGCCGCGCGTCGGCGACGTGGTCGTTTTTTGTTTTCTGACATTTTTTTTTCTTTTCTTCGGCAAGAAAGTGCAAGGAGTTTTGGGACTGAAGTTTTTGTTTCTTCGGCTGCTGATTCAGGTATGTGTTTTTTTTTAAGAATCATATGGATTTTATTGGCTTTCAGTGAGTTTTTATTGAGAACTAGCTGACCCAGCGAACTTCGTACCGCCTAAGAGTCGATTGTTTATTTTTATTTTTCTCTCCGTAAGAACCATCCTCTTTAGCGAAATCGGTTCAGCTGCTCTCGAGATTTGTGCTTACCAATACCAACACATTCAGCGATTCATTTTTATATTATAGATTTTCATGGTTTTTAGGGGTCCGACAAAATAGTTATTTGGAGCGTGATACGTATTCTCTCTCTCTCAAAAGAAAGCCTGTGTCACGCAGTGGGACGCTTACATAAAAAATGAGGATCTTAATTTTAAAGTTAAAATATGTACTTCGTTACATTTGAATTAGGTACTACGATAGTAATATTATACAAGTAAAAAAAAATAAAGTCAAATAAATAGAGCTATTTATTTTTCGTTCTGCCCACAATGGCCACCAGACTAACTCTCTGAAATATGAAATCAAAATTCTGTTATGATAGGCCAAAACACAACCCTCAGAAAATCACATTTCCCGTCGGGCCTTCAAAAAATAACTTACGCAAAAATTCATTACAAAAATTTTACTTAAAAGCTGAAAGAGCATCTCAAAGACGTCGAGGGTGGCTCTCCGTAATAAAAATGGCGGCACGAAAATATGGCGGGAAAATTTTTAAGACACTTTTTTAAAATTTCATTGTGAGTGGGCCGCCGCAGACGTCGGAAGCTTCTACACCAATTAGTGTCAGTCGTTTATTAGTCTGGCAGCTTGTGGACACAAAATAGATGCAACAGAAGAACTGTTATTATTATTCATATCAATCCTTTATATATCCTCTGCTGGGGGACGGGTTTAATCTTCCTGCATCGCAGGAACCTACCATAGGTACCTACTCTACTCTATTATAAGACAGATTTATTGTGCCTTACTGTCAGAAGTAATCAAGTCGACTATAAGGAGTCGACATGGCTTAACGACTACCATTACATAATAGCCGACTTGGCTTATAATGTGCCTTGCAAAGCAGGGAAGCGCTCGGAAAAAATGCTACTAGCAGTAGTCACCGGATGGTGACCCAACCAGCACCTGACCGCGCCTGCTGTTGCTTAACTCAAGTGACTGATTTCAAGCACTTGGTTCGACTAGAGGCCATGAGCGTTTCTTTATTATTTTTATTTTTCTTTATTCACACGAAACATTAAACAAGACGTAGGTAACGTAAGAAATAACATGTACAAAGGCGTGTTTGTCTCCGTTTCTGAAATATATTTCTAGCCGTAGAGAGTTGGAAAGGCAGTAAAAAGTGAGTTTATACACAAAAGAGACTATAAAAACCATAAATAAGCTACCTGCTTACAGGAAAAATAAATAAACTGAATACCGAAAGAAATACGAACTGTTTTGATTGCAATCGGACTAATATCATATCGATGTTGGAAAAAACCCTTTAAGGGACTTTTTTGACTTTAGAAAAAACTTTCAAATTACGAAAATAAAATCACAATAAATAGTCGACCACTTCAGTGGCGCAGCCATTTGGCACGCTGACTGTAAAACCGAAAGTCTCGGGTTCGATCCCCGGCCGGGTCAAACTAGGAAACGAACTTTTCTAGTTTGCCTCGGGTCTTGGACGTTATTTATGTATACTTATTGTATTAAATCTATCATCGAGTTAGCACCTACAACACAAGTCACTTAGTTGTACTTAGTATAGGGCTAACGAGATCTGTGTATCTAATATGTCCATGAATATTTATTTATTTATTATTTATTTATAGTTTTCCATATATAAAACCATGAAAAAAGCAACAGGTCAATGGTCTACCAACGAATTTTTCAACTAATCTCGGCCACCACTCTGTGACCACTTTAGTCCACCTATCTTCCTGCCGCCTGACCACGTGAGCCGCTCTTAATTGTGAAATATAACATGTAATTTAATCTAAAGACTGAATGTGTTTATTAAGTACCTACTTTTTATTTATTTAAAGTTAAACAGAAATGTTTGAAAAATTTATTTAGAGGCTAAAAATTCCACCCATGCCGGGATTCGAACCCGCGGCCTCTGGCTATCCGTGCCAGCGCTCTTTCCAACTGAGCTAATGGGCGACTCACCGGCAAATCAGTGAAATTTCGAACCTCTTTACACTATTCTCTGTATTACGTACAGGCAGCGACATCTGGCTGAAGTAAATTGCATCACTTACAGCCCCGAGTCCGAGCCCCGGCATGGGTGGAATTTTTAGCCTCTAAATAGGTTTTTGAAATTGTTCTTAGCACGGGTTAGTGCATTAAAAATAAAAATAGTATAAAACTAGTATAATCAGAAATGTTTGATTACTTAACTTTTTTAAGTTAAATTTCAAGTACAAACGTGTCCTGTCTACAAACACTCCCGCATAACAACTCTGGGAGTAGGGAACGACTGAAAATCGGCGCTGCACGCACCTTAAGAGACGTGATAGCATTGGCTGAGTCGTTTCCTTTTGCCTCAGTAGACTAGTAATAAATAAGATTTTACATAATGTTTAATTTTTTGCCTAGGGTAGTAAACTAACAGTTAATGCTTTCAAAAAGACGCCTACCACCTCAGTCATCCGAGACCACGGCACCTGTAAAAGTGGCGAAACGTTGGAAAATTGTAAAAAATACAATAAACGAGTGAAATCCGTGTAAAAACAGTTTTTAACCAGTTTGTGAATTTAAAAAAAACTCTTTTAGAGGCTAATAATTCCACCCATGCCGGGACTCGAACCCGCGGCCTCTGGGTATCCATGCCAGCGCTCTCCCAACTGAGCTAATGGGTACTTTTTTTTAAATGGTCCTTAGCACGGGTTACTGCATTAAAAATAATATATAATTATTATTAATATAAAAGAATGAATAATTTGTGAATGACACTAAAATTATTTTTATTCTTATTCATATTCTTAAATAACTTCTTATTATTTTTGGGACACACAGCTTTTTTTTGCTCTAGGGACACTTTACGATGTAGAGACATTTTTGTGTTGCCTAAATATGTCCTATTGCAGGGCAAAGGCCTTCTGACACAAAGAGAGAATGTGGGCTTAATTAACACACGTGCCCATCGCGGATTGGCAACTGAAGCGCTGACGCAGTTGGACTCCTCAGACACTAAGGTTTCTTCACGATGTTTTCCTTTTGAAATTAGCGAGGGAAAACATCGAATTAAGAGATAAACGTTTTTATTTATAAAAAAAAACACAATTCCTTGAAACACTTCAAGAACGCTCACTAAAATAGTTTGTGGTAGAGATTTAATCTTCTTATAAACACAGTTTAATCTAACCCTATAAACACAATGTAATTTGACTTTGCAGAAAAGGCAATTAGCATTACGGTACTCCTATTGCGCTCGAAGAAGAAGCGCTCGTGGCCTAGGCGAATCGAGTGATTGGAATCAATCACTTGGTTAAGCAACAACAGGCGCGGTCAGGTACGGGATGGGTGAGCGTCCCGTGATTACCGCTAGTGGCATTTTTCCGAGCGCTTCCGTGCTTCGCAAGGCACGCTAAGCCGTTGGTGCCGGCTGTCATACAATGGCAGTCGTTAAGCCGTGTCAGAGGCCTTATGGGCGGCTTGATAACTTCTGACAGTAAGGCCCGCCACTGTCTTAAAATCCTCCACCAACCCGGACTTGGCCCCCGTGGTGGAGTATGGCCTTACCTTCCTGCGATGCAGGAAGAGACCCGTGCCCCAGCAGTGAAGACATATAAGGCTTGATATGGATATATATAATTATATCGAATAGGGCTGTTAGTCAGTATGACAAAAGATCATAATATTCGTGCTTGAGTGGTTATTTCGTTGCATTTGGTTTGTGACAAGGGCAGGCTGTGTCAAAGAAAGGAGTTTCTTTTACTTCGAGAACTAATTTTCTTTTCAGTTGATTTCGAAGCGTGCACAGATACTCGTATTTCTAAAGTTGATAGTACAACACTACTGTAACAAGCGCAGAGTGCATTTTTAAAAGTACTCTTATTAGTCTCGACGACCTCTGTGGCGCAGCGATAGCGCATCCGCCTACCATGCGAGAGGTCCTGGGTTCGAACCCCGGACAAAAAAAACCGCAGGTCTTGGATGTTTACATGTTTGTGATGTCGCTGTTTCTGGTTCACACGACACAGGGTATCCTATTGGCTTATGTTCATTTGATCTCCGGATTAACTTACTAGGCTTTGATCCGGTCAAAATCAAATAGTGTAATACGTACGAAAGTTTTAGCTCAGAACAGTATTCTCTTTACATTGTGTTTGGTAGATTTTTTTATTTCTATATAATTTGTACAGCCTCGTTTGGGCGTAATGGGCGACTACCCGGCATCAGTGAAATTTCGAACCTCTTTACAATACTCTCTGTATTACGTACGTCTGTATTATGTTTTAAAATTGTTCTTAGTACGGGTTAGTGCAGCAAAAAGAATATAGTTAGTAAACAAAGTCATTGGGGCATGCCGGGATTTGGACCCACGACCTTCCGATCGAGAGGCGTCCTACCACTCCGCTACCTTTAGGCGAACCTATCGTGGAAAACGAAAGAAATAAATTTCAATAGCAGCATCTTCTTTTTCTTCTTCAGGCTATATTAGTTCACTGCTGGACATAGCCCTCGCTTAATACGCGCCATAGCGCAAGGTTGTGCCATCATTGGGGGGTAATGCCCGTAATCCCCACGATGGGCATGCAGGTTGGGGATCGTGGTTCGGTGGAATTGTACTGCAGGGGGCGCTGCTGCCCACCCCCCCCATGTGTCCCTTAGTCGCTTTTTACGACACCTGCGGGAAGAATTTGGGTTGGTGCTATTCTCTAAGCCGACACCACACAGCACCATAGCAGTATAGTTAATTTATTATATTGTAATAAGCTCAGCGTGAATTTGCAAAAGGATTCAGTTTGTAGGTTGTATTGTATGCGTTTTCAATGTATATTTTCTTTTGTCCGTGCAAATTATGTAATTTGATTCAGAGCATCGCTTCAAACGTGGTAATGGCGTATGCCCGCAATGCATTTCTTTACATCAATAGGATGAAACTCAACTATCGTCTGAAAATTTCACTCCGTAACTCTTACAAGAGCGGCGATGGCCCTGTAGGTAGAACAACGGATTCGGAAGCGAAAGACCTAGGTTTGATTCCCAGTGCGGGCAAGAACCAATGACTTGGTTTTCTGAGTTATGTACATTTGTTAAGTTACTTTCTTTCGTTTAAAATATAATGTCGCTAACTGTAACCAGAAAACATCGTACGGATTTTTTTTGTCGCAGTTTCCTACGTTCTCTATGGTATAAGTTAATTACCAATACCAATACTTGTGTGTTTTCTCACACAAGTATTGGTGTCGGTGGTGGTATGTTCGTGTCTTGCTTCTGCTTGAAAAAGTGGGAGGGAGGGCGGTGCATTAGCTAACCGCATGGTGCTTGTGGGATTTTTGGCGGAATTTAGCAAAGTAATTTTAACTTTTTAATGCTAAATGAAAAATAAAGATGTGTTTGAATTTCAAACTATTGCATACCAGAAATAGTTTAATAATAAGGAAACAGTTATAAACTCTTAACCTTAGGGGTTAAGAGTTTATAAGTGTTTCCTTACTATTGCCCTTAACTGGTCAACTTACATTTTTTGAAATGTCAAAGTTCTTGTTCAGTATGTATGTTCAGTACAAAAAAATGTTAAATTGTTGTTAAAAATGTTATAATGTTATAGTTATTAAATGTTCATAATATTATTCTAGTCTCACGAACGAGTGCTGTTCTTGTGTCTAGCCGCAGCACTTACTTTCCCTACTATTGTAAGACATTCGACTAATGCTTTGGCATTTAGGGTTGTTAATGGCAATCATTAAATCTTATTAGGTCTACGCATAGGTGGCAACTGCTGTATTTGGTTTCAGAAGACTTGAGAAAAGATGGTCAGAGTGGAGTTTTTTTTTCCGCTGCCTTTTTCTCCACTACAATACGGCCCGAAGGCGGCGGCTTACATTTTACATTGTACAGTGACATTCAGCAAACAGAATGTAAATTCTTTACGTTGAAACAAAATGATTTGAATTTGAATTCAACATAGTCGAAAATAGAAGAAGAAAAAGAAAACACATTTACTAAATACGAACATACTAAAGTACAGAAAAGGTTTTTCTCAATTTGTCCCCTAGGTCTATTTATCTTTTGCATAAAAAAATTTCACCACAGCAACCCAATTATGAAAAAGGGAAGAAAATAACAGTACATTCTTACTTCGAAATTCAAACGTTGGTACCTACATAATTCAATTGTCTAAGTTATTCTCAGAATATCTGAAAGTATCAGCCAGGCGGGAAAAGGTTGAAAGCTCTTGAAGCGTTGCGTATTTCACTTAGACTGAAGAAAAGGCAAACAATGGTCTTTGAGGAGTGAAATATTAACAATACAGCATCTAAAGGCGGTTGCACGGTAAAACTTTGGTTCAATATTGCTTTATTGTTTCAAGGGGAACATAAAAAGTACCCGGAACGGGCGTGAGTGCATGTAACGACTTATGAACGGTGATGAAGCGAAGATGATCTGTCCGGATCATGGCAAATGGCAGTCCCTGGTCTCTGCCTACCCCTCTGGGATATAGGCGTGAGGTTATGTTTGTATCTATGAATGTTTCAATGGTATTGAAACGTGGCAATACATTTCAATGTCATTGCGCTATAATGTGCTTTGAAACGATGATTCGACGAATGTTTTCAATCGATTGGTTAATTGATGCAGAAATGTCTACAACGCAAATAGGTAAATTTGTTCAATATCCACCATCATCATTTTGATTAGCCCGCTGCTGTGTGGTGTCGGCCTAGAAAATAGCACCAACCCAATTCTTCCCGCGGGTGTCGTAAAAGGCGACTAAGAGACACAAACCGGGGGTGGGCAGCAGCGCCCCCTGCAGTACAATTCCACTGAACTGCGATCCCCAACCCGCATGCCCAGCATGGGGATTATGGGCATTACCCCCTAGGATAGCATAACGTGGCGCTATTTAGGGGAGGGCTATGTCGAGCAGTGGATTAGTATAGCCTGACGATGACTGCTGCCCACTGCTGGTTATATTCCTTTTCCCCCCAATGCCAATGTTCAATGGAATTAATACAATTTGATTGAACTGTATAAATAGGTTGATGACCAGTTTTTGAATTGACAATGGGCATTGATCAGGGAGGCATCGACTGTCGTAAAGTGAAAACCATTTCGCAGAATAGGGATACTGATTATTATTAGGGGTTTAAATAGGTAAAATAAAAACGGATTATTAATATTGATCGCAAAATAATGTTCACTTCATTTTTCTTTCACTGACGTCATCATTTATTCATCATCAATATTCGTACATTCGTCATCAATATTTAAAAAAATTCTTCAACAACAACTGTCAAACTCAAAAGTGTCAAAAACAGAAAATAACGTATAAATATCCGATTAATATTAAAGATAATCATGGAATCTAAAGAGTGCTTCGTTCCGACTTGCAAAAACAACTCGAAAAATAGCCCAACTAAACTGTTTGTACGTCAACTTTTTTTTTATCATGAATAAATTCAATGAAAGTAGTTCATAATGCCAGTGGTGACGTCATACTTACAAAACTTTAAATGATTAATAAAAATATAATTACATAAAAATTAAGAAAATATTTAAAAACCTATTTAGAGGCTAAAAATTTCACCCATGCCGGGATTCGAACCCGCAACCTCTGGCTATCCGTACCAGCGCTCTACCAATTGAGCCAATGGGCGACTCACGGCATCAGTGAAATTTCGAACCTCTTTACAATATTCTCTGTATTACGTACGCTGGTACGGATAGCCAGAGGTTGCGGGTTCGAATCCCGGCATGGGTGAAATTTTTAGCCTCTAAATAGGTTTTTAAATTTGTTCCTTAGCACGGGTTAGTGCATTAAAAATAAAAATAGTGTAATTAAGAAAATATGTAAATTAGTTTCTTATTTTAGTCTATATTTTAGATTTATAGAATAAAAAATAAGATGTGACAATGCCCATTTTGCTGAGTAAAAAGCTGCAGTGGTGTCTCTTCAAATTTGTCAGAAGGGAGCGAGACAGAAAACTTCAGAAGAATTTCACTAAGTAAATACTGAAATGAAATGAAATTAAAAGGTTTTATTCAAAGTAGCGCAGAAGCTGCGGCTTAGCGAACGTTACAATTCAAACTAGGTGTCCATTTCAAAAACTAGATTATTTAGGAGAAAAAATGGACAAAAACTCCAAAGTTAGTCTTTTCAAAGTCCTTAATTAACAGGGTTTACATAATTATTTTAAAACATAGCACTCATGCATTGTACTGAAATAAATAGATAGAGAACACTTTTTTGCACAACCAGAAAAATATTTAAACCATGATTCTTAAATCTAAGTAATGTTATACAATTGAAATATTTACTCAGTAAAATATTCAATTGACAACATTTCATTTTTTTAGCATACAGATTTTATTGTCCTAAAGAAAACTAGATACAAAATAAAACGAACCATATTTTTTTATTTTCTGAAACACGCACGTTTTCTTATATTTTTTACATTTTAAAGTTTAAAATATTTTTACCGGAAGTGACGAAACAACGAGGCTCACAATATGTTTTCTTTTGCCTAATATCCTAAAAAAAAAATATAGTTACAAATGTCATTTTAGTATTGCCAGGGCCATGTTAAAAAACAGTTTCTGTATTTTTTAACATATGCAAATATGTTTTTCTTTTATACAATTAAATCAGCTTAGTTCAATTCATCATCCCTTATATGTACCTATAGGTAGTTGTTCCTTTTTTGTTAAATGTACTTCGTGTTGGCAAAGCCTTTATCTGCGTTCGGAGTGTTTTTGCTGCCAGTTTGTTACTTTTGTAGCTACTTTTTCAAGGTTATTTATAATGGTATGGTAAGTATAAAGTATGGTAACCCTGATTTATGTTGTGTGGTTTGCCTTGCGTAGGTAGGTACCTAACGTAAACAAACTTTGTGTAGTGTTAAATTTATTTCTCTCTACTCAAATTCTATCCTATACAAGAACAAGAAAGTCATTGGTAGGTATACATCGTACGCGCTGACAGCCGAAATCTACCCAAGGTAGATCTTTCAATGCTTTTGGAGTTCATGCATCATGACGATGCAGCGAAAATAAGAGGTGCAACCGTGATGATGAAAACCATGATTTCAGTTTTATGAAATAGGCCTCGGAGACCATCAGCAACCAAAAATAAAGGGGGGGGCACGTGAATAACAATGTACTTAAGAAATACGATAATTAATAATTAAAAATTATTCTTCGCCATCACTACATAAACACTTCTTCGTCCTCATTCTCATATGGCTCAGTTGAAGTAGACGTTTGAGTTAGTAAAAAATTGTGTTGGGCATATTTTTTTATCTTGTACTTAACGAAATCTTCAGGTTAAAACATCGTCAGCAGTGTTATTATTGATACGGCAATTGCCGTAATATGCGGTAATCCATGGATGTTTTTTGTAATATACGGTATACGGCAGGATTTCGACTGCCGTATCATATAATACGGCAATTCAAGTCCAACATGCTCGTAACCTTAAAACAAAAAAATACTACAAACGAAACGTAATAAATGTGTCCGATTTTCGGGATATCCCAAAGAAAATTTTCCTGCAGACATAAATTGAACTAGATGTCTCATGCAATCTCTTTTCTATGTCCTACTCTTAGCTAAGCAAACTATTCGAAATCAAGGCGGTTGCACAAATTTTCAGGTGTCAGGAGATAATTATGCTTATCAAAATGAAAAGCAAAGAAAAATATTCATTGCACAAGCAGTGTATTAGAAACATATAGGATGAAAAAATGATAGAAAGTTGAAAATGTACTTATTATTTTTGTGTTTCAATCACTAATTATTCAATTAAAATAATACGGCAGATCTGCGATTTTTTTTTTTAAATACGGCAATTTGAAGGTTTAGACACGGCAACCCAGATTTTGACGATAACACTGGTCGTCAGCTAAGTCGCTAAATTATTTTTGTCCTCAAAACATTTTTCTTGTCGCTAAGGCTCTCGCAAAAGTCGTCATTTCTAGCGACTAACTTGCTAAATTGGCAACACTGATTTTTTAGGTTAGATCTTAAAATTGACTTTTTTTTTATCGTGGCACAGGCATTTTCACTGGGAGCCATGGTGTGACGTCATCAGCGTATTTTTGTGTTTTACCATTTTCTCGGAAATGAAACCACAGAAAAAACTGAAATAATTTTTTACGTGCTTTACTAAGCCAAATCTCGAAATGGTTTTCGAATTAGAGCTCCATACAATTTTGAAATGTTGTCAATTGAGAAACTGAACCCATGTCGTTCAATGTTCAATGTCCAAGGCTTTTCAATGGCATTGCTTCAATGTGAAAATGCACCACTAACATTGTCTTAGGGCGAAATCACACGCGCGGTCGGTAGAGTGGTCTCATAGTCAAGGGGCTGTGGGTAAAATCTGATGTACCTATAACTCTGTCTTCTAAGTTAAAATTTTTAAAGCGGCCTACATATGCGACCTGTGGCCTTCTGTGCCCTACAGTGGGCCGCAAGCCTTCTCTCAGAGAGAGAGAGAAAGAGTATGGGCTTAATTACCACGAGTGCCCACCGTAAGCGCTCAGGTGTTTAAACACTTCAGACGCTCAGTATTCCTCACGATATTTTCCTTCACTGTTAGCGACTGGTATCGCTACTATCACTTCACAAATATACATAACTTAGAAAACCAAGTCTTTGGTATATGCACGTACTAAGAATCGAACCTGGGTCTCTCGCTTCCGAGTCCTATGTTCTACCCACTCCGCTATCGCTACGTTTTGTTGAGTTCACTATATCAAGTATAAAATGTGCATAATGTGTAAGTTGGTATAACAAATGCACTATAAATTAAAAGCGATCAAGTGCGTGCTTGGCCACGTTCAGTGTAGGGTTCCGTAGTTTATTAGGAGGAGTTTATTACCTGCTTTGCAGTATTAACAACTTCATCAAATAATTTTTCGATATCATCATCATCAACCCATTATGTCCCCACCGAGGGACATGGGCCATACTCCACCATGGGGGCCAAGTCCAGATTGCTGGAGGATTGTAAGACAGTGGCGGGTCTTACTGTCAGAAGTTATCAAGCCGCCTTATAAGGCCTCTGATATGGCTTAACAACTGTCATTACAAGACAGCCTGCACCAACGGCTTAATTAGCCGTGCAAAGCACGGAATATTACGGTATATTTACGCCAAACGTCAGATTTTTTGTATTTGTCGTTTCTGTGCTAAGTCACGGACAGACAGACGGGCGGACGCGAAGGTTCCCGAACCGTGTTGTCTACCGAACCCCAAAAACAAAACTTCAAACAGAAAGTCATTGGTACACGCCGGAATTTAAACCAAGGACCTCCGGAATTGACTACCTACCACCGCTTTGCACTGGATAGAGGTATTTATTATATCCTTATTGTATGATATTCGTATGAACAAGTTAGTCCGTGAATGATTGATCGTCTATTCCCGCTTGTTCTGGCAAGGTGTAGAGTTTGTTTTATGGGAATGCTCCAGATGTATTTTCCGTTTTCAAGTGTCTTGGAACAAGTTGAAAGCGGAAGCGATAGTTGATTTAGTGAACGGCGAATCGAGATAATTATGTGTTTTGATTTCAAATTCAAGAGTGCCAGTTTCTGAATGAAGAATTTTGCTAAATAAAAAATAATAATTCATATGAACCCTTGTATGTCCCCACTGATGGGGCATGGGTCTCTTCCTGCATCGCAGGAAGGTAAGGCCATACTCCACCATGGGGCCAAAGTCCGGGTTGGTGGAGTAAAAAATAATAATAATAATACTAATTTATTGTACAAAAATAGCAAAACATAAATACAATTAAATGAGACGAATACCTCAAGAGAGATCTCACTCTTTATTTAACCGTAGTGCTGTCTCTTTCAATTTCTCGAGAAAGAGCGTGACAGAACGTTACTTCATAGCAATAATATATTTATGCGCGGTGATTTTCTGACATAAATAGTTATTGATTTGATAAAATATTCAATTATTTGTTTATTAAATTTTACCTTCTACAAGTTTTTTTTAAATTGCATTTATATTTTTTCCCTTGTTCTTTTTTTTGCAGCCCTACCAAAGTTCTTTCACCTCCTGCGGTTGACTGGCTTTAAGGCATTAAGCCCGCTGCATTGTACATTTATTAAAGTACAATAAAAGTAAGATAAGATAAGAATATTATTTATTGTACACCAGGAAAAAAAAACATACATACATACATAACCTCACGCCTGTATCCCAGAGGGGTAGGCAGAGACCAGGGACTGCCACTTGCCACGATCCTGACAGATCACCTCCACTTCATCAACGTTCATAAGTCGTTGCATGCACGCACGCCGGTTCCGGGTACTTTTATCTTTCCCTTTGCTAAAAAGTTTACAATAAAATTGTACACGAATAAATAAATAAAATAAACATAGGCAATTGGATGTACAGTACCTGGCCTCTGCTCACCACTCTGGGATACAAGCGTGAGGTTATGATAATTATATTATCTATACTTTGTGATAACATCTAAAAATTGTGCATAAACGATGTGTTCTATTGGACATTAATTCGCATTTTTTTCCTTTGCTGCTCTAAACTGAAGCTATACATGACCTCCATACTGACCTCTATAGGACCATATATTGACGACTTCTGTAGCGTAGTGATAGCGGGTCTGCCTACCATGCAAGAGGTCCCGGGTTCGAATCTGGCTGGCTGGCCGGAATCCCGGCTGGAGAAAAAAACACCCAGGTCAAGGATTACTTGTTTGTGATGTCGTTGTTTCTGGTTCCCACGACACAGGGTATCATAGTGTGGGGCCAGAAGCAATGTATGTGCTTGTATGTATATGTATTGTAACATACTTTATGGAGGATGTATTTAAAGGAATCATGCATGTAAAATAAAATTACCTGCAGTGCAATCACAAATAACACCGTAGATCTTCTTCAATCGCTGTAAGCTTATAATGTAGAGCGTTACCTCGGCTCTATTGTCTCGATACGTCTTTGGTAAACTTGTTATGATTGATGGCAACCTCTCACCATACTTTCCAGTGTTGCATTAGTGAAAAGGGAACATAATAGGAAGTACCAACGATGAATAAGAGAATATTGATAATGTTATTTTTTCCAAAAGCCAGGCTTGGTACACTTTCCGATGTAAATCATTTGGAGGATAGATTTTTTTGTCGATCCCAAGAAAATATTGAGTTATTGATGTTTAATATCTCGATTTGTTTCTATGAGTGCAGTATGTATTTGATAGTTTGGAATTGCGATGGGGACCAAGTCTCGGTTGGTGGAGGATTGAAAGACAGTAGCGAGCCATACTGTCAGAAGTTTTCAAGCCGTCCATAAGGCCTCTGACATTGTTTAACGACTGCCATTGATGACCATGACAGCATTAACTATTAATTGATTGTTTTAACGTGATTACCCCTTCCTTCTTCTTGTTCTCCTTCTTCTTCCTTCCTTTGTGGGTTAGCTGGAAGTAAATACTGTCTAGTATTAAGCTAGCCTTTGTACTTTTAGTGCCATAAAGAATTTCATTCATGCATTATTATACTATTTTTATTTTAAATGCACTAAGCCTTATTCATTATTGTCCAAACTAAATCAATGGGAAATCTAAACCAATTTATTCCTTTTACTTTATAAGTGAAGCGCTCGTGGCCTAGGCGAACCGAGTGATTGGAATCAATCACTTGGTTAAGCAACTACAGGCGCGGTCAGGTACGGGATGGGTGAGCGTCCCGTGACTACCGCTAGTGGCATTTTTCCGAGCGCTTCCGTGCTTCGCAAGGCACGTTAAGCCGTTGGTGCCGGCTGTCATATAATGGCAGTCGTTAAGCCATGTCAGAGGCCTTATGGGCGGCTTGATAACTTCTGACAGTAAGGCCCGCCACTGTCTTACAATCCTCCACCAACCCGGACTTGGCCCCCGTGGTGGAGTATGGCCTAACCTTCCTGCGATGCAGGAAGAGACCCGTGCCCCAGCAGTGGGGACATACAAGGGTTGATAACGATAACGAAAGAACTTTATAAGTACGTAAGTACGTCGCTGCCTGTACGTAATACATAGATTATTGTAAAGAGGTTTGAAATTTCACTGATGCCGTTGAGTCGCCCATTAGCTCAGTTGGAAAGAGTGCTGGCACGGATAGCCAGAGGTTGCGGATTCGAATCCCGGCATGGGTGGAATTTTCAGCCTCTAAATAGGTTTTTGAACTCTATAGGTTATCAAGCCGTCCATAAGGCCTCTGGCATCGCTCAACGATTGTGATCCAGCACTAACGGCTTAACGTGCTTGGCGAAGCACGGAAAAAAATGCCACTAGTGGCAGTCACTGGAAGGTCACCCATCCAGCATCTGACCGCGCCTGTTGTTGCTTAACCCGTGTGATTGGTTCTAATCACTCGGGCTAGTTATCAACTTGATTGTTTCTGCAAAAACTGATTGTACTCGTAGTAAACGAGGTTCAGTGTACGAAAGCATCAGAATGTTTGGTTCCCCACTTGGTAAGCTGCAGCACGCTGCGTACCGGTCCCACGGAAAAGCGACTAGCAAGACCACTTCAAACTTTTTTTTTTGTACAGTGTCAACTAATAACTAGGTTTCCGCTGAAACTGGAGCACACACTCCCCCGTATCGAGAATAATAACCGAAACTTTAATATAGCGAAGTTATGACTAACTTGGCCCAGTATCAATCTCGTCCCACTTCTATCTGTTCATTTAAGCAACCCATTCCTAGTATCATGACAGGGGCGGTATCAACGTTTGACTACGGAGACTAGTGAGACTGGAATGCTGATTTTTTTATGCTTGAAATATACGCGATACTGTTAACGTATAGAAACAGTCTATGTCTATTATCTAAGGTCGTCTGATTACCATAGAATAGGATATTCTAGGGAATCAGGACGTGTAGTTAGAATAAAGGAATAATTACAAATATAACCAAATTGTCAATTGTTTGCTTAGTTATCAGATTTTAAAACTTAGACCATAGTTTATTCATCGTTGCATTTACAGCGTACTCTGTGGCACAGATTAATCGATATAGATGGATAGATAACCTTTTATGGCACTTTATGGCACAACCAAAAAAAATGAGAATCATGATTTCTTAAATACATGTAATGTTACAATTGGTGGTCTAATTGCTTAGACTTGTATTCTATAATTTGCAATGCCTCTAAAAGGTGACTAAGTTTTAAGCGCTAACATATTATGAACATAAAACTGTTACATTGGCTACATATATTAAAATTGATAGACGGTTAAACATTAAATTAATGTTTAAATTGTGAACCCTGTATTGAAAATCATATAAAATAAAATTATAGTTCTCTATTTCCACCATTTCTTACCAGCCAAATTAGGCAAGTCATGTCAAACAAATAATACTATCTTTTACGGAAGTCGTGTTACTATTCAACGGGAAGTCGCCCGCAACGGGGACGGATTTTCCGCGGGTCAAGTTAAATCAGACCAAAAGTTGAAACCTGTTATAACTTCAGCATGTTGTATTTCACAGGCGGGTGGCGCCACTCTATTTATCTTGTTGCGAGGTATTTGCGGAGACAAATAATTGTTTGCTTAGTACAGTAAGATTTATAGTAAAGTTACAGTCCATGGATAAAAAAAAACATTTTGTCCGAGTTATATTTGTATTTATTTATTATTAACTAGCTGACCCGGCGAACTTCCTACCGCCTTATAGTTGATTCTTTCCATATTTTTTTATTTATCTCTCCGTAAGAACTATTCTCGTACTTCAAGGAATATTCTAAAAAAAGAATTAGCGAAATCGGTTCAGCTGCTCTCGAGATTTGCGCTTATCAACACGTTTAGCGATTAATTTTTATATTATAGAAAATTTTATTGCACTTATATAAATGTACAATGCAGCGGACTTAATGTTTTAAGCATTTTATACTAGTTAACCGCAGGAGGTAAAATAAAAATTGGTAGGCGTGCAAAAAAAAAATAGAAAATAGTACAAATGAAATTTCTATTTCTTCCTAAAATTGCATTCAGAGAGCGTTAACATAAATTGTTTTCAATGTAATTATTAGCTGTGCGCTTTTGGTCAAACCTAAACCAATTTCTTCCATTTACTTTATACATTAATAGAGCTCATTAAATCGGTGGTAAGTCCTTTAATACTGAACAGCTCATATTTTTCATAAAAGTGACAAACGGTTCCTATACTTCTGAAACTGAGAAATGTTTTTAAAAATATTTAGGCCAATATTTTTCGGCACAAAAAAGTAAAATAAATGGGTATCTATTTTTCCTCTCTCTTTTAGTTGATAACACGCAGTGGACTGCGAAACGGGGTAGGAAATAGCGGGTTCGTGGAAACACAAAATAGGTTTTGTTTTTCTTTTTAAGTAACTTTTTCTAAGTAACCCCTTTTATCAGATTAGATTTTTTCGGCCTTTTGACTGAACAACAGAATAAATATAGAATACTAGCTTTAACCCGCAGGTACGCTTTAGAAATTATTCTACATTAACGCATTTCCAGGATATTAAGTATCCTACATCTCAAATCGTTCGATTGGAATCAATCACTTGAGTTAAGCAGCAACAGCCACGGTCAGGTGCAGGATGTGTGAACGTCCCGTGACTACGGCAAGTGGCATTTTTCCGAGCGCTTCCGTCTTCGCAAGGCACATAAAGCCGTTGGTGCCGGCTGTCATGTACTGAGAGTCGTTAAGCGTGTCAGAGGCATAATGAGCGGGTTGATAACTTCCGACAGTAAGGCCCGCCACTGTCTTACAATCCTCCAACCCAGACTTCGCTCCTGTGGTGGATTATGGCCTAACCTTCCTGCGATGCAGGAAGAGATCCGTGCCCCACAAATGTGGACTTAAAGAGTTGATAACGAATGCATTCCCAGGATATCAATTATCCTATAACTCAATTCAGATCTTTGTCTGCATGTATGCCATTCACGTTTGATTACAATGCCAGAGGTTGTTGGTTCAATTCCCACTGAGGGCCGCCGTAGATTTGTACAAATGGCCTCAGTCTAGTTGTATGTTTATGTTTATCAATACCATCCCTCATCCTATCCATCCCTTATCAGTTATTGTGTAGTATGGAAGTTCGTCATCAACCCATCATGTCCCTGGGCGGGTCTCTTGCCTAAGGAAGGTATAGGCCATACTCCACCACGGGGGCCAAGTCCGGATAGCTAGAGGCTGGCAAGACTAGTGGCTGGTATTACTGTCAGAAGTTTTGCTAGCCACCCTAAGGCCTCTGACTTCGCTTAACGACTGCCATTTATCTCCGGCAGCCGGCACCTACTGCTTAACGTGCCTTGCGATGCACGGAACCGTTCGAAAAATGCCACTAGCGTTAGTCATAGACGGTCCATCCGATGCATGCACGCACCCTATGTTGCTTAGCCTTCATAACCGTTTAAGATCACTTAGGCAGCTGTAGCTATGAGCGATTGAACGGTAGAAGCGAGGTTATTATACTCGTATTATTAGTAGCTGATCGAGCAAACGTTGTTTTGCCATTTTAATTAGCCTACAATCTATTCTCAGGCCACGTATACACAAAAAGATAAACATCGGTGAAGCCGTTTTGCAAGATTTCGATTCAGACACTAGGTTTTCCTTACGATGGTTTCCTTCATCGTCAGCGAGTGGTGTTGCTACTATAATTTCACAAATGGACATAACATAGAAAACAAAAGTATTTCTTAATGAGTCGCGATACTCATCGCGATTATTTATTAGGTAATAAATAATCGCGATTTGACCCGTTTAATATACATATAACTATAGAAAACAAAGTCATTGGTACATGCCGGGTTTCAAACCCACCCAAATACTACTAAATACCCGACTGTTAAGATAAGTGAGATGCAAATTAGAATTCAATACTAGCTTCCGGTTTCTCGTACTTTTAAAATCTGTAAATCTACTACTGCCAGTTAGCCAAAGTGCAAACAAAAAAAATAACAGCTGTCAACATACAGAGCGTCCTAAAGTTATGGGCCATGAAGGGAAAATACCTTAAATATCGTAGATAGGGTTATTTGCTGATAGAAGACTTTATGTTATTTTTAAAAGCTAGTAATTATACATTCAAAGATTATCTTAAAATTACTTGCCTTGTCTGGGAATCGAACGGACTTAAATGTAAAAAAAAACACAACTACTTTTATGATGCCAATAGAAATAATGAACAAAAACTAATAACACTTCTTAAGTAACATGGTATTTTAAAAGAAAGGAACTGCGAGAAATTAATCATTTTAATCAAATTAAAAAAATACATGAAACTGCCGTACATATTCAATAAATTGGGTATTTTTTTGTAAATTAATTAATTAAATGCTCAAAATGTGTTCCCTCTTGTCTTACGCAAATCGTTAATCTTTTAATTAGTTCGCTGCCTGTTGATTTTCATTTTTCATTTTCAACTTAATTAACTACGACAGTTTCATGTGTTTTTAATTTGATTTAAATTATTAATTTCACGCTGTTCCTTTCTTTTAAAATACTATGTTACTTAAGAAGAGTTGTTAGTTTTTGGCCATTATTTCGATTGGCATCATAAAAGTAGGGGTGTTTTTTTTTTTAATTTAAGACGGTTCGATCCCAGTCAAGGCAAGTAATTTTTAGAAAATCTTTGAATGCAGAATTACTAGCTTTTAAAAATAACATAAAGTCTTGTTTCAGCAAAATACCCTATCTACGATATTTAAGGTACTTTCCCTTCATGGCCCATAACTTTGGGACGCCCTGTATATCTCGAGACTAGACTAACTGGTAGCGTATGAGCACCCGGGGGTAAGAGTGTTATGGCCATATCTAAACACAATTCCTTAACACTGAGTAAAACAGTTTGTATTCTGTGGAGACTTCACAAGAAAAAGACGTAACTAGAGATGAAATAAAACGCCTCAAGGAGTGTCTCAGTATGGAATCGTGTTTTTATAAATAAGGCCGTTAGCCTACAGCATTAAGTTAAACAGAGTTCGGCTGGGGACAGGAATAGTACAATGCCACCTCAGGTCCATTGTTAGTAACAAACGAAGGCGGGAATTTGGAAAATAACTCGAAGATTTTGTCAAACACAAAAGGCAGGTAGAAGACGTGAGGGTTGAGTTTCTTCGTATTGGCTGAGTGCAAAAAAAAGTGACTGAATGGGTGAAGGGTTCCATTGAAAAATTTATGTAACATTTTCAAACATAATTTAGCGACAATGAATATTGATTTGGTTTCCGAAAATTGCTTTACTCTGTGTAGAGAAACCCTGAAAAAGATGTAGAAAGAAAAGAAAAAATAATTTATTTGCTAATACATGGTCAAAAAAAATACATGTTCTAACTTCCAGTGTGCAAATGTTATTAAAAAAGGAATTAATTAAAAAAAATAACAAAAAATAATACATTAAAATGTGTAAAAACATAACATATTAAACAAACAGAATGTATTCGTCAATTAGGTCGAAAATGTTCTTTTAATTAAGTTGGCATCGGAGGATGGACTACTATACATTTAAATTACTAGAGAAAAAAATCTATGTCAAAGGACTACCTTCCACTTTGAATTTGGATTCACAGTTTCAAGCAAAGGGTCGGAAATCACGAATATTTATAAATATGCAATTGATGAAAAATATTTATCTAATATTGAAAATATTGCACAATAATATTTTACTAACAAATTCAATGTCACCCTGTAGATTTCTGCTCAACAGTATTCCATCTTGCGTGTCGAGCGTACGGTATCAGTGATTTTTACCGTACACCTCAGCAACTCCCAGTCAAAAAGCGGTTGGTCCCTTTTCCTGAGGATCCCTGCAGCCCGGGGTCTGTGGGTGGTTGCTAAAAGGCGTCACGTAAGCGTTCCCCGAGCAGGTAAATGAGGGCCGCACCTTCGATCTCAGTTTCATTATCAACCGTCTAGGAGAGTAACCGAGTCGGGCGTTTCGTGTTTGTCAATGTAGCACTACTTATTATTTTTGAGTTGTTCTGGAAATAAACAATTTATTATTCGATATGAACCCTTGTATGACCCATTACTGGGGCACGGGTCTCTTCCTGCATCGCAAGAAGGTTAGGCCATACTCCACCACGGGGGCCAAGTCCGTGTTAGTGGAAGATTGTAAGACAGTGGCGGGCCTTACTGTCAGAAGTTATCAAGTTAGCCGCCCATGAGGCCTCTAGAGGTCTCATGGGCGGCTAACGACTGCCATTACATGACAGCCGGCACCAACTGCTTAAAGTGCCTTGCGATGCACGTAAGCGCTCGGAAAAATGCCACTAGCGGTAGTCACTAGACAGTCACCCATCCTGCACCTTACCGCGCCTGTTGTTGCTTAACTCAAGTGATTGATTCCAATCACTCAGTTTGACTAGGCCACGAGCGCGAAATAATTTATTATTATTTGTATAATATCGAGAAAAGAGCACAAGAATAATAATAATAAATAATAACGGGCAAACGTGATCTCTGTAAGTATGTACTACTAAATGACTTGTGTTATAGGTGGTAACTCGACGATAGGTTTAATACAATAAACAGATAGATAACATCCAAGACCCGAGGCAAACTAGATAAGTTCGTTCCTTGTTTGACCCAGCCGGGGATCGAACCCGAGACCTTCGGGTGCCAAACCGCTGCGCCACCGAGGCCGACACTGAATAAATAACACAATCACTTTTCCTGGTCCCAAAATAGGATGAAATAGAATTCTATAGAAATGCTATAGAAACCAGCCAAAGACAATACAAATAGGGCAATAAACCCAGAGGTACGGTAGGCGCTATTAGGTTCGAACCCACGACCTCAGGCATGGCAATCAAACGTGATACCACTAGAGCTTCGTCTTCTTTTGTCCCTTTACTCCTCCGTGGAGTCTAGGGCTGACCCAAGGGCTTTCCATTTATATCTGTTCTAGACTAGGGATGGTAGCTCAAACCAAGTTTTTCCTTTCTCCTTGTAGTGTTGTAAAACTCTTATAATTAATAAAACTAGAACGACTTTAACCTGGTGCTTTGTTGTAAGTCTTTTATTTAGTTTATAATTTATAATAAAAACATAAAACTGGATAAAACCGGATAAGCAGGTAAAAGTAGTCGGATCAAGTCAAGATGTAAAGTGGTAATGAGTGGAAAATGAGGGAAAAATCTCGAAAAAGTATGATATAATTGTATCATATTGGTATGTACATATATTGTTATGCCTATAAATGTATGTATATAGTTCACTGCCATGCAATGGTTCTGCTCCTATCTTCGGGGGCGCCGGCAGGCGGTTCGATCCGGCCAGGTCCAGTCTGACTGGATTGAGTCTAATGCTGGCGTTCCCCAAGGCGGCATTCTTTCTCCAATTTTATTTTCATTGTTTATCAATTTAGTCACCCCCAATCTTTCTTGCTTCTACCATCTATACGCAGATGACCTCCAACTTTATAGACTATCCAGTACTGAAGATCTTAGTCAAGCTGTTTCGAGTCTCAATGAGGATCTATGTCGGATTCAGAGGTGGTCTCAGCATTTTGGCATCGCTGTCAACCCCTCTAAATGCCAGGCGATCATCATTGGCAGCTCGAGGCAGCTTGCGAAGATAGACTCTGTCTCGCTCCCCTCGTTGAAGTTGAATGGTTGCCTAATAGCCTTTTCAGAAACGGTCACCGATCTCGGCCTCGTCATCGACCGGAAACTTTGCTGGGATGCTCAGGTGAAGGCAGTATCCCAGAAATTCTATGCCTCGCTCCATTCTTTACTTCGTTTGAAGAACTTTCTTCCTATTAATACCAAAATTACTCTCGTGAATTCCCTTCTCCTACCCATCCTAGACTACGCCGATATCTGCTATCTCGATCTCTCGCAGGAATTCCTGAACAAACTCAATCGTCTGCAGAACACCTGCATCCGCTTTATTTTTGGTTTGCGGAAATACGACCATGTGTCTGATTTCCGCGCCAGGTTGAAGTGGCTTCCTATTCGAGATCGTAGAAACCTTCGAATTCTCTGCACTCTCTACTCTATCCTCAACGACCCCAACACTCCTCAATATCTTAAGACTCAATTTGCTTTTTTATCTTGCACACATAGCAGAGAACTCCGTTCCTCCCAAAATCTTCTTCTTTATACACCCTCTCACCATACTGGTTTCATCTCTAGCTCTTTCTGCGTCTCAGCCGTTCGTCTCTGGAACGCCCTGCCTGATAATATCCGTAAAGCCCCATCTCGAAATTCTTTCAAAGCTCTTGCCCGGGAACACTTCCTCGAGAAGTGCTACCCCAAACTCCCTTAGCCACTCCTTATGTGAAGAGTCTTTCCGATGTATGTCCTCCCTATTCATTATATTTAGATTTCATATGTATGGTAATTTATATGGTATTCCTTGTCTCTTACAGTGTGTACATATCATATGTATTTTATAGTGATGTTTATGTATATATATGTATATATGTGTATGTGTATATATGTATATATATATATGTGTATATATATGTATATATGTATATATATGTGTATATTATTTATATACTATTATTTTAATATATACGTTTAGTGTATTATATGTGTAAGTATATAATAATGTGGAAGGTTGTCTTTTTCCTTTTTTTTTTTTTTGCACGCCTGCCAAGTTTTCGTTCTACCTCCTGCGGTTGACTGGTAGAAAATGCTTATGGCATTAAGTTCGCCGCATTGTACAATTTTATGGTGCAATAAAGTATTAATAATAATAATAATAATTATATAGGCATAACAATATGAAAGAAAGAAAGAATAAACATTTATTGTCATGCAAGTTTTACAAGGCTTATATTATAGTTACTTATCTAGACAGAACTTGTCTTTAATAGTAAAAAAAACAGATGTTGTTTATTAGGTTCTGTCAGTAGGAATGCATGACAATCGGACATACGCTCAGCATAAGCTGTTGGATATATCTATCCTAAAAACAGCGCTGATTTTCAGCGCAGCCCGTGTTACTAAACTAATACTTAACTATAATGAACTTAAATAAACTTATACTACCTATGTGCACGCAAGTAATATATATATATATATTATATTTATGGTTAGTATAATTATTTTCTTAATTAAGCATGTTTTATTCAAATGTAAAACACTTCTCCAACATATTGATCCAGTCCATCCAAAGGTTGTCTGGAAGAGATCACTTTTAGTGATAAGGCCGCCGTCTTTACTCTTAGGTCAAGAAATATCTGTGTAATTTCCTTTTTATGATAAAGTGTTCTCTATCTATCTATTTCTTATTTCAAATATTTGAAATATTTGAAAATGATAGAATAAAAAATGGTGTAAAGAGGTTTGCACCGTTACATCCTTCGTCACAGAGAGAAAGGATCTCTTCGACGTCTAGGACGGTCTTCCGGGGCGTCGTGAGCCTCCAGCCGGTTCCCAGTCGAGAAATGTGGAGATCGGGTCTTCGAAAGGTGTGTCTCAGCCAACGCCATTTGCGTTCCCTGATGTTTTGGGCATTAGGCCACCGCAAAAGCAACGAGGCATAAAATTAGAGGAAGTTGAAAACAATTTTGAAACAAGTTTGGAAATCAGGTCGAATTAAGAATCCACCAGGTTAAGCACCATGCGAAGTGAATTTAAATCGGAATGATCTCTTAACACAAGTAAATTTTGTCTTTATTGCTCTCTCAATACGGGCTAATCTCCTAAGCACCTTGTGAAGAAAATACTCGACGAATTAATTCTCTTCCTCACGAGGCTTTATACATTATTTAGCTATTACGTATTTTTTTACGTTTCACGATTAGGAAAGAATCTTGAGAAAACCTGTAGTACTTTATGTGAATGTTAAAAACATTAAATAATAACAGAAATAGTTAGAATATTTTCGAGGCCTAATCGCGTAGTAATTTATTGCTATTTTAATTCGACGTTTGGACGACGTTACAGTCATCGTGGTCACGAGAAGACTGATGGCTGCACCCGTTCGCATCTTCGGCTGATGAGGTTTCAGACTACCCTCAATCAGCCATCACAAAGCACTATTAGGGTTGCGACACACTACACTAACAATGTCGGACGATAAGCCATGCGACTTTTTTCCACTCGAACACATCTTGATGACCAGATCCCACGTTTGCGACGGTTTCAAACCACATTCCCGATAAAAAAAATTGTGTTTCTTAATTTCAACCGCTTCACGCACAATTCGGCTACAATAATGGCGATCGTTGGAAAGTACCGATGGTTTGCGTAATTCTATCCAAAATATTCTAACTTTGTGTACAAGTCGCGAAAGTTTATAATATGTATCACATTATTTCCCGACGTTTCGGCAGCATTACAGTTGCCGTGACCTCGGGCAGACTACCCGAGGTCGCGATTTGACCCGTTTAATATATAACTATGTATGAGTATCGCGATTCATTAAGAAATACTAATAACAGAAAGTAGCAGTTATCAGTATACACAGTATTAAAATACACAATACCACCCATGCCGGGATTCGAACCCGCGACCTCTGGCTTTCCATGCCAGCGCAGTTTCCAACTGAGCTATATGTCCATGAATATTTATTATTTATTATTTGTTAGCTAATGGGCGACTCACCGGCATCAGTGAAATTTCGAACCTCTTTACAATATTCTCTGTATTACGTACCCATTAGCCCATTAGCTCGGTTGGAAAGAGCGCTGGCACGGATAGCCAGAGGTCGCGGGTATGAATCCCGGCATGGGTGGTATTGTGTATTTTAATACTGTTCATTGTCCTTAGCACGGGTTAGTGCATTAAAAATAATATACCTACTCTTAATTATATTCACAGTCGTAATGGATTTATTCTTTGCCTGCCTATGTGACATATAATATAGTAGAGTAAAATTAGAATTCGAGATTGACTTATTCAGTTTGGCACTCTAACTTGTGTCAGAGTTAAGTGACAGAAAGAGATGGATTTAGAGCGTTCCACAATCTATTTACGCGGTCGTATAATAATGTTGCCGTCTGCTCCGGATGTTAATAACATAGGTAGTAGACAAACTTGGACGTTATTTGAAGCTACATTTAATGCTAACGTACATAGCACTAGCAACCCGCGTGTCATGTCATGTCATGTCATGTCATGTCATGTCATGTCATGTCATGTCATGTCATGTCATGTCATGTCATGTCATGTCATGTCATGTCATGTCATGTCATGTCATGTCATGTCATGTCATGTCATGTCATGTCATGTCATGTCATGTCATGTCATGTCATGTCATGTCATGTCATGTCATGTCATGTCATGTCATGTCATGTCATGTCATGTCATGTCATGTCATGTCATGTCATGTCATGTCATGTCATGTCATGTCATGTCATGTCATGTCATGTCATGTCATGTCATGTCATGTCATGTCATGTCATGTCATGTCATGTCATGTCATGTCATGTCATGTCATGTCATGTCATGTCATGTCATGTCATGTCATGTCATGTCATGTCATGTCATGTCATGTCATGTCATGTCATGTCATGTCATGTCATGTCATGTCATGTCATGTCACGTCATGTCATGTCATGTCATGTCATGTCATGTCATGATGTCATGTCATGTCATGTTATGTTATGGAAAAAGTGCTGGCACGGATAGCCAGAGGTCGCGGGTTCGAATCCCGGCATGGGTAAAATTTTAAGCCTCTAAATAGGTTTTTAAACTCTAAATATGTTTTTACATTTAATATAGTCCTTATGCGTTTCCAAATAGTCTTTTGATGTATCAATATTCATATTTGCACCAACTACCCACTATTCCTTCAGCGATTCTCCATCGTCGGTTGTGTCAAAGAGCAAGTGTAACACCGACTGTATTGTATCTTTGTAAATATTTTATATTTTTTTTCCTGGTGTACAATAAAGAATATTATTATTATTAATAATACTCTATTGCACCATAAAATCGTACAATGCGGTGAACTTAATGCCATAAGCATTTTAACGCCTATTAAATTTTCGTACGAGGTAACGAAATATTAATAGGCGTGCAAAATAAGGAAAAAGAAAAACTTACACATTAATATTCTCATGTTATCAATTGTGATAGCCGCAACACCAACGAACCGTCAAACACAAGGTGATGATTTCAATCCCTTGTGTGCGCACACTGCTAGGGCACTGGTCTCTTCCTGCATCGCTGGAAGGTTACGCCATACTCCACCACGGGGCCAAGACTGGGCTGGTGTAGGATTGGAAGACAGTGGCGGTCCTTACCGTCGTAAGTTATCAAGGCGTCCATAAGGCCTCCGACATGGCTTAACGACTGCGACCATAACAGACGGCACCGAGGGCTGAACGTGCATTGCGAAGAAAAGCTCGAAAAAAATGCTACTAGCGATAATCACAGTATGGTCATCCATCCAGCACCTGACTATCGTTGCTTAACCCAAGTGACTGGTTTTAATCACTTGATTCCACTAGACTGCAAGCACAAGTTAGACTGGATCTAATAAAATCATCTAGCAATGTCTCAGTTATTTGTTGATCTATTTTGAACGTTCCAAAGAAGACTTCGTTTCAGCGCTAAGTAGGTACAGAGAACCTGTAAGCCTTTCTGAAATCTTTTGAGTTGGTACTAAGTATATGAGATTATTTTCTGTTAAATGGTCTGTGCTAAATACGTTGGCAGTTAAGGGAGCGTGGCTCCTCTTGGATTCCCTTTGGTATTCACGAAATGCGTTAGTATTCAGTTGACGTGACGAAATACAGGTAGCGTCGGCATAAAAAAAGTGAAGCCTTGGAACGGCTTTATCATTCGGCGTTAATAAAAATTACGCCGGAAATAAAAGTGTTCTTTTTTTGTTTTTAAAACATGCATTTGTATGAGAACCTAAAATTTAATGGATTAGTCGATGAATGCCATATTCTGGAAATGACACACTAGTCTGAAAACAACAGATTCTATGAATGACAAATTCTGAAAACTCAACATTTTGTTGACGACTTACTCTCCAGAAGACAAATTCTGGAAACGACATTATCTTTTTTTGAAATATTCTACTAATGCCACATTATCCTGAAATACTTCATTAACAAAATATCTTCTTTACATTTTGTTAATGAAGAATCTTTACTACTTCATAATGTTTCTTAATCACTCGCGATGCTCATACATACGTATATTTTAAAAAGGTCTTATCGCGATTATTTATTAAGTAAAATGTAGAACAAATGTCACCCATCATACGTTTTATGTTGTACGCACAGATTATTATTTGTGATAACCTAAACATCTCTTTGTAGTCTGTGATCTAAGCTAAACTATGTTTCGAAACTGTTGAAATTTGAAAATTTTTGAAGTATTTTTACTTTGTTCATTACATACGTACATGAATTGTGTCTTAACTAATGGCTAGCCCGTGCATTGTGAGCATTTTTGTAAAAACATAGGCACTCACTCACCGTTTTCCTAAATGATGTAAATTTTGACATATTATATGACGTCAACACCATCTATCGGTAACTTGCGGTACTGTTTTTTTGTTTTTAATGGCGCTTTGAAAAGCCCTCATTGACTGTACTCGTTACTCATTTTAGGCTACCTGTGGCCGCGGCTGCCGCAACGTCACCGAAACGTTGGAAATAAGATTATTACGTTTAAGCTGATAAAAGATCGCGATTAGACCCGTTCAATATATAATGAGCTTAAAATTTAGTATCTCTTAAACACTCGCCATGTTCATACATAGTTATAATTGTATATATTAAACGGGTCTAATTACGATGATTTATTAGGTAAAACGTAAATACGTAATTGACTGTACCTACTAGTTACTCACTACAGTCTACCCGTGACCACGGCTACCGCAACGTCAGAAATAAGATAATTACGTTTTACCTGATAAATAATCGCGGTTAGACCCGTATCGTGATTACTTACTATAATTTCACCGTTCAGTATAATTTCACCGTTCAGTATAAGACCCGTTCAATATAGCCTTAAATTTCATCTCGCTTCATTCAATTTAATTTATTTCTGTCTTTGTTATTGTCTTCTATTATATTATTAAATCTAACGGTGAAGGCAAATCCCTTTAGGATACTAGCAGCTTCGCTCACGGCACGTATTGACTTGACTTTCCTGTGGTCTAAGCCGACAAACAAAGCTGTCAGGATGGTACCTATACCTGGGCAAGGCTACAACATCTAAAAAACAGTGTCCCAGACAGTTTAGCGTCCGAGTGGTCCCTCCACGCATCTAGTGACGGTGCTTTTGGACGCTGTATAAATCATCTCATGACGTACATGTATGGGCTTAATGACCACGCATGCCCACCGCGGAGTGGCAATTTCAAGCGCTATTTATAGATTTGAAAATCTCAGACACTCAAGTTTTCCTTCACTGTTAGTGTGGTAGTTACCTTATACTCTCTCTCTCTCTCTCTAAGAGAAGGTCTATGCCCTGAAGTGGGACGTTTATAGTCTACATAATAAACGTAAATGTAAAGTCCAAAGTTTTTAATATTGAATCTGAGCTTCTCACACACTTTTTCGTCGAGTTCCATCCAATTGTACAATTTAACTTAACAAGTGAAGTTGTGATACAGTGGCACCTACATGCCAGATAGGTGGCGCTTCAGACGTGCTTTAAATGTCTCATGCCGTCACGCTCCTCCTGTCTACGTGACAATAACGTCAGAGTGCTTGTTAAGAAGTTGTCGGAAGTTTGCGAATCTATCCCGGGCAAATTTCGAGGGGAGAAATTAAAGCACGGTGGAAAAGTGCCGTTTACTTGAGAACCTGATGAAAAAAAATGTCCTGTTTACGTTCTTTAAGCATACATACGTACTTTTTAGTGAATCGCGATGCTCATACATCTATTGTTTTCTATTGCATGCTCGTCATCAACCCTTGTATGTCCCCACTGCTGGGGCACGGGTCTCTTCCTGCATCGCAGGAAGGTTAGGCCATACTCCACCACAGCGGCCAAGTCCGGGTTGGTGGAGGATTGTAAGACAGTGGCGGGCCTTACTATCAGAAGTTATCAAGCCGCCCATAAGGCCTCTGACATGGCTTAACGACTGCCATTATATGACAGCCGGCACCAAGAACAACAACAACATTGCATGCTCACTTAATCATATTTCATTTGCATCAACGTAATGAGATGATGATAAAGCGTCCAGTGACATCTTCACTCACACTAGATGGGTGAAGTAACTACTTGGATATTATATCTATTTTTACTGCACTAACCCGTGCTAAGGACAATTTTAAAAACCAATTTAGAGGATAAAAAATCCACCCATGCCGGGATTCGAACCCGCGACCCCTCGCTATCCGTACCAGCGCTCTTTTCAACTGAACTAATGGGTGACTCACCGGCATCAGTGAAATTTCGAACCTCTTTACAATATTCCCTGTATTACGTACAGGCAGTGACATCTGGCTGAAGTAATTTGCATCACTTGCAGCCCCGAGTACCTACTTTGCAGTTACGTTTTACATCGGAATTATATCGCTGTACCCAGATGATTATACTTGGATATTGTATGGAATCAGGTGTTACTTTGCGGAAATCTATGAAAGCATTAAAATGAGAAAATTCCGCCAAAAAACCCAAAAGCAGCATGCGGTTAGTGAATGCACCGCCTTCCCTAACACGCGACGCGTTTCGCCTCTAACACGAGGCATCCTCAGACTCACCGATGAAAGTGCAGTTGTTAGCCTGAGGATGCCTCGTATTAGAGGCGAAACGCGTTGCGTATTTTCTCACACAAATATTGGTGTCGGTCGTGGTGTGTTCGTGTCTCGCTTCTGCTTGAAAAAGTGGGAGGGAGGGTGGTGCATTAACTAACCGCATAGTGCTTGCGGAATTTAGCAAATTAATTTTCACATTTTAGAAAACTATTTGAATGCTGCAGAGCCTTTCTTTTTATATGGAGTAGTACCTAATGATCAACACTTATACCATCCTGACAGCTAACTCAAACTCAGGTCGGTGTATTGACACCTCGGAGTCACCTAATTCCTAGAGTTCTGCTGCTGAATCGCAGCAGAGTCTAATCTAATATGCAAAAATGTCGTGTTACAAGGAAATTTAATAAAACGGCTCCACCATGTTTTACCATTTTTTTGTGGAAATTTAACGTTTGCGAAACGGAAAACTATTTGTTTATTTCACTTCGGGACTAAATGTAATTACTAATCGCGATTAGACCCATTTAATATATAAATATACGTACGTTTATTCTGGGTACATTAATTAATAATAATAATCTTTATTGACACAAAACACATACAAAACAAAATTACATCATGTTACAATATAGTAAGACGTTAATTAGAGTTACATACATTTTTGATGCGTGCTTCTGATACCTATACTAGGAAAAACCCTGTATTACGGGTAGTAATGCCGTCCCAATAATGAGTAAACAATTTTGTAAAGTGTGAAATAAAAATGGTTAACAAGATGTGAGAATAACTAAATTCTTGAATAAATTCTTGAAATTTCATAATGTACACAATGTTAAATAATAAGCGATTAGAGGTTGTGTCAAATAAACATCGCAATAATTTTATTTTTATTTTCAATCTTGCTACCGACACGAGTACTTTTTTGTAAATAATTTTCCTTGAAACGCCACAAGGCTATTCCCTGTGGGCGAGACGTCACTAAGTTTCGAATTCGTAAAAATTCGAATTGCTATGGTTACGCCTTAGCTTTACGTATTTGTTCACAAACTTCGTGACGTCAGGGCAGAGGTAATTTTAGAACATGTTGACTGCCAGTATTTTCATCTTGATTACACTGACGAAAAGTTGAGTTTAATATGATTAGTTTATTCTTTTATACACTTCAACAAAATGCAAAATAGTAACTTGAAAATACTAAAAATTGCTTTTAGCAATAAGGCCGCCAATTGTACTATGTATATCTGTAATTATTTCGTATTTGTTGTTTTACCAGTGTACAATAAAGAATATTCTTATCTTATCTTAACTTTATAGTATCCTACCCTTGAAAAAAAAAATAAAAATTTTAATAATAAAAAAATGCTCTACACCGATAGAAAAATTACGTTACAGCTTAGCCTCAATTTAACAACGACTAAAAAGAACAAAGAAGAAACAAAATTATAATTTTCAAAAGTTTTAATATTAAGAACTCGGAACTAAGATTTTAGTTAATATAATTTTCAGTAGATATGGTGAACGAACCTTTTAAAAGACTTAGATAGCGAAAATAGTAACTAACCACGATACAAGTAATCAATTTTACTGTTCTACAATGACTTGCAATTTATTTTCGTAGTCATAAAGAAGTTGAACGCGTCGAATATTTGAAATAAAATCTTTGACTGTGATCAAAAAGTAATCTATTCTATTAGATGAGAATATTCGCTAAACGATGCTAAAGTGACTGGCTACATGCACTGCAAAAACTCATAATTTCGAAAGTGGTTCAGTGAAAACAGTTGCATAGTACATATTTATAAGCTGAATTTGGTTCAGTATCTTAAGTAGATCAAGATTATTCATGAAATTCTTTCAATTAACTCTTTGTCAGTGTCAAAATGGTCCTCAAACTCAATTATCGAAGAATACATAGGTAGGTACATCTCTCTCACTTACTCGATCTGTCATCTCAATCCTAAAAAAATTTGCTTGTCCCTTTTTAGACACGACAAGCTTTGTAAATATTCCGGGATAAGTATTGGCTAGTGATAATCCGATAATTGCGGGCTTGGGCGCACAAAGTACGGGTTTTAATCTTCCAATAAATACTGTAACAAAAACTACAAGCGTGGTCGTTGGCAAATAGTCTGTACGAATTTCAAAGACTTTTTTGTACAAAGATTGTGCGCACCTTTTCACGGGCAACAATGTTCGGTTTCATTTGAATTTCGAAGTGCTTAAAAAAAAGGTCAAATAAAAGTTAGAACCTCTTTTATGTAACTGTTTCCATAAAGGCGACAATTCGAACGAGGCCGTGTAATTTAATTTGAAAAGAAGAAAAAAAAATAACAGAACTGAATCGGGCTAAGGCGATCGTCTATTTATTTGAACTGGCAACTTTTACCAAAACAATAATACTGAAAACTTTTTGGTGCGTCTTTGTTTTACAAACGAACCCCGTAAAATGTACAGTTACAAAATAAAAAAAAAACATGGCACCTGAAACAAAATAGAGAAAAAGGCAGAAACACCAAACCAGAATACTGAATTATTTATAAAATCACGAAGCCTTACGACTCTTTTAAAGAATACCTACAGTAGTCTACAAAACATAATCTACTCAGTCCTGACCTTGACAATAACAATGGTTTTTATTGTTATTTTCAAGCTCAGGAGAAGAAGCTAAAGAGTATTAACGGTTGTACCGTCTGAGCAAGATGCAAAATAATATTTGTTTTATTGTTATCATTAACCTTATGCCCTCACTGAGGGGCACGGATTTCTTCCCTAAGGAAGGTGTAGGCCATACTCCACCACGGGGGTGAAGCGGCATTAGTGGAGCCTTGCAAGACTAGTGGCTGGTCTTATTCACTATTTGTTCATTCATTATGTTCTATTAAAGTTGGTGCCGGCTGCCATGTAATGGCCATGTCAGAGGCCTTATGGGCGGCTTGATAACTTCTGACAGTAAGGCCCGCCACTGTCTTACAATCCTCCACCAACCCGGACTTGGCCCCCGTGGTGGAGTATAGCCTAACCTTCCTCCGATGCAGGAAAAGACCCGTGCCCCAGCAGTGGGGATATATATAGGGTTGATATCGATAGCATCAGACTGTTCTTCTTTATTTTTTTGTTCCCGTACATTTGAGCCTAAGGCTTCAATGTGTCGATAAAAGCAAAGATCTCGCCCCTGCTTTTAATTAAAGCGAGACAAAGAATTATATGCGTTGGGGGATACAGGCCTTGTTTGGGAGGAAAAATTCAATCCCTAATTATCACTTAGGGCAACAAAGGCGTAGGCCGTTGATTCTAAGGGCGCGTTCACACTCTGCTTGCCTGTTTAAGGATTAGAGACTCTTGACATCTTTCCAAGTATCTAAAATGCGCCATTCGTAAAAAATACAACCTGCCATTAATACTTAAAGAATTCTAAGAGAGCTTTCACACTGTGCTAGCCCGTATAACGATTCTAATCTCTAGTCTTCTTTATAAGGATGTAAAATTTACAATTTCTTTACAAAAACGATCATAATATGTCCTTCATACAAATTAATATTAAAAAATCTCTCTACTTTTGAATCTTCACTCAAAAAAATGTGAGTCTGACATTAACAAGAGCTTTTATGATCTACGCGTTTCGAATTACTTTCTTTTCACCAATATTTATTTGTATCATATATTTTTGTTTCATGGGCTTATGGAAGAGAAACACAACATAAAAAACCGCAGTCTATCCTGGCAAGAGTTAAGGGCCAGTGGCAAAACAGACTGTTCTAAATTATTCTAGTCTACAATTTAAGATGCTTGACTGACTGCGTTAGTCGTAAGTTAACAAGTGCAGTCATGAACTCCTCCTTCACGCAGACGCCAGACGTTACTGTTTTCTAAACTGTGCTATAATTCAATTCATTATGACTGAAATAACGACCTTGCTTACATTTTAGTTGTAAGATAGCTTTATACTGTGTTTGAACCAAAACTTTCGTAAGTTCTACATTATTAACTTAGTTCCGGATTCACCTATTTAATTTTCATCGTCGTCATACCTTGTCGTCTTTGATGAGCAACCGACGACGCGACTTCCGCCTCTACCCAACATGATTAATCTCGCAGAATCAGAGCGAAACCTGGTCGAGCTCTTTTGGCGAAAATCAAGTAATTGACTCCGGAAGTAAGTTTAATAGCTATTTATTTATTATGACTTTATTTCAAAATTACAAGGTTCAATTTATGGTGTAAATTTTACACCCTTGTAATTTTTGAAATAAAGGCCTAAACCAAGTTTTTTTTTACTAAATCTGCCCCCTAATGGGGTAACAGCTTTATAAACTCAATTTTAAAGCAAGTTGATTACTTAAGAGTACCAAAAATTTTGCGCAGTTTGAAAGGCATTTCTAAAAAAACTTACCGTATTAATATAGGCATAGAATACGCTATTTTGTTAATTTTTAAAAGGCACTGTCTAAAAATATAGGTTAGTGTTAGTACTAACAAGACACGCCTATACCGTTTTTTACTCGCTCTCTGGGCGTAAGTAACATCAAATCAGCCATATGCTTAACGTCAATCAACTGTCGCTTAATGTGACGGCGCCTTTATTCTCTTCTTGTTTTTGTTTGTCCTTATTCCCTTGATTAGGGCACTCATTTGGTGGCAAATGACAGGAATGACCGTTGCTCATTTTTAATTAAAGAGCTCTTGGAACGACACTGTTTATATTTCTTTGTTTGCTGACAGTTAAAGCTTTCGACCCGAAGGGCTCACTTTAAATATCACTGTTTTATAGTGTGAATCTCAAAACCCAACTAATTTTTTTTGTCAGTAATACTAGCCTTACCAAATTAACAATTTCGTGTCTAATTTTACACAGCGTTTTTGCTATAAGTTGTACTGCATGGAGGCTGAAGACGTCTGTAATGGTGCAAACCTCTTAACACCATTTCTATTTCTTTTTCTATCTATCATTTTCAAATATTTAAATTGCGTCACATATTTTTCGATTTCCCTCTTTTTTCATCATTACTACTTTACACTTCGACCAGATCTGACCATTTTACCTGCTTATCCGTTTTTATCCAGTTTTTATGTTTTATTATACTAGCAATCTACAAATAAAACAACACCTGAAGTCGTTCAAGTTCTTATTATTTGTAAAGGATATACATCATTTCACGTCTTTGTGATGATTCTCTGCTGTCCATTTTCTTCTCACTTCAATTCTCCTGTTGCATCTATTTCCTAAAATATTCCTTTTAAGAAAATAGCCTAGCCTCATCACACTAGCTAGACGTAGGCTAGGCGTAAATTAGAGTGCGCAGACTAAAATCATTTTATTATCTCTATGGAAACTCTCCTGGCCTAGTAGAACCGAGTGATTGGAATCAACCACTTGGGTTAAGCAACAGCAGGCGCGGTTAGGTGCTGGATGGATAACTATCCAGCGACTACCGTTAGTGTCATTTTTTCCGTTAAGCCGTTGCTGGTGACTGTCATGTCAATGCAGTCGTTAAGCCATGTCAGAGGTCTTATGGGCGGCTTGATAAATTCTGACAGTAAGGCCCACAAATGTCTTACAATACTCTACCAACCCGGACTTGACCCGCGGGTTGGAGTATGGCCTAACCTTCCTACGATGAAGGAAAAGACCCAAGCCCCAGCAGTGGGGACATAAAAATGGTTGATAAATATTTTTATAGATAGATATATAAAAAACACTTGGAATACGACGTTCAAAATAAGAATAACAAAATTAAATGACTACTTATACAATTGGCTGTCTTATTGCTTAGTGCTATCTCGCCCGGACAACCGATCATACTTATTCAGAGTGCTTAGTGCGAGTTTGACAGATCCAATCGAATAACTTTACTACCGCGTTAATCGAGCATTGAGTATGAGTAAGTTAACCGTTTGAACTGGCAAAACGCTGTCACAGTACAACTCGCACTCGCGTTTATTTGTGTTTTGGCTGGTAAACGTGTTCACTTCTCAACGTAAACCAGTACAACTCGCACTCAGCAATTTTAATTTCCATACTTGTCGCTAGGTGGCGCTTCCTCGAAGCCATAGAAATATGAGTTTACATTAACGCGATCGAGTAGTTAAAAAACTCGCACTAAGTACTCAGAACTCTATGGACGCTTGATTTCGCTAGTTGATGTAAATGACGAGATTTGTCAGGATCGTGGCAAGTAGCAAGCCTACCCTCCGGAATGCTAGTGAGTATGTATGTGCATGTCGCCGCCACCTGGTAAAATCAGCCGTAAAATTAACTTTATCATCACATCACATAACATCACATCACACCAATATTGTAAAGGCAAAAGTTTATGAGTGTGTATGTTTGTTATTTCTTCACGTCTACGGCGGCAGCGATCTGAATAAAACTTGGTATAGAGTTAGCCAACACCCAGGATTAACACATAAGCTACGCTTTACTGCGTTAAAATATCAAGCCCCATGGGAAATTCGATAAGCAGCGGGTAATATAAAATGAAGTTGCAGAAGTACGTTACTAAGAAATGTAAAATAATTATGTTACTAAGAACTGCTTAACATCCCAAGTTAACATTGTAATTCCCAAGAAAATATTGTTATTCTCAAGGTCAGGATGGATGAAAATAAAATAATAATGTTTCCACCGGGCGTAGTACCCGGGTAAACCAAATCCCTTTTATTTTCTGAATGGGTCTCAAGTAACCGTTACGAAAATTTTAATTGTGATGAAACTGTCACGTATTTCATACTTTTAGTTTCTATTACTAAGTAGGTAGTCGAAGACAGGGCGCTATGGCGCTCATTAGGAGAGGGCTATGTCCAACAGTGCACTGACATATAGCCTGAAGAAGAAGAAGTTCATACTTGTGTGCTATATATTGTGTGTACTGTGTTTAACAAAGAATATTCTGTCTAGCTATATTTTAGTAATTTTTTTCACGACTTCGAAGTAGTAAAAGTTTTACTTAATAGAGAGAACAACGTTCTTTACAAAAAAAAAATATGCTTAGCTTGGTAAAGTAACATCGACATTTTTTCACCAAAATGAAACCGTTCAAACAGTTCCCATAGCGAAAAGTCCTTTATAATGTTGCAATTTAAATACAAATGAAGCGACAAAAAAAAGTCAAGGGGCCTTTTCGGCTTAAAAGGGCCGAAATTCCCGCTTCGATGACTCATAGTCACGTGATGGCTAGTACGTTGCATTAAAGATAAATTTCCTTTCCGTCGACAAGAGAATTTGGTGCTTAGTGCTTTGGGATAAGGATTTAGGGTTGGTCTGATAGCGTACATTAGCCTGTCCACCCCACAAATTAGGTTGAGTGCAATTTATACCGAACGTACGCTGACTCAATGGTGAAGGAAATTAATGAATGGTGATAAACTACTATGTAATGGGAAATGAAACTGCATTTAGGCGGACTTGCACTATTACTTAAACGTCACATCGGCAGGCATTTAAACAGAATTTCGTATGAAAAATGTTACTTCAATGCTACGTTTAAGGTAGTTAAATGCAACGTTTCAGTAATAGCTGGAAGTAATTTTAGTGACGTGATACAAAAATGCGCCTTACAAATCTTACTCACTCAGGACATGTGACAGATTGCCTCGTAATGCTTTATGGATGATGAGATTTGAATTATCTCATACATTTATTAATATTTACGCAAATATGACCACGTCTCCGAATTCCGCGCTAAGCTCAAGTGGCTTCCCATCCGTTTTCGTAGGAATGCTCACATTCTCTCTCTTCTGTACTCAATACTGTTCAATCCAGCCACTCCTTCTTATCTTAAAGAGCGCTTTACCTACCTCGGTGATTCCCACAGCCGGGCATTAAGGTCTGACCTGAATATGTCGCTGAAGACTCCAACTCACTCGACGAGGTTCTTCAGTGACTCGTTTACCGTAACGGCCACTCAGCTGTGGAATGATCTTCTGGTATCAATAAGGCGCTCCCCTTCCTCAGCTGTCTTTAAAAGCAAAGTTAAGGAGTTTTATCTGTCCCTGCAAGTTTAGTATTCGTGCATTGTCCTTTTCATTTTGTCTTTTCCGTATGTCTCCATATAGGTACACAATATTGTATTTATTTCCTCATCGCGTAGATTGTTATGTGTGTAACTGTTTATGTAGGTGTATTGTTATTTATGTAAGTAGTGTATTAAAATATTCATATTTGCACCGACTACCCGTCTCTAATTTCCTTCAGCAACTTTCCGTCGTAAGGTTGTCTGGAAGAAATTGCTTTTAGCAATAAGGCCGCCAATTGTACTTTGTATCTTTGGTGATGATTGGCCTTTTTGCATCTACGTAATAAGATGATTTATACAGCGTCCAGTGGTATCCTCACTCACACTAGATGGGTGAAGGGACCACTCCGACGCTGTAGTGCCTGGGACATGGTTTTATAGATGGTGTAGGCTTGCCCAGCACCTACACCATCCTGACAGCTTAGTCGGCCTAGCCCACAGGAAAGACTAGTCAATACGTGCGGAGCCAACCAATACCAACCAAACCAACAAATTTACATATTTTATAATATGTGCTCTAGTGTACAATAAAGAATATTCTTATCTTATCTTATTCTAAAGGTTTATTCAAAATGTTTAGAATTCAATGCAAATACAATAGTTTCTTTTATTATGAGAGTAATTTGAGTTTTCGCACCTGTAAAACGCTTTTTTTTTAAATAATTTTTATTTTTTCTATAGAAACAAGGTGTAGAAACGAGGCAATACCAATATGGGTTTGTGATAAGTTACCTATTAAAAGAAAAATGAAGAGCATTCAATTTAGCTACTCTTATGATTTATCTCCTTTCAATGTGCAATTTCCTTAGCCACACTTCAGTTTTTTAAACTGTTTATCTAGTTTTAAATACGTTCATTTGAGATTTCAATTAATATAACATTATAAAACTTTCCAAAGACTAAGGGGTCAAATGCTTTTAAATGGGGTCCCATTAATACAAAAGGGGATTACCTTATTCCCTCTGGTGACGACTAAAAGCGTACTACTCTGCAGAATTTTAATTCACCTCTACCCTGGACTTTTAAAATCTTTTATCTTGAATAAACTACTCAGCTGACCTTTCTCTCTGTATTTTCTGTCGTCTAAAACTAACAGTGTTTTTATATCTTGTTCCAGATCTAAAAGGTTTATCGTCATGGAGACCATCGTCCAATATTTGCTCTTGGCCCTCGCATTGGCCACAGTGCAAATATCATTCACGGAGAGCCGTCTAAATGAAAAACGTCGGGATAAGACGGAGAGACGCTACCACCCTAGAGATTACATCGAAGAAAACATATGTGACATTGGTGACAGGGAATCGAAAGTACATTGTTACTGCGATAACAACGAAGTACAGCAAGCCAACAAAGCCGATTGCTGGGTCTTCAGTGGCGGACTTAGCGAAAACGATCCGCTGTGGTCACTTTTCACAAAACAGTCTAACATAGAAAGACTAACATTTAACGTCAGGTTCAGCGGAGCGCTGAATTTTGTCCCCCTGCACGTAATACACAAACTGAAGCGCTTGCAAAAGCTAGGCATTACTTACGCAACGCTGGCAAAAATAGAGAAAAGAACCTTTTCCAATCTGACACTGATGAAAGAGATAAAGCTGATGAAAAGTGAAATAATGGAGCTGGATTTTTCGGCGTTTGCAAATTTGCCTGCCCTAGTCAATCTGACTATCAAAGAGAACCGAGTCGCCGAAATTCAGCGGGATGTTTTTGTCGATCTGCCGTCTCTGAAGTACCTTGATTTGACATTTAATAACATTAGCCTCGCCCACGACGGCTGTTTTGAACATCTGCCGCTGCTGAACGATCTGTTACTCGAGTCTAATTCGATTTCAGTGCTGACCCGCGAGACATTTAGAGGCTTAGCAAACTTGACACGTCTCGATTTAAGGTCCAACAAATTGACAATGATTGGGGATCTGACGTTTTCCGAATTGTGGAATTTGAATGAGCTCCTATTAGATAATAATGAGCTGAGATATCTGTCAGAGAGGGCGTTCGACGGGCTGTCGCTCCTACAGAAACTGTCGATGACTGGTAATAGATTAAAATCCATCAACGAGGGGCTTTTGGAGGGAGTGCGTGGGTTGGAGTTATTGGATTTGAGGAACAACGAGCTGGAGTACTTTACTTATGACACGATAAAGCCTATTTTGGAGAATCTCAAAGTGAAGTCTTCGGTGCTGTACCTAAGTGGTAAGTGATTAGGTTAGACTAAGTGATTAATTTAAATATACCGAACTTGGGGATTCTATTACAAGCTTGAGTAGGAGTCACTTCAATAGAAATTCGCAGAGATTAAACATGGAACTAAATTCCTGTTTACAAACAAAGTAACAAGCCATTTTAGCAATTTCACTTTGACCACTTTTGAATATAAATTTGATGAAGATAACTTCCTAAAAGCACGTTGAAATACAAAAAAGCGTACGTACATGGGAAGATAAATAACTGAATTTTGTGCTAACAAAACATAGTCCCCATAGACCACGGGCCCCTCACAGGCGCCCCCTAACATTAGAGACAATTAATGAGTGTAACAGCTCCCTTTGGCGGATCGACAATGGCATTATAACTCGATTTACCCTCCAATGAAAGGCGTATTATTAAAAATAAACAAACTTGACTCTTGTTCGCATTGTAATAGTATGTTTTTTTTCTGTAATTATAGTCTAAATTATGGCAGGGGTAAATGTTTGCTGTGAATTTTGAGTTATAGAATCATCGTTGAATCAGTTTTTTTTATATAACGCTGACTCGGTTCAATATTTGAATGGTTATTGTATATAATTAAAAGTGGATTTTCCCATGCACTCTGTTAGAAAAAAACCTTCAAATTCTTCGGATTGCTTTATAAAAATCATCTTGATATTTTCAAATTTAGAAATTACTTTTGGCTCAAAATAACTGGCGCTTCATTAAAATTTAATAGAATGTTACAAAATAATACTATTTACCTACCTTTCCAAACACGCTTAAACATAACACTAAAACCGTATCTCCGGGTAGTTAAGTAAAACTGTTGTAAAACATAATCCCATTAAAAAAAAACTTTTTCTTATTTCATCCGTAGAATTCTCTCAAATTAGGTATTTCAGAAAATTAAGAACTAAAAGCTTCTTTTAGGTAGTGAAATTAGCGGAATAATATCCTCAAACACTCAACATTGATATCTTTATTAAAAAAGTAATTAGATAAAATTAATAATCCTGTTTGAAACCTTCAAAACGGGTTTCGGGTTTAAAAGTTACTTTATTGAAACTTCAAGGTAGACCAGATAAAATAAAAATCAGACAAATAGAGTTTTACATAGAAGCCGTGTAACTTAAAAATATGAGATTTTTTTGTCTACTTAATACTAAAACATCTTAACTCGCGTTGCATTTTGTTGACAGGTAACAAACTGACCTGCGACTGCCGTCTTGCCTGGGTCAACACTTTACGAAACGAGACCAAAAGCGAACCCTTGAAGTACGCTCTAGAGGACATCACTTGCATACCTGCTACAGAACCTACTAAGCACATCGAAGATCCCATCATCAAAGAGGTCAAAGAAAACATCCAAGAAGAAGAAAACGAAGAAACCGCTGATGTGTTCCAACAAGACGATAGCAATGACGAATACGATGACAACCCAAGTCCGTCAGCTCAGTCGATGATTTCCAATCAACTAGATCTCGTGGACATACCAGCTGAATCATTGCCATGCCCGAAGGAGTTGATCCAAAATGGAGAAGGCTCGATGATGCTTTCATCAAAAGACAAAACGTTTTGGAACTCAAACTCAAGTTCGAGGTTGATCTCAAGTTTGTTATTGATTCTGAGCGTCAATGTGATGTTTTGGTGAATGTGATCGTTTATTGAGAGACTGAAATGGCATATTGTGATTAAAGGTAAAGGGGTTGTTCAAAATATCAGGTTTTGGTAACATTACTAACTTTTTTATTTAATTTTCCTTCTCGTAAATTGTCACGATGGACAGCAAATAAGTAAGAACTGATTTATAATTATTTGACTGAAATCAGACATTCAATAAGTCAATGCTATTATCATGCTGTCCCGTTATTATTTAAGTCTTAAAATACAGATGTTGATTTATTCAGTGAAATTCTGAATTCAGAGTGGTAATACGAGCCAATTTGTATAGAATATAACAACATTTAAGGTGTAAAATAATTTAATTTATAAGAACCTAGATTTATCTGGCAAATTACGTAGTTACCTATAAATTATTGTCTAGAAAGTAATTAATAGAAGCCTTTTTTATTTTCATAATTTCCTAAGCAAATATTATGTATGAGTATGAACAGCAAATATTTTGCTTACTAACTCGGTTGATAATTTTTTGGCATGAAAAGTTTTCAGTGGAGTTTTAAGCTTGTAACATTAATTTTGCACGTATTTTTTATTTGAGGATTTTCATAATAAACTTTATATATGAGATTATCTAATCTCAATTTGAGAATAAGTCTCTAGATTTTAGTTCCGTTAAGTAACTTCAAAGACTGGTTAAGATAAGTAAGGGCTTTAATCTCATATTCAAAGCTTGCAATGAAAATGCTATTAGGAGTATTTTGAATCGTTTACGGCTTGAGCCGTATTAAGAAAGCGCTTTTAAATCTGAAATCTTGAAACATTTCAAGATATTATTAAAAGAAAACACTTTATTACTTTCAACTTCTTTTAACTACGCAGGTCATTCAATATCATAGCCAAAAGCGTTTTATTAATATGAACCTTACACAATCTTTATGCATTCGTAACTCCAAAGGGAAAAGTGTGTTCCTTGTATTTATTCTATTTGTAGCCGTTACGGAAGACAAGATCCAACCAAACCTTCTCGCACATATCAAATTTCTCTCGGCTGAGATTAAGTATAAAGAAATCAGTATTCTGTACGTCTCTTATATTATAAATTTTCTTGCAGTATTTTGTCACAATACTTTTTCTCAAATTATGTATCAATTAATCAATAAGCCTGTGCTCATCTACTGCTGGGCATAGGCCAGCAGTGTGTTTCTTAATAAATAATTTGTGTTATACTATTTTGATGTCACACTGTTCTATGTATAATAAATAACAAACTTTAACAAGTCTACGAGAAAGTAAACAAGACGAAATTGTTAGCCGAAGTCTCGGTTGGAATTTGTTCAAAGATTTAATGTAAAATAAGCTCATTGAATGAACTCGTTTTAAAATACTTAGCAGTGAAATTAATTTTCTTCGCTCCGTGGACGAACTAATGGAAGTGTTTTTTGAGAGTTACTGTTACGTAATTAGGTACTATAAAGCACTAGACTACATCGAGACAGCTTAATTTTGTGTAAGATTTAGTCATACGTTGTAAAAATATAGGTGGTATGTGAAAATGTGTAAGTTGTAAATATTATAAAATGAAAATGGATGCATATGAATTAAATTTGAAAAAGAATACCTTGATATTGTAGTTTATTTTATGATCTCCCTATTTACGGTGAAAAGATGATAGATTCTGGATGGAATGGACTGATGATAAAGAAAAAGTGCAAAGGAAAAGTGAAGAATGGATTAGAATTGGAATATAAGTTGGAATGCATTGTGGAACTTCTATACAAGCGGGTGTCTTGAAATAGCACCTTTTTAGGGCGGACGGAGAGATCAATAAATTGTTAATATTGAAACACAACTGTATTTGACACAGATTTTATGATATGCAGAAAGGAGAAAAACCTTTAAATCTGGCTAAACATACTGTATGCTAAATTACCTATACATTATAAGGGCGACGTGCAGTAAGTCACTTGGGTACGCTCAGCGTATGGATGATGGATCACATCATAAATGAAACAAGTCACTTAGACCTGAGATATCCCACTTAACCTCATAGTTGGGCCATTGTGCGTAGCAAGCGTAGAAATAGGTTAACAATTCAGTTACTGGGGTTTTCTCACGAGGTATTCCTTCACGGCTTGCGAGTCGTCTTAATATTATAACTTCAAAGACGGACGCAACTGAAAAAACAAAGTCCTTGATCGGTTCATAGCGGGATTCGAATCCACAATCTCTCGATTTAGAAGCCGCTGCTCTACCGCCTTGCTACCACTGCTTTTGAAAGAAATGAGACAATTTTCACGGCTAGTATATTGGCTGGCAGAAAACTAAAACAAAGTTACGCGCCGCGATGAGCTTGCGATAGAAATATAAGTGCAGTACTTTTTAAATGGTTGGTAATTTGACTAAACTAAGGTCCAATTCTTCCCGCGGGTGTCGTAAAAGGCGACTAAGGGACACAAAACGGGGGGGTGGGCAGCAGCGCCCCCTGCAGTACAATTCCACCGAACTGCAATACCCAGCCCGCATGCCCAACGTGGGGATTACGGGCATTACCCCCTATGATAGCACAACGCGGCGCTTTTTAGGGGAGGGCTATGTCCAGCAGTGAACTATTATAACCTGACGACTAATCTGTCAGGATCGTGGCAAGTGGCAGTACCTGGCCACTGTCTAGTCCTCTGGGATACAGACGTTAGTTTATGTTATATTAAGGGCCAAATAATAGTATATAACTCACATCCCGGCCAATGAGAACCGAAATACGCGCTCATGCAAAGTCATTGGGTGATTTAAATAAAATTGTTGGGCAGTACAACTATATTTTAAAAGTCACAGAAAACCTTCGTCTACCAAGTTCGGCCAACAACCCCCAAGACGCCCCAGGACGCAGGTATCCTAACAGTTTTGGGCTAATTTGCGAAGTTCACAAGTGACACCAAACATAATGGAGTTTCCATAGCTCAAGGGACGCGTTGCCAAGTTTCGCGGCGACGTGTTACTGAGGCATTCGATGCTAATTAAGTAAGTATAAACGTATAAAATACTATATTACATGTTATACAATAATTAATACTATCAAATCACATCACACTCATATTATAAAGGCGAAAGTTTGTGAGTGTGTATGTTTGTTACTTCTTCACGTCTAAACGGCTGGAGCGATTTTAATAAAATTTGGTATGGAGTTAGCTGACACCGTGGATTAACATATAGGCTACGTTTCACTGTAAACCGCGGGGCCCAGCTAGTATCTTACGGCTGGACAGATTTGAATAATTTTTTTCGTATGCGATTAGGTGGCGCCCTGGATGGCTTAGATTTGTAACAGTGCATCATCTTTACACCATTTTTTATATTTCTTTTTCTATCTATCACTTTCAAATCTTTAAATTATGTCACTTTTCAAATGTCCCTCATTTTCATCATACTTTACATCTTGACTTGATCTGACTATTTTTACCTGCTTATCCGGTTTTATCCAGTTTTCTGTTTTTATTATAAAATATAAACTAAATAAAAGAGTTACAATAAAGCACAAAGTTAAAGTCGTTCCAGTTATATTATTTACAATAGTTTTACAACACTACAGATTCACAAATCAGCCCGGCAGATGGCGCTGCATGCAGGGCAACGTCTGTTGGGTCCGCTAGTAGGTACATTATATTAAAAAAGGTCTTTTAATAACTTGCAATTACTACCATTCACAGTTACTTTACTCACTTACTATATACTCACATAAAAATCATACAGAAAACACATAATTTACAAAATAAAAAAAAACCGGCCAAGTGCGAGTCAGACTCGCGCACCGAGGGTTCCGTACAAACCTGTATTATAGACCTGAGTATTTGGTATGAATTTCAATTTAATACCTCTACGCGTTTATGAGGAAATGGGTAGTAAGTTTAAAATTATTAAAAAAATATATATTATGTGATGTAACTAAAAATTTATGGTTTTCGTAATTTTTCCTTTATCTATGCTATAAGACGTTGCTTCGTACCAAATTTCAAGATTCTGAGTTCACGGGAAGCACCCTGTAGGTTTTGATTCCCTTGCAAGTGTCGAAAATTTGCGGCATAAACGGCTGTATCTTTTGATTGCGTTGGCTTAGAAGTTTGATTTTTTCACAGCTTCAAGGGACAGTAAACCTGAGTAATTGATATAAATTTCAGCTTCATACCTCCACGCGTTCCTGAGAAAAAGGGTCTTGACAGACGGACGGACGGACAGACGGACAACAAAGTGATCCTATAAGGGTTCCGTTTTTTCCTTTTGAGGTACGGAACCCTAAAAAATTACGTGGCGAGCTTATTTCATTAGAAATCTCTTCCGGCAACCCTTGATGTGGTGATACGGATATTATAAACGAGGGGGGAAAGTATACAATAATGATAATTATATTAATATAAGAGCGACGGCCTCGGTGACACGCTGACTGTAAAACCGGAGGTCTCCGGTTTGATCCCCGGCCGGGTCAAACTAGGAATCGAACTTTTCTAGTTTGTCTCGGGTCTTGATGTTATGCATGTATTAATTGTATTAAATCTATCGTCGAGTTAGCACCTACAACACAAGTCACTTAGTTGTACTTAGTATAAGGCTAACAAGATCTGTGTAATATGCCCATGAATATTTTTTTATACTTATTTATTTATTATCTAACTTATTAATAGTAGAGAACAATAAAAAAATTGGTAACCGAAAAAAAAATAGTTTATATTTAGCGAGTCTACTCATTTTACCTTAATTCCCGACCTTTCGGCAAAGCTACACCTGCCGTGGTAACGTACATTTGGCCCGAGATTACGATCTTCATAATTTTAGTCACCAATGGTCGGCGCCGGACAGTTCAATTGTTCTTTAGATATTGCCTCGCGAGATTGTGGTCGTTGCTAATGAACTTGTAAACCAGACTGCTTTAATGGTCTTTTAGTAACACTTGTCACGATTGAAGGTACGATAGTGGCAGTGGGCCGCATTAAAGAAACGCCGTGGGTTCAAGTAGGCTGGCTTTGGCGTTCATTCTTCACTTTAAAGACACCTTTTCACAAAACGCACCGTTATAGACGGCGGACGCACTCAGAGAGAGCGAAATAAGAAAGGAATCATTCGCTCATGCATTCATCATTCACTCAGCCATCTTAATTCAGTCATTGTCGCAGTATTTCCAACAATATTTTGGATAATTTTAACGGAAACAGAGTTACTTTTGATCATACTGGCATTGGGTTGCATTGATACTGTTTCCCCATTTTGCTTAATCGCTCAAAATTTAATACATACATACATAACCTCACGCCTGTATCCTAGAGGGGTAGGCAGAGACCAGGGACTGCCACTTGCCACGATCCTGACAGATTACCTTCGCTTCATCAACGCTTATAGTCGTTGCATGCACGCACGCCGGTTCCGGGTACTTTTTATCTTCCCCTTTGCTAACACATACCCTATTTGATCAAATATACAATATTTGTTTCGTCCATCTTTCTTCCTTCATCCTCTCCACATGTCCAACCAGCGTAACGTTCCTTTTCAATTCTAGTCACTACATAGTTCTCTAAACAGGCTATTCCTTATCCTGTCATTTAAAGTAATACTACTTCTCAAGGACCTCATTTAAACTAAATTATTTTACTTTCCTGCTCAAAATTTAATGTCACGATATAAATAGAATTCAATAAAATAGTGTCATCATACCTTTAAAATTTGAAGTGCCGTGGTCATTATTAAGTAACTAGTCGTTAAGTTGGCAACACTGCGACAAAGTATGGCGCGATTGCAGGAAATTTGTATTATTCCGCGTTTTACAAACGGCGTCATCCGTTTATAAGCGTTTGCTGTTTTGAGATATGCCTAAGGCAAAATATACAAAGCCCCCTTCTTCTTCTTCAGGCTATATTAGTCCACTGCTGGACATAGCCGTCAACTAAAAAGCGTCATAGCGCCCTGTCTTCAGCTTGTCGCATCAAGCATCTGCCGGCAGTTTTTCGCAGATCGTCATCCCACCTGGTCGGAGGGCGTCCTACACTACATACATAACCTTGCGACCCGTTAAATTGTTAAAATTTCGACATGGATTAAGATTTCAAAAACCTATTTAGAGGCTAAAAATTCCACCCATGCTGGGATTTGAACCCGCGACCTCTCGCTATCCGTGCCAGCGCTCTTTCCAACCGAGCTAATGGGCGACTCAATTAAGATTTAAGATATTGATAAATTAAGATTTGTTTTAGCTATGTCTTTCAAATTATGTGGCATATTATATAGTGATAAGATTATTTACATTATGCCTTCGGCATATTTCAATATCGGGAGCGTTTATAGACGGACGACGGCATTTGTAAAACGCGGAATAATGCAAATTACCTAGGACACATGGAGTAGGTTTGAAGGTAATAGTGATAAGATTATTTACATTATGCCTTCGGCATATTTCAATATCGGGAGCGTTTATAGACGGACGACGGCATTTGTAAAACGCGGAATAATGCAAATTACCTAGGACACATGGAGTAGGTTTGAAGGTCAGAAGAGTGAGCTTACTTTTACTGTATTCTTGATGGAGGAAACATATCTTCGTTATATTCTTTTTAATCTATAACTTACCCGTACTAAGGACAATTTTAATAAACTATTTAGGGGCTAAAAATTCCACCCATGCCGAGACTTGAACCCGCGACCTTTGGCTAACCGTGCCCGCGCTCTCCCAACTGAGCTAATGGGCGACTACTAGCATCATTGAAATTTCGAACCTCTTTACAATACTCTCTGTATTACATACAGGCAGCGACATCTGGCTGAAGTAATTTGCATCACTTAGAGCCCCAAGTACCTACTTTGCAGTTAGGTTTTACATTGGAGTGATATGGCTGTACCCACATGATATTCGTTTTAATGCACTAACCCGAGCTAAGAACAATTTTAAAAACCTATTTAGAGGCTAAAAATTCCACCCATGCCGGGACTTGAACCCGCGACCTCTGACTAACCGTGCCAACTGAGCTCTCCCAACTGAGCTAATGGGCGACTACTGGCATCATTAGTTAGTTGGGAGAGCGCTGGCACGGTTAGCCAGAGGTCGCGGGTTTAAGTGACGGCATGGGTGGATGTTTTAGCCTCTAAATAGGTTTTTAAAACATCTTCACGCTTGGCTACCAAAAAAGGCATCCTAGGCTCGATTCCTGGTGGAGGCCTATTTAACTTGCACAAAATTATAGCCTCACTTTTGGTGAGTTACCATGTTTGTGATATATTTGCTTGATCACTCTTCCCAAACTAGTCCTAGTTTGGGAAATGTTTGGTATTGAATTGTTAATTATGCTTGAACGTATATTTTTCTTGTTTCTTTCTGTAGGAAAGTAGGACAGTTCGTTATCAATCATTGTATGTCCCCACTGCTGGGGCACGGGTCTCTTCCTGCATAGCAGGAAGTTTAGGCCTTACTCCACCACGGGGGCCAAGTCCGGGTTAGTGGAGGATTGTAAGACAATGGCGGGCCTTACTGTCAGAAGTTATCAGGCCGCCCATAAGGCCTCTGACACGGCTTAACTACTACCATTATATGACAGCCGGCACCAACAGCTTAACGTGCCTTGCAAAGCACGGAAAGTAGAACTGTACCATGCAGTAAAAGGAGCCGCAACTCGTAAATTTTATTTGCCTGCACAGAAAATGGGATTTCGCCACGTTTTTTGTAACAAGTTTGAAAGCTTCTTATTCAGAAAAATTAAGTAGGTACTTACTTTAATTCAAACTCCTGATACGAATTCAGAATAGGGGAAATACAGCTACGACTATGAATTTCCTTGTTCAGGTTAACTATCTACATTTCCTAAACAAAATGCAGTTAAGAGAGCGTGAGCGGGTTAATCTTATTACGACGGCAAATGTTTAAAGGTTATATAAACTAAAGCTGCTGATTTCGAGCGAATAGTCATTAGGTACAGGTAAAAGCTCACAAAAATTTGCAAGAGCGTTTTAGCGAGCATTCTAGCGAGCGTTCTAGTGAGCGTTCTCGTGAGCATTCTAGTAAACGTTCTGGTGAGGATTCTAGCAAGCGTTCTAGTGAGCATTTTTGCGTACATCTAGTGTTAATTCTAGAGAACTTTCTCGTGAGCATTCTAGCAAGCCTTTTGGTAAGGATGGTAGCAAGAATTATAGTGAGTATTCTAGCGAGCATTCCAGAGAGCGTTCTCGTGTGCACTATAACGAGCTTTCTTTTGACCATTTTAGTGAGCATTCTGGTGAGGATTGCAGCAAGCATTCTAGTGAGCATTCTAGCCATACGACAACCATTTTTTGCCGTTTAGCAATTTAGTCATAATTCCGCCATCAGACGTTTAATTTATAAGAGCGTTTTATAGCATGATGGTGATTTTTTTTCGTATCTATGCTCGGCTCTATGCTGGGTTCTGTTCGTTGAACAATACAACAAATTGACGGCTAATAATATATTAATAATTATTATTATTATTCTTATTCCTTGTTTGGAAATTCAACGGCACAAAATAAGAAAAATAACTATAAACCATTATCGTGACAAAGAAGACAAAATATTCACTTATATCGCTCAACGATCTGTTACAGGTAGATGCTTAGGTCTCTATCCACCTTGTAAATAAATTTGAAACAGTAGATAGGTATTTTTGAACTAAAATTTTTGTAGGCACGACACATTATTAAATTACTTCCGGAATCACTCAGTAAATTTTCGTCAGACTAGTCGGACTGGGTGCAGCTCTGATTCGGAGCTGCACCCAGTCCGACTAGTTCTTAGTATCGACGGATTCTTAGGAGGTTATGTTATGCTCTGAAGCATAACATAACCTCCTAAGCGCTGGATGTAACAGTTACTTCAAGTCTCCTAAAGCTTTGTAAATTTTGAAGAACTTTTTGTTCTTGTTGTCCAAAAAATTACGAGGAAAATATTGGACCTGGAACAGTAAGTTTTTCTTCTTACTGTTCCAGTTCCATAATTTTTTCAGAGACTTCCTACTAAATAATTGGGTGTGAATTAAGAAAGTTATTCCTGTTTCTAGGACGCCAGGGCTTTGGAGGGAATAATCACGTCTGTATCCCAGAGAGTTAGGCAGAGGCGAGGGACCGCCAATGTCTAGGATACTGACAGATCATCTTCACCTCTTCAACTCAGTCGTTGCACGGACGTACGCCGGTGTCGGTTACTTCTGATCATTTTATCTTTTCAAATAAGTGAACTCGGAATTAAGTTAGTATTAGGAGATATTTTCTAACACCGGCTTCGTCTGTTGGAAGTCATTGAGAAGAAGATATACAGTCTGTTAGCTTTAAGAATATACCTCGGGCTCTAGAGTAGGCTTCGGTTTTCGCCGAAAGCACACGAGTGTAATACTACTTCCTACTCTGAATTATATTCATTAATTACTACACGGTATTAAGTATCATATTAGTTTCGATATTTCTATATCACGAACATATCTGATTCTATCCGATAGTAGCCGAGGTATATTGTAAAAGCTAACAGACTGTATTCATCGCCGTCTGTATAGTTTCCAGTGTATATTGACTAGTGCCAACCTTGGGAACAGAACGTATTATTTCGACAATAAAGTTGTCGATTTTTATTTGCCCCAAAAATCTTCCACGTTGCTCCTGCATCCAGTATCGTAACGGGAAACACAAAAAAAAGAACCCGAATTTCTATGCGAATTCTGTTGGAGATTGATAAGGTTCAGAAAGCCTGAGAATAGGGAGACATTTGTATAAATATCTCATCAAAATAAGATCATACGTTCGTGAAAAATGTAATGCCAACGCAACTTAATCCGGAGCTCATTTTTACTGACAATGGGTAAATGAGACGTATGTGGGAAGCCAGTGGGAGAAAAAGAGTGTTTTCATATAGTTTGATGATGGGTTCTGTAGTATGTAGATATGTATTCCGAGAATGTCTTAAGCCTTTGTTCGACATGCAGCGAATATAAATAGTTTCTCTAGAAGCCTATCAATTACCTATGTTACCTATGTTATCATCAGAACGTCGCGGCCCTTATTGCTTTGCTAATAGGGTTTCGAAATTTTTTTATCCTATCCTACGAGATTCCGCTGTATTCACGCCGGTAAAGCGTTTTGAACTCAATACATCCTTGATAAGGCCTGCATTTCTTTTAAACCGCCACGAATTTTAATTATAATTCATAATACAGATGGGCTATGTCATGTAGGCATAATTACAATGACTTTAAACGTGACCCTCGTGAGTTATAATGCGACATCTCAGGTAGGCCATGTTCCGCGTACTAAGTACTGCGTACTGCTATAATACCATATGGCGCGGCATGTTCTCTTACGGTACTGTTTTGCGCATGTCTATTATCAATAAAAAATATTTTTCTTGGTGGTTGTAAACGATGTGCTCTGACCATTATTGTTCACTGTTTTACTTTTAAAATTCTGTCTATTTTGACGTATTTATTTCTCAAAAACCAGAAACAAAATTTTTTTTTTCTACATCTACTTATATTATAGGTTAAACACAACCATACCGCGGTACAACAAACGTCTAGCGCCATCGATTGATACATTTTAGAATAAATAATTTGGAATCAAAATAAAATATATTTGCTTAAAAACCTATTTAGAGGCTAAAAATTTCACCCATGCCGGGATTCGAACCCGCAACCTCTGGCTATCCGTACCAGCGCTCTACCAATTGAGCCAATGGGCGACTCACGGCATCAGTGAAATTTCGAACCTCTTTACACTATTCTCTGTATTACGTACAGGCAGCGACATCTGACTTAAGCAAATTGCATTACTTACAGCCCCGACTACCTACTTTGCAGTTAGGTTTTAACATCGGAACGATATCACTGTACCCACATGATTATACTATTTTTATTTTAATGCACTAACCCGTGCTAAGGAACAAATTTAAAAACCTATTTAGAGGCTAAAAATTTCATCCATGCCGGGATTCGAACCCGCAACCTCTGGCTATCCGTACCAGCGCTCTACCAATTGAGCCAATGGGCGACTCACGGCATCCGTGAAATTTCGAACCTCTTTACACTATTCTCTGTATTACGTACAGGCAGCGACATCTGACTTAAGCAAATTGCATTACTTACAGCCCCGACTACCTACTTTGCAGTTAGGTTTTAACATCGGAACGATATCACTGTACCCACATGATTATACTATTTTTATTTTAATGCACTAACCCGTGCTAAGGAACAAATTTAAAAACCTATTTAGAGGCTAAAAATTTCACCCATGCCGGGATTCAAACCCGCAACCTCTGGCTATCCGTACCAGCGCTCTACCAATTGAGCCAATGGGCGACTCACGGCATCAGTGAAATTTCGAACCTCTTTACACTATTCTCTGTATTAGCCTAAAATTAGCCTCTAAATAGGTTTTTAAATTTGTTCCTTAGCACGGGTTAGTGCATTAAAATAAAAATAAAAATAGTATAATAATATATTTGTGTTTGTGATTATCTAACGTCCGTTAATTCTAAATGATAATTTACAAAAAATACCACATTACGTTAATATAGCGATATACAAATATGATTCAAGAATTGTGTCTTATAGAAATAACCCTCTGTTTTTTGTGCCATTCGGTCACGACACACCTGAGCCTGAAGAAGAGAAGAAGACACAAATATCTCAAAAATTAACCCTCTAGACACTCTAGACGTCTCTTTACCGACCGCGAGACCCTAAAAACGTGTAATAATGTCAGGACGACGCCTCAGCAAGCATTAACATTGGTCGGAATCACGTCATTTGCCTGATTTAACCGTCAAATAAGTAAAACAGAAGAATGCAGTGCAATCTAGTAAGACCAACCTTGTTTTCTGTTATGTTACGGGCCATTTCATAACAAGAGGGTTTATAAACAGTCCATTGTACATAAGTAGATAAGCGCGCCATTTTCTCTATGTTTGTAAAACTCTTGGTTTAGTTACAGGCTACAAAATTAACCCTTTGAAAAAGTAACAGCGGTGGTAGTGATCGGTAGGTTGCTTGCATAGCATTTGAGAGGTATGGGTTCGAATCTCGGCACGTACAAATTAATTTATTTCTAAGTTGCGTTCCTTCGATATCAACCCTTATATGTCCTCACTGCTGGGTCACGGGTCTCTTTTTGCGTCGTAGGAAGGTTAGACCTTACTCTACCACTGGAAGCGCTCGTGGCTTAGACGAGCCGAGTGATTGAAATCAATCACTTGAGTTAAGCAACAACAGGCGCAGGTAGGTGCTGGATGGGTGACCGTCACCTGACTCGCTAGTGGCTTCCGTGCTTTGCAAGGCACGTTAAATTACTTAATACTTGATCATACTGTCGCTTCAGTTTTTGCAAAAAATAAAAGGCAGAATTTTAAATTTAGAGGCTAAAAATGCCACCCATGCCGGGATTCGAACCCACGACCTCTGGCTATCCGTGCCAGCGCTCTTTCCAACTGAGCTAATGGGCGACTCGCCACAATTTACCTAATTGCAATTTGGGCATACAATTTACCTAAGCCAGATGTCGCTGCCTGTTCGTAATACAGAGAATAGTGTAAAGAGGTTCGAAATTTCACTGATGCCGGCGAGTCGCCCATTAGCTCAGTTGGAAAGAGCGCTGGCACGGATAGCCAGAGGTCGCGGGTTCGAATCCCGGCATGGGTGGAATTTTTAGCCTCTAAATAGGTTTTTAAAATTGTCCTTAGCACGGGTTAGTGCATTAAAAATAGTATAACAAGGCAGAATGTTAGTATTTGCGAACCAAATAAGAAACTATCGGGGAATGACTGCCTCGTTAGGCTAGCGGTATCACCATGCCGGAGGTTGTGGTAATTAGACTGACGTCTCGGTCTGGGAGTATTTTAATCTTTGTGAGGTCTTTGCCTTGCCTGGTTGTCAGAGCACAGGGCCAGGACAAGTAATTGTGTAGTGTGAAAGTTATTATTATCGGTTATTTCATCCCATGGCATTTAATTTTATTTATGTCTATGTGTCTGGAATTAATCACTTGAGTTAAGCAACAACAGGCGCGGTAAGATGCTGGATGCGTAAACGTCCCGTGACTACCGATAGTGGCATTTTTTCGAGCGCTTCCGTGCTTCGCAGGGCACGTTAAGCCGTTAGTGCACACTACATTATAAGTTTAACTTTAATCTAATAACAGAGGGCTAGCGTTTGTGACAATTACAGGTGCAATACTCTCCGCTAAGCACTACCGATGTATTCTAAGAAGTAATCTAATATATACTACTAGTTACCAATATTTATTGATATATTTATCGGAAACGCTAGCTAATTCCAGAAATTTCCTAGAAGCTTACAATTGGCGCTCCATTTATTTTTGCGCTGATTCTTTATTGTATACCTGACATGATGTAAAACAAGTAGAGATCCAGGGTACCATAATGGTATGGTACCATAATGGTATGGTACCATAATGGTATGGTACCATAATGGTACCGACGTGAAGAATTTACGAACATAAACACTCACTAACTTTTGCCTTTGTAATATTATATAGGCGAAAGTTAGTGAGTATGTTTGGTCGTAACTTCTTCACGTCTAAACGGCTGGAGGGATTTTAATAAAATTTCGTGTGGAGTTAGCTAACAGTTTAGAACACAAAAGCTACGTTTTATTGCGGAAAAATACCTTGTCCCCATCAGAAAATCGATAAACCGCGGGTAACACCGCGGGGCACAGCTAGTATAAAATAAAACGTAGAAAGCCTAAGACCAAGTTTCACCCCCATTCGAAGAGCTTAATCATGGTGAGTAAAGATGGAGCTCGCGTCGTCGGTAGCTCGCCTCTTGCGACGTCAGTGTATCTGGAGTTAAGTTAATATTATGTGGTAGTTACGAAAGTACGTAATACAGAGAGGATATTGTAAAAAGGTTCGAAATTTCACTGATGCCGGTGAGTCACCCATTAGCTCAGTTTGAGGAGCGCTGGCACGGATAGCGGGTTTGACTCCCGGCATGGGTGGAATTTTTATCCTCTAAATAGGTTTTTAAAATTGTCCTTAGCACGGGTTAGTGCATTAAAAAGAATATGATAGTGCAAAAATATCAGAATTTGATAAAAAGTCGCGACTTTTAAGGTTAAAACGCGCGGGTCGCGTCAGCATGCTACCCGTGATGGTACGTTTTGAGCAGTCGCGCCTTCTGGACTACTTCTTTAACGATGGAAAGGTGGAAGTGGGAATTTTCACCGTTTATCTTTTGTAAAGCAATGCACGGCTGATGAGCTTTGCTTTATTAAATTTTATACCATTGATGAGGTAAGTGGGTCAATCGTATTACAGATATAGACGGCATTATGTATACATATCACAATGTATACATACCACAATGTGTTATTGAAATATGGAGAGACCTGATAACAGTGTCTTCGATAGGTAATTTAAATATTTCTTTTAAGTTGCTTATTTATGTACCACAGTGGAGGGCACAGGCCTTTCTCTCAGAAAGAGAGTGTATGGGTTAAGAAGGTAAATAATAACAAGAGTAAAGTAGACTATAAAGTTTAGGTAGCTAGTTATTATTATACTTTGCACACGAAACATTAAATAGGACATTACATAAGAAATAACATTTACTTTTTTCTCCTCTACAAACACGGCCCGAAGGCAGCGGCTAACATAATAGAACAATTATATTTGAAAAAAAAGATTGAAACACATAATTTCTGAATTCGTACAGAAACATGAGGATACAAAAAAACCTAATTTTACGGTACCCCGAAGGACGCCAAACTTCCTACGACGTCTGTCTGACTGTCTGTCCGTCCGTCTCTTCTTCCGTCCGTCTGACTTTTTATCATCATCATCATCAGCCCACCTCTGCCCAATGCTGAGTATAGACCTGGGTCGTTCTTAAATTTTTTTACCTCTAAATAGGTTTCCTTAATTTTTAACCTCTAAATTGGTTTTTAAAGTATTTTTTTCATATTAACAAATACATCATTGACCGAACATCTAAAGACCAGGCTTAAGGTTTGCCAACGGGCGATGAAATGAAATGTAATTTTTAGCCTCTAAATAGGTTTTTAAAGTTGTCCTTAGCACGGGTTAGTGCATCAAAAATGAAAATAGTATAATCATGTGGGTACAGTTATATCGTTCCGATGTAAAACCTAACTGCAAAGTAGGTATTCGGGGCTGTAAGTGATGCAATTTGCTTAAGCCAGATGTCGCTGCCTGTACGTAATACAGAGGATAGTGTAAAGAGGTTCGAAATTTCACTGATGCCGGTGAGTCGCCCATTGTCTCAATATTGGTAGAGCGCTGGCACGGATAGCCAGAGGTTGCGGGTTCGAATCCCGGCATGGGTGAAATTTTTAGCCTCTAAATAGGTTTTTAAAGGTGTCCTTAGCACGGGTTAGTGCATTAAAAAAAAATAGTATAATGAAAAAAATACGTTACATTACACAATTATTTTTCTTTCTTAACACGTTTTTGGTCTAAAAACCATCTGCATGTAGCTCTGCGTAACTGCAAACTATTTAATGTTCATAAAACTTTTCTAAGTGAAACGTTAAATTACCCATCTGTTAAACTTGCTTATTGAAGTTCTAAAATTAAACAATTCCATTCCCAGTTTGCAATGCAATTCATGAACTCCATTATTAGAATATTCTATTGAAACAACGCAGGTACTGAATATACTTTGTTACTAGCTAGAAAGTGATAATACAACGCACAGAAGCCCAACGCAATATTACCATAATAAATAGTTTATTGCCCTGCAGATCGTGACGAAATCTGAGTGTTTGAGGTGTTCAAATACCTCAATCCAGAATGCGGTAATTAAGCTCATGGGCTTAATTACCACGCATGCTCACCGCAGATTTGCAATTTCAAGCACTATATATATATATATATATATATATATATATATATATATATATATATATATATATATATATATATATATATATATATATATAGTGTAGAGCTGAATTTTGATCAGGTTATATTATAACTTGATTAAAATTCAGCTCATTTGGGATAATTTTGTAACGGATATAAAGAAAAAAAATCTTTGGAATATTTTTTTATCGTTTGTTAATTGGACTAAACTTAACTCAATTGGACTATCAATCTGCTAAATAACTGAGGTGATGAATAAAAGCCTACAGGATTAGCAAACTGTAGTGGCAGTGGTCGGGTCAGATATGCCAAAGATCCGATGGTAGATGGGATGCCAAGGTTTTCGAGTGGTGATCACGAACTGGCAAATGCAGCGAAGGATGCACTTCGCTGGACCGACGAGCTGAGGCAGATTGCTTTCACTGGCTAGATGAGGACGGACAAGGACAGAGCGAAGTGCTGTTCCTTGGGGGGGGATTGTCTTGCAGTAGACGAGTACAGGCTGAATTGGACCAAACTTGTAGTGTTTTAAAACTTTTATAAATAATAAAACTGGAACGACTTCAACTTTTTGCTTGATTTAAGGTGTTTGTGTATTTTATTTGTAAAAATATATTAACAGAAAACTGGATAAAACGGAATAAACAGGTATAAATTGTCAGGTCTAGTCCAGATGTAAAGTAGTAATGATAAAAATGGGAGAAATCTCAAAAATTGGTGGCACTATTTTATTTTTGAAAATGGACGACAGAATTAAATAAATATTTATAAAAGTTTAAAGTGGTTTGCACCGTTAAAAACTAAGGTCGAACAATGAGTTGCATACCCCGCCAATAGGACCTGGAGAGCGAGTCTTAAATAGTATTACCCCATGAAATGTTTTGTCTGGTATTATCACGAGACAAAAGCTGCTTGAGCTTCTGTTTCTTTCATCTCTGTTGTGTCAAGACAAGTAAAGTCTGATTAATGGCAAAATTAGCAGCTGCAATATGATTGCTATGTAGACCAGTCAATTAGAAAATGTAATTTTAAAGGTGATTAGGGTTATCGGTGGCCCAAGTTGTGTATGAGAATGAGTAGGGCTAGGAATTGGTACCTACAGCACAACTTTTAACGAGCGGTAGTTATTAAATTATTTCCTTATTAATTTACTTCATTGTTGGTCGGAAGAGTCGGACTAGGTTTTGCTCTGATTCGCAGAGCTTAACTGGAACGGGTTTTGGAAGCAAGTAAGAGTCGTTAAGGAGAAGTTGAATATTTAAATTTATGTTTGAGATATTTCAATATGGCACCATTTTTTAAATCTTATTTTCTATGAAGAATTTTAGTAAAATGCTATTTAAGCCTCGTTTAAGAAAGTGGTGCAGGCTAGCCTTAGTTGATTATGCATAGCTAAATGTACATCATGGTAATAGGTATACAATCAGAATCCTGACATTTCCGATAGGATTTAGCATGGAGTTTGACAGATAGACAATTACAATTGGTCAGATATAGATTGATTGATTGATAAATATAAGAAATAATATAGATAAGAGGATGATATTTTTTATTGAGTAATTAAAACTTGATAAGAATCAAACTAGTTAGATAAGTCAACATAATTACGAGTATATTATTTTTAATTTACTAACCCATGCTAATAACAATTTTAAACATTTTTAGAGCCTAAAAATTCCACCCATGCCGGGATTCGAACCAGCGACCTCTGGCTATCAGTGCCAGCGCTCTTTCGAACTGAGCTAATGGGTCTAGCTTACATTTTTAAAAACCTATTTAGAGTTTAAAAACCTATTTAGAGGCTAAAAATTTCACCCATGCCGGGATTTGAACCCGCAACCTCTGGCTATCCGTGCCAGCGCTCTACCAATTGAGCGACTCACCGGCATCAGTGAAATTTCGAACCTCTTTACACTATTCTCTGAATTACGTACAGGTGCTCAATTGGTAGAGCGCTGGCACGGATAGCCAGAGGTTACGGGTTCGAATCCCGGCATGGGTGAAATTCTTAGCCACTAAATAGGTTTTTAAATTTGTCCTTAGCACGGGTTAGTGCATTAAAAATAAAAATAGTATAAAAAACGGCATTTTTTCGCAGATCGTCAGCCCACCTGGTTGGAGGGCATCCTACACTGCATTTACCGAGTCGCGGTCTCCACTCAAAAACACGCTTAGTTCTTCGCGAGATATGGCTAGCCCACAGCGACTTCAGCTCGCTAATTCTCTGAGCTATGTCGATAACTTTGGTTCTCTGTCGGATGCATTCGTTACGAATCCTGTCCTTCAGAGAGACTCCGAGCATAGCTCTCTCCATAGCTCGCTAAGCGATTTTGAACTGTTCGACCAGCCCTTTCGTGAGTGTCCATGTCTCGGCTCCGTAGGTCATCACAGGTAGGACGCACTGATTGACAACTTTTGTTGTCAAACATTGCGGTATGGATGATGAGAAGACTCGGCGTAGTTTCCCAAACGCTGCCCAGCCCAGCTCGATCCTCCTCTTGGTCTCCTTTGCGAAATTGTTTTAACCTTACTGCAAAGTCTGCCCGAGGAGAATTTGAATTGTAAGTGGTTTATAATGGTCCAAACACGCACGCAAGTTTATTCTAAAAATTTGGGTAACCATCTAACCATATTATTTACTAGCTGGGCCCCGCGGTATCACCCGCGGTTTCCCGATCTTCCCATGGGAATGAGATATTTTCTGGCAATGAAACGTAGCTTATGTCTTAATTTAGACGAGAAGAAGTAAATAATATATACATTCACAAACTTCCGCCTTTGTAATAATTATTAATATAAGATAGAGAACACTTTATTGCACAACCAGAAAAATATTTTAACCATGATTCTTAAATCTAAGTTATGTTATACAGTAAGTATGATATTATGTGATTTTAACACATATGTTTTTTAATTTACAAGAATTAAGCCTATGATTGGGATATTATATGTACCCGAAAGCGGCGTGCATGCATGCAACAACCAGTGAACGTTGATGAAGTGAATGTGATCTGTCAGGATCATAGCAATTGGCAGTCCCGGTCTTTGCCAACTCCTTTGGGATACAGGCGTGAGTTTATGCTATGTTATTGTTTGTTTGTTTTTCAATCTACTAAGATAATATACTCAATACACCTAATTTTTAAATAATAACAATTAATAGATAAACTAAACTTTATTTCAGACAAGTCCATAGCACGCACAGTCAAATTATACATAATTACTTAATTATATAAAAAAGTAGGATCAGAGAGCCCAATAGAACTCAGATCACTTGATACTCTTATCCAACATTTGTAAGTGTCCGTCAAAAAGATCCTGTCACACAGTTCCCTTATAATTTATGACTATTCTGAATAAATTCGAATAATTGAATTTAGAATCGCAAATGGAGTCTCGCATACTCGAAGGAGATAGGTTATTTTATCGATTCCACAACACTTGTAATGTACCACAACGAACTGACACCCCAACTCGCATATAAATAATTAAGTGACGCAAAGGTATCGTTAGCTTACCTCAGTAAGGGATACTTCCTACCTACAGTAATTAACTGATAATTATCCGTCGTCTAAATAATTCTACTTACTTCTTACTTAATAGGTCACATACATTTTTAGAATAACTTATACATGATAACTGTTAAGGGGCTGTAGTGAACCTTGTGGCGCCCCATGAGGTGTACTAGTGAATGTACTAGTGTAGAGAAATAAAAAGCATTTTTGAAACCGATTTAGCAAAATGTTAATTTGGTAATTCTTATGCATACAGTCTCAAACATGTTAGTAATGATTTCATTTCATTTGTGGCGCTAGTGAGATACCTTTAGGGGCTCCTGATCTGTAACACCATCGCCACAAATGGAAAAAGTTACATACATTTCATACGTAACTTTTCTAAAAAAAATTAGATCAATCACTTGCGTTCGCACTATTGTAATTCCAATATCTTTGTGTTTTTTTTTTGGCTCTTCATATTTTTGTTTTAATTTGGTGTATATTTATTTGTGTTACAAAAGTAGTAAATGTTTTTCACTTTCAATCATTATAATAGTGATTTTTAGGATCCACGACTGAGATGCCAATAACAGCCGTTTTTGACGTTAATGAGATCTATCTGAGTCGACATTTTGGCCCTTTAGTCCACAGTCACGGGTTCTGAAAATCACTAAAATTGATCTAACACTTTTGACCAAACATTAATAACAAAAAAAATCAAAATGTAATCATGTGGGTACAGTGATATCGTTTCGATGTTAAAACCTAACTGCAAAGTAAGATAGTCGGGGCTGTAAGTAATGCAATTTGCTTAAGTCAGATGTCGCTGCCTGTACGTAATACAGAGAATATTGTAAAGAGGTTCGAAATTTCACTGATGCCGTGAGTCGCCCATTGGCTCAATTGGTAGAGCGCTGGTACAGATAGCCAGAGGTTGCGGGTTCGAATCCCGGCATGGGTGAAATTTTTAGCCTCTAAATAGGTTTTTAAACAATAAAAATGTTTTTTTTTTCTATTGGTAGCGCTAGTGTTAGTGGATAGAGCATTTAAAACTGCTTTAATTTACTTCTTGGTGGTGAACGTTACATAAATTTAGTCTGTTGCCATTTTAGCCCAAAAAATAAAGCAATAAGGACATTTTTAAAAACCTATTTAGTGGCTAAAAATTCTATCCATGCCGGGATTCGAACCCGTGACCTCTGGCTATCCGTGCCAGCGCTCTTTCCATCTGAGCTAACACTGATGCCTGTAAGTCGCCCACGACTTACAGGCATCAGTGAAATTTCGAACGTTTTTACAATATTCTCTGTATTACGTTCAGATATTACGTATCTATTGTCCTTAGCACGGGGTAGGGCATTAAAAAGAAAATAATCATGTGGGTACAGCCATATCACTCCAATGTAAAACCTAACTGCAAAGTAGGTACTCGGGGCTCCAAGTGATGCAAATTACTTCAGCCAGATGTCGCTGCCTGTACGTAATACAGAGAGTATTGTAAAGAGGTTCGAAATTTCAATGATGCCAGTAGTCGCCCGTTAGCTCAGTTGGGAGAGCGCTGGCACGGTTAGCCTAGACATTAGACATTTAATTAGCATTAGATTAAAAACAATTAGCTTTAGACATTTAAGACATAAGATAAGATAAGAATATTCTTTATTGTACACACCAGAAAATAATTACAGAGACAACAGTTACAAAAGAAGAGGTACAATTGGCGGCCTTATTGCTGATAGCAATTTCTTCCAGGCAACCTTAAGTCGGAAAGATTGCTGAAGGAGAAATTGAGACGGGTAGTTGGTGCTCATCGAATATTTATATACATACGTATATGTAATAAAATAAACTTACATAGATAAATACTATTAGACATATTTTATTTACCTATAAGTTCTTCTTCTTACCGCGTTGATAGCAAGCCATCGTGGTGCAAGGATTTGTCAATCAGCTTAAGGGATTCGCTGCTTGTTGCCCAGGCTGCGCCAGATGTACGGGCTCAGTAAGTACATCGTTTGGGGAGGCTCGTGTCTGTCTTTCCGGAGACAGATATAACCTGGGTGTCTTTAAAAGTAGAGTCAACGGGCATTTAACAGGTAAACACGTAACATCGTAGGCGCCGTCTTCGCTTACCATCAGGCGTGTCTGGAGTCAAGTGTAACCTGCCTTACTTAAAAAAAAAAGAAAAACTTACCTCCTTAGCAGTACATGCTGTGTCTACACTCTTTATTCGTTTACATTTCTTTCTTTTATTGAGCATGAGTTTGTTTATTTTGATAATTGTTCCAACAATAAACTGTGTATTATTCCTACATAGATTTTCTAGTCTTTCTGTGTATTAAACCTACTTAGATTTTAAAAGAAACAAATATGCGATTTTCTGACAAAACTAAGTAGTTAGGGTGCATGAAAATTGGTTTCAAATGTCCGCATCAATCTTTTATTCCATTTTTTTTTACAAAGTTGTTGGACCCTAAAAAATTACACAACACTGCAACATCGAACTCACGGTCGGCCTAAAATAGGTATCTCGAAAATCTAATAATGCATAATATTTTTTCCCACTCACGTTCCGCACTCTCTAACTCCGGAGCAAATAACATCAACGGGCGAAGATTTATATCGGACAGAAGTTTGTTTGCGTTTCGCATAATTTAATTATAATATTTCGGTTTATTTAAGGGGAGGGCCGCTCGAAATACGACGCACAAGTTTTGCCTGCCAGCGCGAACGTGGATCAGCGGCTAAGCGCGAGACTAACTTGCGCGGTGAGGGATTCCGCACCTGACAGTTTTTGTAACTTTCTACGACGATCTTATGGCTTAGAACATATTGTAGGTTTCTAAAATAGGGCCTTGGTAGATGGCAAAATTAATTTCAATTATTTTCGTTTCAAATATTCTTAACTTTAATTTTCGCAATTGTATCGAATTTCTGATTATGTTAAATTTTTTTGCAAAGATATTGCATTTTTTATAAATGATGTGCCTTTTTGTGTTAACGAACAGTGTGAAAAGTACATAGGAAAAACATACAGCTTTTTAGTATCACGTGAAATTAATTCGATATTTGGAGATAAGGTTCGTGCAAAATATAAAGATTGATCGTGTACTTAGGATACACTTACTTGTGTTGCTTTTTATGTGCCATATCTTCACATAGATTAACCAGCGAATAGATTACTATTAGTACATACTAATGAGTTTCTTAAATACTTTTCGGAGATCTCCGGTGTAACTGCAGTGGACCCTAAAAATAACAGTTAGCTTTGTCGGTTTTCCCGGAGTATTTAATTTAATTTACGCGAAAATGTTATGTACTTATTTCACAAAATACTGAATTTCGAAGGTAACAATATATAGATTAGCCAACAAATAGGTTACAATGAATACCTACATTCTTATAAGTTTCTTGTATACTTTTGAGAGATTGTCAGTCTAGCTGCGGTAGACTTTAAAAATTAGATTTGTGGTACCTAAATAAGAACTGGGGTGAAAAATACAGTGTCACCTCTCATCATCATTCAAACCTTTGTCAGTTTCTCCAGAAATCCGGTAACAATATTAGAACCTTTTGACACGTGTCGGGAACCCTAAAACCTAGAGTTGGTTTGTCGATATGAGGGGTTATGCTGGTTACGGCATTTTCATTTGACTCGTGTATACTGAAGACGGAAAATAAATTCCCTATAAATGGATGGATTGCGGATGGTCGCGTCAATGAATTGAAGATTTTTTTATTGCACTTTAGGGGTTTGTGTAAGGGTGAACTTAATACTAATAAGTATTTTCTTCCAAATACCATCGAATGTAGACGAAAACGAAGAAACAAATTTATTAAACGCAACAAAAATAATTGTACAGAAAAAAGAAACGCAGAAAATAAAGCAGGTATAAAACAAAAGTAGACAAAACGTGGATCACTCATTTAAAAACCCAATAAGAAACAAAATCTATAATATAAAAATGAATCGCTGAATGTGTTGGTAAATGCAAATCTCGAGAGCAGCTGAACCGATTTCGCTAATTCTTTTTTTAGAATATTCCTTGAAGTACGATGATTTTTTTTATTTTTTTTTATGGAGAGACAATTAAAAAAAATAATGAATCGACTGTTAGGTGGTACAAAGTTCACTGGGTTAGCTAGAACTTTTCATTTTGTTCCAAGAATAAAATAGTAATCCTAGTAAGTTGCTCTAGATTCTTTAGTACTTTCGCCTAGGTAGGTAGGTAATTTATTAGTAATTTTCAGCACAACATGGTGAACTTATGTAAATTAATCGTGAAATTAAGAAATATTTGATGCAGTTAACTTACTGTATGTAATAGTTCATATACCTCTGAAATTACCATCTTTAATGTTTGTACATCTACTTTCTTTAACAATGTAGTATCCAGTCCAGTCCGAGATTGTCTGGAAGAGATCACTTGTAAGGCTGTCGTCTGCACCCTTATCGAAATTTTGGTGTAATTTCTATTATTAAGCTGCGTTTCCACGATCTTAGTGGACTCGGTCCGAGTGCGCCATCCAAGTAGAATAATGCTTCTGGTTGGCTATTTTGGTATTGTTACGAAAATCCGTCCAATCAGATGCATTAGTTTACCCGAATAGCGCACTCGGTCCGAGCGTACTAAGACCGTGAAAACCTGGCTTTATATACTATCTTTCTAACGTAGATCTGTGTTTTATGATTGCAGGAACCCCGTTGATTGTTGGAGCTGCATTTGGAGCCAGTTTTATTTGTTCACTTCGAGAGTAAAATTTATACATTCGTGTGTATTAAGTTTGCAACTTATTTGCCGCATGAATGTTGCGGACGATTTCCAGACTAGACTGTCTCCCTTTATCTCCAGAGTTTTGTGTGTTTCTTTCCTTTTCACGGGGTAATTTGGTCTCCGGGTAATTTGGTCTCCGGGTAATTTATTGACTTTCAACTTTCATCCAATGAAATTAGAATGTAAACTTAGTGCAAGCCTGATATTGTTCTAAATTTTTAAAATATATCACAACCTCAAGCCTATATCCCAGAGAGCCAGGCAGAGACCAGGGACTGCCAGTTGCCGCGAGCCTGACAGATCACCTTCGTATCATCAAAGCTCATCAGGTACGAGTCCAAATTCTAACCTCTAACATAGCTTAGCGACTGCCATAACATGATATCCGGCACCAACGGATTAACGTGCTTTACGAAGCACGGAAGCGCTCGGAGAACCGCCACTAGCGGTAGTCACGGGGATTCTGCAACTAACCGCGCCTGATGTTGATTAATTCAAGTGATTGATTTTAATCACTCAGTTCGTCTAGGTCGCGAGCGCTTCAGCGCATACCATAGATAGTACAACGACCATTTCAAAAGTCACGACCTTCCAGTGAATGTACTGGATGGTCGTGACTTTCGCTGTCAAATTCTGTCGTGACTTGTGCCTTCGTACTGCGCGTAATGGGCATTGATCAGGGAGGCATCGATTGTCGTAAAGTGAAAACCATTTCGAGGAACAGGGATACTGATTACTATTAGGGGTGTAAATAGGTAAAGTAAAAACGGATTATTAATATTTATCGCAAAATAATGTTCACTTCATTTTTCTTTCAATGACGTCATCATTGGCTCTAAAGCGGTAATTCCTACAAATATTTAAAAAAAATTCGTCAACAACAACTGTCAAACTCAAAAGTGTCAAAAACAGAAAATAATGTTCGCAACAAATAAATATCCGATTAATACTAAAGATAATCATGGAATCTAAAGAATGCTTCGTTCCGACCTGCAAAAACAACTCGAAAAATAGCCCAACTAAACTGTTTGTACGTCAACTTTTTTTTATCATGAATAAATTCAATGAACGTTGTTCATAATGCCAGTGGTGACGTCATACTTAGAAAACTTTAAATAATAAAAAAAAAAAATTACATTAAACATTAAAAAAATATTCAAATTAGTTTCTTATATTAGTCTATTTAGATTTATAGAACAAAAAATAGGATGTGACAATGCCCATTGATCCTACGATCCCTAATCAAGTGAGTTTACATTTCCTAATAATTGTTAATAATTGTTACTCGTAACATTAGTTATAGTTTTAAAGTTAAGCATCACATTGGTCTTGCCGAAATAAGGTTTTTTTATTTGTATGCAAGATTTTATAAACGTCATATGGGATCAGATTGTGAGGCAAACTCGACACTATCTTGAACGTGGTTGCAAATGTACTGAAATGTTTTGTAGACTTTTAGTCCGGATTTAATTACGGGTGTTGTTATATCGGAAAAGTCCGACCAGGTTTCGCTTCGATTCGCAGAGCTTAATCATGGTGAGCAGAGACGGAGCTCGCGTCGTCGGTTGCTCGTCTCACACTACGGGCAAGCGCGCGGCGCGCCCGCGCCGAGATAGGTGGGGCGGGTGCCGACACTGGCTGCGGGGGATTCCCATTGGCTTGCGCCGCAGCGCCTACTGCTTTCCCGTCGTCAATGCCACTAGGCATGATGGAACAGACACAGCTCACGACATCTTCGTTTTCCGATATAACAACACCTGTAATTAAATCCGGACTAAAAGTCTACAATGTGTTGTGCTTACGAAAGTTTTAGTTCAAAAATACTGAAATGCTAACGATAGAGAAAAACATCATGAGAAAACTTAAGTGTCTGATGTCCTCAACATCAAAGCTTGAAGTTAACAATTCGGGGTGGGTATAAAAAACCTCAGACACTGCGGTTTCGACACGAATGTCTCCCTCAGCGCTAGCGAGTGGCATTACTACTTCAAGTTCATAAACGCACGAAACTTAGAAAATTTTTTTGCACGCCTGCCAAATTTTCGTTATACCTCCTGCGGTTGACTGGTAGAAAATGCTTATGGCATTAAGTTTGCCGCATTGTATGATTTTATGGGGCAATAAAGTATTAATAAATAAATGAAAAAAGCAAAGTCATTATTGCTGGTATTCAAACCTACGACCATAAAACTATAATTATGCGCGTTAAATTGCCAATCCATTGAATACACGCTTAGTGATCACGCCTGTATTCACGTTTATTCCGTTTCTCTATCTTGGTCTAAGAGACAGCCCGAAGCCAGCAGTGAAATACTATAAATAGGTACAAAGATAAATTTAAAGCTACGTCATATTCAAGACTAACTCTTTCGCAAACACAAGTCTTCCATTACCGTCCAAATTCAATTCTATGCATTTTACGAGCTCAAAGTTTAGAATCTAACGCTTTGATTCATTGTCTATTCCGTTGTAAAACCACAATCAGCCAACGTCCATTTGATCAACATTTTGTGCCCATAAAAGGTCAGGGCATTAATACGACCACCTTATCCCATACATCATTTAGCTATTGTTTGGTTAAGCAATATAGGGCGCGTTCAGTGCATGGATGGGTGACCGTCTATGACAAAAGCTATTGGCATTTTTCCGAACAATTCCGTGCTTTACAAGGCACGTTAAGTAGTTGGTGCCTTCTGCCGTCGATAGATGGCAGTCGTTAAGTTGGCTTAAGTTGGTCAAAGACCTTAAGGCGGTTTGAGAACTTCTGACAGTAAGACCAGCCCTTAGTCTAGCAAGCCTCCACCAATCCGGACTTTGCCCTCGTCGTGGAGTATGGCCTATACATTCCTTAGGGAAGATTACCCGTGCCCCTTGGTGGGAATTTGTTAATTAAGGAATTTGAAAACTCAAAGTTTGGAGTTTTTTTGTCCATTTTTTCTCCAAAATTATCTAGATTTTGAAATGGACACCTAGTTTGACTATTGTAACGTTCATTAAGCCGCGGTATCTGCGCTACTTTGAATAAAACCTTTCCATTTAATTTCATTTTATTTTCATTTCATGTCATTTCATAATGGGTTGATGATGAAAAAGTCAGGGCAGTAATACGACCCTCTTATCCCATCCGAACAGCATTTAGCCATTGTTAACGGGATAATATTATGGATTTGCAATAAATAACACGGCACAATGCGACAGTATGGAGTTGTTACACAAATCCACAATGGGACTCATAACGTGAGGGTTTGGTTGCTACAATGGAAGTGCGCCGAAGGTCATCACATCATGCATGCTTTGATCTTAAAAACAAAACTTTGGACTTTGCATTTAGAAGAAAAGGATAAGCCTTCAGTGCTGATTTTTGGTTCGGGGAAACGTTGTTCAAAAAATGTGTAAAGTACACTTTGTGCCAAAAGGGCTACTATATTGTAGAGGTTTATTTAAATTACAATTATGTCTGGAATGAAAGCACGTAAACTGCTTGACTTTTGTAAACTCTGTAAATAAGGACTTTGAAAAGACTGGGTTCGGAGTATTTTTGTCCATTTTTCTCCATAGAGATCTAGATTTTGAAATGAACACCTAGTTTGACTTGTAGTTTTCATTAAGCCGCAACTTCTACGCGACTTTGAATAAAATAATTTCATTTTATTTAATTTCGTTTCATTCATTTCACTTCACTTCACTTCGCTTCGTTTCGTTTTGTTTCGTTTCGAGATGACTTTTACGCGTCCAGTGGCAACTCCACTCAGACTAGATGGGTGAAGGGATCACTCGGACGCTGCAGTGCTTGGGACATTGTTTTTAGGCCGAGTACCTATACCGTCCTGACGGCTTAGTCGGCCTAGCCCTCAGGAAAGACCAGTCAATACGTGTGAAACCAACCAACCGCGAGCTTCCTCATTATGTTGTCCACAGTTAGATAACCCGGACTTGGTTCCCATGGTGGAGTGTGGCCTAACCTTCCTGCCTCAACACATACAAAGGGTTGATATCAATCAACAAGTGAGAAAGAATAACTTCGTCATTGACTCTTATTAATTGCTTTCGGCTATATTTAAAATCAAGGTCAAGGTCCTTAATTCACAGTAAAGTTTACATAATTATTATATGACCTCTAATTCCAAACGTCATTGTCATCCAAATAATCCTTTAAGTTGTAGTAGCCCTATTGTCACAAAGTGTACTTTAAACATTTTTCGAACCGCATTATAGGTACACATATCTTTAGGAATGTTATTCTAGAAAAGTATACAATAAAATGGATAAATTAAATGACACAAATTCATTGCCCTCGTTTTGGGCTCCGCAGTCGACTAGAACTTTCTGTCTTTTCTTAGTTTGTGCTGATACGAGTAGGGACAATATAGGGGTGAATATTTCGACAGCATAGGTCTTATGTTTATCGGCACTGTGATTTATTATTGTATTTTAAGCTTTTGTATTGTTACTGGTCAGTTAAATACACTCAAACTGTAAAGTAAAACATCGTGAGAAAACGCGAGGTAATCGCTAACTTTAGGTTTCCAAGTCGTCTATCTGTAATAGACGGATTTTTTTTTTCGTTGTGTTTCGTTGTAGATATGGAGGGTTTACAACAGCTCTGCTAGCTAGCCGTCAGTTCGAATTATTTTAAGGAAAATGTTACGCTCTGTTTAGATAGATGGATAGAAAGAATATTTTTATTGCATGTACACCAGGGATTACATAAGAGACTTAAAAAATAACATTACAGTACAAGTGGCGGCCTTATTCTTCTTCTTCTTCTTTAGGCTATATTAGTCCACTGCTGGACATAGCCCTCCCCTTATTACTAAAAGTAATTTCTTCCAGACAACCATTGACGGAAAAGAAGAAACGGAAACTGAATGACGGGTAGTCGGCGCAACTAAAAAATATTAGACGATACTATTTTATAGTTGATACACATAAATAAGCGGTACATAAATATGAAATTGAATATGTTTAGCTGTCAGTCAATCCCGAGATAAGCTGGGGAATCGATAAAAGAAGTTTCAATAACCGTTTAGAATAGAAGTTTGATTTTTTAACCCACCCACTTGACATCTGTCACGTGGGTGGCACGGGCGGATTTACTTGACATCTGTCAGATGAGCTGAAAAATTGACCTCTTGTTTGTTGCTTGTTGAACGTGTGATTTCCCAAAATTGTGTGGCAATTAGATTGCCGGGCTTATATCTTCGTGTGAAGTGCGAAATAAGTTCAGGGACGGATCCCAGTGTTTTGTTGTCGGGCGACGGATCGCCCAAAATATTCCCATTTGGCGAAAATGTGGTGCCTTGAAAGTGCACTGAAGGTAGGTAGCTTTCTGGGGAAAGAGCTCTTGGGATAGACGGGGAAGTCTAGGGATCCCCAGACCTTTTAGAGCACCCGTCCCAAACGGCGCCGGCTGCCAATTCGAGAGGCGTCGACGAAGACAGACTTTGTAAGTGCCTTGTTTTCTCATTAGATTTTAAGTATTAGTGTTTAGGTGGGTCCTTTACCCAACAAAAACTCTGGCGCTACACTACACAACTACTGATAGTTGTCGAAAATCTTTATAAAAGCAACTATTATAAAAGTACTAGAAGTGCCAAAAATTGTAAAAACTCTTCCCATTTTGTACGGGACAAGACCCGTCTATTACAGTTTTACCTAAGTGTAGTTGTAGACCACAAACACCCCTATAGCCTTCAAGCGTCGCAGCGAGATTGAAAGACGCGCCGTGGCTGTGCCAAGCCTTATTATTTACGCCGAGTGTTGCCAGCCGCGCCTAGATGGCTTAAGCTGGGGTTTTGTTCGCGGTGACAGCTTAATGTCGCCACACGTTGTTCCTTTAGCGCAGTCGGCTACAACATTTATATCCGGGTACCCTACAGTCGTACAGGAGCGCTCGTGTCCAGTCGAATCGAGTGATTGAAATCAATAACTTGTAACGATGCAAACCTCTTTACACCATTTTTTGTATTTCTTTTCTGTCTATCATTTTCAAAATTTAAAATTACGTCAGCAATTTTCGAGATTTTCTCACGTTGAGCCAATATAGGCTTGTATAACTTTCAATAAATATTAAAACAGTCAGGTCTAGTCAGGATGTAATGTAGTAATGGCAAAAAATGAGGAAAATCTCGAAAATGGGTGACGTAACTTTAAATTTTGAAAATGGAAAGGAAAAGAAATATAAAAAAATGGTACAAAGCGGTTTGCACCATTACACACTTGAGTTAAGCAACAACAGCCTCGGTCAGGTGTAGGATGGGTGACCGTCCGGCGACTACGGCTAGTGGTATTTTTTCCAAGCACTTCCGTGTTTCGCAAGGCACGGTAAGCCGTTGCTGCCGGCTGTTATGTAATGGCAGGCGTTAAGGCATGTCAAAGGCATCTAGGCGACTTGATAACTTTTGACAGTAAGACCCGCTTCTGTCTTACAATCTTCCACCAACCTGTACTTGGCCCACATAGTGGAATGGCCTAACCTTTCTGCGATGCAGGAAGAGCATTGGAGTCATACAAGGGTTGATATGGACTCTAAGGTCTATTAATTCTTTCTTGTCCATTTTAGTAAACAAGATTCTACCTGTATAGTATGACTTTTAGTCAAAATCTGCCGTATTTCCATAAATTAAGCAACCTGAAATATTTAAGATAACGCACTGTCAATTTTATTAACAGGGCTCATGAATATATTCTTTTTTATTGCATTAACCCATGCTAAGGACAAAACCTAGTAGTACCAGGTTTTTAAAATAATTGTCCTTAGCTAATTAATGTTAAATTATGTTTAATTAATTAGTTAATTAATGCAATAAAAAATAATATATTCATGAGCCCTGTGAGTAATTTTAGTAACCGGTAGTCCCCCATTAGCTCAGTTGGGAGAGCGCTGCCACGGTTAGCCAGAGGTCGCGGGCTCGAGTCCCGGCATGGGTGGAACTTTTTAGCCTCTAATTAGGTTGAACTCGCGAGAAAACATCTAGGTTTGGCATCAAATGTCAATTTTGAGGTTTTTTTTTTTTAATTTATTTATTTAAGGCACATAAGTGTAAATAGTTAAATTAAACAAATCAAAATCACAAAAACCTGGGAGGTTTATGCGTGATTTAAGGTTTATGGTTAGAATCTTGTGTATTAAATTGAACAAGTTGGAATAAATAGACTGTAGACAGTTATCTTAACGCTACTGGCTACTTTGTAACTAAAATGGAAAGGCTTATGTGGTATGTATTACCTACTGAGAACGAGCGTCTGGCTAAACTATTCTCGGTTACATCTAAATGTCCTGGGTACGATTGGTTCATCTATCATGTAAATTAAGCACACTATTCTATGTCACGTTCTTAGATATTTTCTTAAAAATAGCTTTATGCACAATGCATCCAGGCAACCCAAACTCCACCTTAACGTCGAAATATGAAAGGTGCAATGAAGTAGTACCGCTGTGTATGAGAATGCTACCAACTCCCTAAGAGGTTCTACTCGCGACACGTATAACCTTGCCAACGTAGCCTTAACACCCAACGCTTTACGACGGAGCCCTTAATACGTTGGCTATAAGAGCGTTTTTTGATAGACGCAGTGGGAAATTAATGTTGTCGGCAAAATGTGCGCCCTAGTTTACGTAGATTGCTTAAAATGAACGATTTTGTTCTAAATGCCTTACTCGTAAGTGGTTTTGGGAACGTCGGGGTGGTTTTAGGGCTAAATGCTGCGTATTATCAGGGTAAATATGCTTATTATACAGGGTGGTAATTTGGGACGGGGCAACTTGGGTGCGTGGGAGTGTGCAAACAAGTATTTTAAAATTGGGACCTATTTGAAGGCACTGTAAAAATAATAGTTTAATATGAATAATTATTCAATCCTGCCCCAAAATAATTTCAGACGCTATCTACATAATATAATCATAACATAACTTCACGTCTGTATTCCAGAGGGGTAGGCAGAGACCAGAGTGTGCCACTTGCCACGATGTCTGACAGATCCTCAATAAAACACAACGTTCTTTAGTAGTTGTATGAACGCACGCGAGTTCCGGGTACTTTTTAACTTCCCTTTTGCTAATACTTCCTCCATTTGGTCAAAGTACGTCCGCCTGGAACGTCCTTTATCGGCCCTTCCATCCTTATTCTCAATATAATATATACGTGGTACTTTTTATCTTCATCTTTGCATACACACACCCCATTTGATTAAAGTACGTCCGCCTGAGATGTCCTTTACCTACCCTTCAACCAACATCGCAATATATACGCTATCTAAACTTCCACATAACAATTCCTTCTAATATTATATATGTGAAAGGTTGTGAAGATGTTAGTTATTCAATCAAGCAAAGTGGCTGAGCGGATTTATATAAATCTAGGGTAACAGGTCGACAATGATCTTTATTTAGATAAAGACAACTTGATATGCCAGAAACGAGTTGACTAATCCTGCGCCGATGTAGTCGCGGGCACTAGCTAGTACATAATATTGTAAAAAGGTAAGGTTTTAACTTCTTTTTTTGTAACTGTTGTCTCTGCAATTATTTTCTGGTGTGTGCGATAAAGAATATTCTCATGTCGTCTCGTCTCGTCTCGTCTCGTCTCGTCTCGTCTCGTCTCGTCTCGTCTCGTCTCGTCTCGTCTCGTCTCGTCTCGTCTCGTCTCGTCTCGTCTCGTCTCGTCTCGTCTCGTCTCGTCTCGTCTCGTCTCGTCTCGTCTCGTCTCGTCTCGTCTCGTCCCGTCCCGTCCCGTCCCGTCCCATATCATCTTATCTCATCTCATCTCGTCTCATCTCATCTCATCTTATCTCATCTCATCTCGTCTCATCTCATATTATCTTTATAATGGGGTTGTTATAGTAGGTAGGTGTCATGTTCGGAGTTAGTCATTATCACTTTAAGTCGTGTTTTGGTTTACAACCTTTTATATGATTGTAAGTACTTATGTATGTAGGGGGTAATCTCCGAAAGTAGTTATACGATTTCAAAAACTCTTGGCTAATCTTTACCACGTGAACGAAGACACGGGCACTGAATCAATATTTTGTACTAAAAATAATAGCACTCACAATGCTCTAAAACTGATACTTTCTTCTATAATATGCAGCTTCAATATTTAAACGAACTTTGTAAGTTTGAGAAAGTGAGGAATTGCTTTAAAATTGGTTTGCTCCATTTCACCGTAGTTTCGACTGTTCAAGAAGCAACGTTTCAAGATTTCGATACAGAGAAACCAGGTTCGGTTCTTGAATATTCATTACGAAAAAGCTGAAGGATAATCGTCCATAATAAGGGTACGCAGAGAGTTTTTCAATTACTACGCTAAATTATCTCTTTAATTATCCCCAGCTGCTTGAGTGATCTTAAACGATCACAAAGGTTAAGCAACATAGGGCGCGTTCAGTGCATGGATAGGTGATCGTCGATGACAAAAACTAGTATCATTTTTCCGAGCGGTTCCGTGCTTCGCAAGGCACGTTAAGCAGTTGGTGCCAGCTGCCGTCGATAGATTGCAGTTGTTAAGCCAAGTCAGGGGCCTTAGGGCGGCTTGAAAACTTCTGACAGTAAGAACAGCCACTAGTTTTGCAAGCTTCCACCAATCCGGACTTAGCCCCCGTGGTGGAGTATGGCCTATACCTTTCTCAAGGATGAGACCCGTGTCCCTCGGTGGGGACATTTTGGGTTGATGATAATCTGTTAAACAGGCAGACTTAGTACACAATTTGCATTAGTGTTGGACTTTATTTCGATGTCATAAAGTTCAATTTAAGGTGGTAACTACTATACCACTGTCTAGTAAATGCTTGAAAACGTTTCATTTTATACCAACGGCCGTGCAACCCAACACAGAACAGCTCGCTTTTTATCCTTTGCCTTATTGAGAAATTTGCTATAATAACCCGCATGTACTGACCACCTGTTCATATCAACCCTTGTATATCCCCACTGCTGAGGCTCTCTTCCTGCATCGCAGGAAGGATAGGCCATACTCCACCACGGAGGCCAAGTCTGGGTTGGTGGAGGATTGTAAGACAGTGGCGAGCCTGTCAGAAGTTTTCAAGCCGCCCTATGGCCTCTGACATGGCTTAACGACTGCCATTACATGACAGGCGGCACCAACGGCTTAACGTAGCTTGGGAAGCATAAAGGGCTTGGAAAGACTAGCAGTAATCACGGTACTGTCACCCATCCTGCACCTGACTGCGCCTGTTGTTGATTAACTCAATTGATTGATTCCAATCCCTCGGTACGGCTAGGCGACGAGCGCTTAAATCCACTATAACAACCCGCATCACGGTAAAAAGATAAACTTATATATGGGTCACACATGCGTAGTGGACAATAAGATCCCGTTTCGATACGGAACCCTACAAACGCTGTCGCTATTGCAAACTGAATAAAAGAAAACTTATTCCTAAATAGCACAGGATATCCTAATTTGCAACCAGGGTAAGTGATTGTGCTAAAATTCTGTTTCGCGCAGAGATAATACCTAATAATAATATTAGTCTTGGTTATTTTTTTTTTAGATTACAATCAATACAATATATACATCCCTCTCCAGAACTTGCTTGGCCTCTCACAAACCTAGTTTGTGGGGTGTGGTCTAATCACCCTGGCTGGCCAGGCTTCACTGGGTGATTTCGCGCAGAGATACGTCTCGACAACCGACCTATAATATAATATTATGTGCTTTAAAGTGGCCTTTCAGTGCCGGATATTGAAATTCTCTGGGAAAAGATTTGTGAGATCATTTCCATGTAACATGCAATATCCCTTTGAGATCGAACTGAGGCGTGCATACAGGCATGTCATGAACTAAAACGATTTAGCGTTTCGAGTTATTTAAAGCTACACGATCTCGTGGCAAAATGTTGTCTAACATATAGGCTACTGTGTAGTCTATATACGTCCTACTGCAGGGCACAGGCCTTCTCTAAGAAAGAGAGAGTATGGGCTTAATTACCGCCCGTGCCCATCACGGAATGTTAATTTCAAGGGTTATAAAGTTTCAAGTAGTTGAACACCTCAGACACACAGGATCCTCGAAAACCTTTTGTTTTACCGTTAGCGAGTGGTATTGCTACTATTTTGGCACAGTGAATTCCATAAATTAATTGAATTGAACAGTTATTCAAAGAGATGTTTAATTTAAGAAACAGATTAAGTAGAAGAACAGTCTGTTGAACGGAATCACAAGAACAATGTTATGTTATTTAATATGATTTAATTCCCTTTGGTGTAATTTGACTCAATTTGTTAATTCAATTTATTACTTAATTAAAATCTGTTCTTGTTAACTTATGCAATAATTATTAGTGTAAACTTCTCTGGTTTATGTACTTCTATATGTCCGTGTAAACAATAATATTAAACCGTTTGTTTCCCAAATAAATAAATTAAATAAATGATGAACTTAAATCTGACACGGCTTTTACTAACAAGGCAAAAAAAGTACCTAATGATGTGATAGGGCGTCTGTACACTCTCGGATGCCCAACGCAATCGTGCGTCAAACTAACAGTGGACCCAATAATTCCGACGCTCGTTAAAAGTTTCTCCGTGGAGCAAAACGAGAAACTTGAACTAAAGTAAAAGTCGTGTAATTATGGCACTACACAATAGTCCGTATCCGGCAACTTGTCGCATTCGGGGGTAGTTTGAAATACGCCCCCTAATGGCCGGGGAAGCACGTGTCACTGACACAGTCAATTCTCGGCCATAGAGTTAAGATGCTACTTTCTGACTGCTTCTTAAAAGTGAAAATTTGTTGTGATAAATTTCTTATATTTAATTAACCTAGGTTATGTTATAAATCACTCTTATATTATATTGTTTACTGGCACTACCCCTTCCACTGACCGCATTATCGTGTGTTAGCTGGAAGAAAATACTATCTAGTATTAAGCTCGCCTTTGTACAAATTTTAGTGCAATAAATAATTTTTATTCATTCATTCATAAATCTTATTTACACACTGAGTCTGAGTTTCAGTCCAATCTTAGGCCAAATGTGATACTGATTAAAATTAGTAATTACCTACTCTGTGTCATCTCGATATAATGTTTTAGTATATGCATATGTACCAATTAAAAGACTTACAGAAAAATTGTCACGTACCTTATGTTAATGTCAAATGTTGTTTAATGTTTATATTGTCCGAAACTCGAAATAATGTTTTATATCTTTTAATATATATGTAAGGCATCCGCTGAAAATCAGCGCCGTGGCTCAACCATGGCACAAAGCTGAGCGGAGACCTTTTTGGTACATATTAGTGATAAGTTTTATGTGAAGTTTATCTTATTGTGATTTTATGTGCCTATTTGCTCTATTCTATAAAATGAAAGTTTACTATTGCCGAAACACAAATTCAACATTGACGGCCTCGGTAGCGCAGTGGATAGGCACGCTGACTGTAAACCGAAGGTCTCGGGTTCGCTCCTCGGCCGGGTCAAATTAGGAAGCGAACTTTCTTAGCTTTTTCCTAGTTTGTCTTGGGTCTCCGAATGTTATTTTTGTACTTATTGTATTAAATCTATCGTCTAGTTAGCACCTGTAACACAAGACATTTAGTTGTACTTAGTATGGGGCTAACGCGATCTGTGTAATATGTCCATGAATATTTATTTATATATTTACACAAAACTAGTGCATAAGCATAAGCGTTTCTCTTAATGTGGCATAAAAAAATTTAAAACTAACTGGCCCCGGCAAATTGACCTATGCTCAGCAATATGTCACCCGGAGACGCTTGCAAAACCGGTCAGCACTGATTTTCAGCATGAGCTATGAAGGCAAAAAAATAAATCGAGAAATAGTAAGGTACAAACGGCGTTATAATGCTGGAGTGCTACAATAATATTATTTACATTATAGATTTAACAAAGTATAAATTATGTCATAGATGAAGAATGTAGGAAAAGGAAAAATATTACAGAAGAAACGTATTATAATATAACAAAACATTCTCACTTTTAAGTAAAACAGTTCCAAAACGTGTCACACTTAATAAAAAAAAATATATGCACAGCACTAAATGAATTTTAAATTTTCAATAAATTTTCGTCAAGTTAGTCTTTTAAGTTACTTCTTATTTTATTCGATAAATATAGTTAGCTAGAAGTAATTCCGATAAATTATTGTCCTGGTATATAAACTAGTCATCTTTTAAGTAAAATAGTCATGTTTTTTTTACCCATGATAGCACATGTCATAAGATAAGATAAGACAAGACGAGACGAGACGAGACGAGACGAGACGAGACGAGACGAGACGAGACGAGACGAGACGAGACGAGACGAGACGAGACGAGACGAGACGAGACGAGACGAGACGAGACGAGACGAGACAAGACAAGACAAGACAAGACAAGACAAGACAAGACAAGACAAGACAAGACAAGACAAGACAAGACAAGACAAGACAAGACAAGACAAGACAAGACAAGACAAGACAAGACAAGACAAGACAAGACAAGACAAGACAAGACAAGACAAGACAAGACAAGACAAGACAAGACAAGACAAGAGAAGACAAGACAAGATAAGAATATTCTTTATTGTACACCAGGAAAAAACAAACGAAACATAATTACAAATATACAGTACAATAGTCATAGTGAGAAGTTTTAAATTATATTTATATTTCTTGGGATGAAAGTACGTAGTAAGTAAGTAGAAGTGTACATGTTAACTACTAATTGATGATGACGCCAATAAATCAGGATCGTGGAGAGAATTTACGTTTGATTAAGGGCTGATTTTTCAACAGTCAGATAACTTTTATCTGAGGAATAAAAGTTATCTCACTATTGAAAAATCAGCCCTTAATCAAACGTAAACTCTCTCCACGATGCTGATTTATTGGCGTTTTAAACGTTTACCACCACCAATACAATGAAATGAAATGAAAAGGTTTTATTCAAAGTAGCGCAGTAACTGCGGCTTAATGAACGTTACAAGTCAAACTAGGTGTCCATTTAAAAATCTGGATCATTTTGGAGAAAAAATGGACAAAAAAACTCCAAACTTAGTCTTTTCAAATTCCTCAATTAACATAATTTACACTGATTCTACAAAACTCGTGAATTTTACATGCTTGCCATCATTGTCATCTAAATAATCCTTAATATTATAGTAGCGCTTTTTACATAATATCTTTACACTCTTATTACTTCTGTGTTTCATAAAACCTAAAACTAAAAATAACAACCGCGTCCGGTCTACGTTTCATAGCTCTACCGCGTTTGATATGACGTCCCAAGTCTAAGTAGTACGGTATTAAGTCGCTGTTACATTTCGGAATGATGAGATAAAATTCCATATTTTATGAGTCCGCGACATGTTGAAGCCGCTCTGGAGCTCTATTTTTGAATCACTCGTCTCGCGTCGAACGCTCGATTTCTACTGATTTTCGTTCGACATACGAAATTTCGTATTTTTGAATCACTCGACTGCAACGAATGGTCCTTACCACTCGTCTCGTATGTCGATCGATAGATTAATTGTCAAAATTTGTGTTAATTTCAAATCGAGGAGTTTGTGCTTTTGTGCCGAATTGATTTTTTGTTTTGACATTTTCGAACAAAAACAAAACAAAGTGTTATTATTTACGATCTATGACAGTGTTTTGTTTGTTTTGCAACTAAAGGCAAAGATTTTTCATCTAAACAGCCAATAAAACGAAATATTTTACGTTCCGTTTCCGTTACGGTAGTTTCCGGTTTTTGTAATTTCTGCGTAGAACGGATAAAAAACAATACTTCAAATTGTACTGGCAACACTTCAGGCGAACGATTCAAAAATATGGAAAAACGAGATCATGCGACTTAGAAGACGAGTGTGACTTATGTCGCATTCGACGATACAATTTCATACGAGTGATTCAAAAATAGAGCTCCTGCACTCCGAGGGCCTTCATATCGCGTTGACTTCATGCCCACTGCAAAAGAAGTACTGCTGGGAAGTACCAATCTGCTTTTTTAGTTATGTTCAGAAACATAATATGATCTTAATCACACTCACACATTTACACTTATGATAATGGTTTATAAATGACTGGTTTAATATTTAATGCGATTTGAGGCTTTGTCTGATGATAATCACCATCAGACAAAGCCGCAAATCGCATTTTATCGTCAAAAATGTAACCCCAACAAATAAAATAAAATATATGCATTAATCATATGGGTACAGCGATATCATTCCGTTGTAAAAACCTAACTGCAAAGTAGGTACTCGGGGCTGCAAGTGATGCAAATTACTTCAGCCAGTACGTAATACAGAGAACATGGTAAAGAGGTTCGAAATTTCACTGATGCCGGTGAGTCGCTCATTAGCTCAGAGTGCTTAGTGCGAGTTTTTTAACTACTCGATCGCGTTAACGTAAACTCATATTTCTATGGCATCGAGGAAGCGCCACCTAGCGACAAGTATGGAAATTAAAATAGCTGAGTGCGAGTTGTAATGGTTGACGTTGAGAAGTGAACACGTTTACCAGCCAAAACACGAATAAACGCGAGTGCGAGTTGTACTGTGACAGCGTTTTGCCAGTTCAAACGGTTAACTTACTCATACTCACTACTCAATGCTCGACTAACGCGGTAGTAAAGTTATTCGATTGGATCTGTCAAACTCGCACTAAGCACTCAGTTGGAAAGGGCGCTGGCACGGATAGCCAGAAGTCTTGGGTTCGAATTCCGGCATGGGTGGAATTTTTAGCCTATAAATAGGTTTTTAAAATTGTCCCTAGCACGGGTTAGTGCATTAAAAAGAATATAATATTAGATAAATTTTAGGTTATCGTAACTATAACTGGTTGTTTACTGTGTAATGGTATTGTTTGTTAATAGTATTTGAAACTTGACGTTGCAAATATAATTGGCATTTTCTTTAAAACAATGATTTATTTAAGGCTGAGATTTCAAAAACATATATACTTACCTAAATCCTGACATTTTGAAAAATATAAATCTCAGAAAAAATGCCATAAGCCAAAGTTGATGTAAAATAGATTCGACGGATTTTCAGGAATTGAACAGTTTTAAGGCAACCTGTTGAATCGTTATCTCTTACGCCCATCTACCCAACAGCTGGACAGTTTTGTAAACTGTTATCCAAGTGCCAAAGGTTCCTGTCATGATAAGCCGACTCTAAAAGTCTCAAATAACTTGATTTATGAATCTGTCGCTGACTATGGGCCTCAAAAAAGGTTCAAGATTGCCCAACGCGCAATGGAGAAGGCTATGTTAGGAGTTTCACTGCGTGATCGAGTTGAGAATAAGGAGTCCTGAGAAGAACCCGAGTAACTGATATAGCTCGAAGAATTGCTGAGCTGAACTCGAGTTGCCGCAGAAGGCGAGGCACATCGCTCAACAAATGTATAGCCGTCAGGGCGAAAAAGTTCTGATCTGTCGACTATGGACTGGACGACGCGGCGGCGTGGGCAGGCCCTCTACCAAATGATAGGATCTGGTTACGGTGGCGGGGAGTTGTTGGATATGGACGGCACAAGACCTGGAAGCTTGGAAAACCATGAAGGAAGCCCATGTTCCGCAGTGGGCGCCAAATGGCTGATGATGATGATAATGTTGAATTTGTAGTAGCAATATGCTTATATTTTATGCTTATTTTGTACTTACAGAAAATAATATTTTCAATAAAGTTACACTGTACCGTCGTATTTTTAGGTAATCGGATAAACACTTCTCATCCCCCACGTGACAGGCCTTGCCTAGTGTGGGGGTCAGATTATAAGTAAAATTGTACCTTTTTATGGCAATAAATACTTTTCATCTTTTTTTTTAAAAAAATATACCTCTTGCCCTGAAGAGAAACACTGTAAAATATCTGAGTGCCTAAGGCGTTCACTTATATCAGCGATTACTAATTTAGTCCATCTCTATGAGAAAAGCCATGTAACCAGTGTTGGTTCGTTTAAACTGCTTCTACGGTTTTGAGAGCTGGCTAGGACGGAGTGTAAATGGGGCCTACCGTAGGTTTAATTTAGAGGAGATCTCGTCTTTAAATGGGTTGAAAATGTTACTCGTGAATTTGACATCGTTTAGGCATTCTCAAATGGGAAACCTTTTACATAATTCCTCCTATACAGATAAAATTACTTTCCGTATATCTTGACGTCGAAATAAATTGAATTATATTGAATTATTAAATATTATTTTTATGCTTTCTGTATTCTTTTGGATTATGCTTTTAATCCAAATGCAAAAATTCAAAAATATTTATTAAATCCACCACTACTATTTTCAAAATACACTATTGCTGAGATTCTCTTATAAGTATAAATACCTGTCAAAGGGAGCCTGGTATTTCATAGCTTACAAAAGTTGAACAACCAAAATTTTGTTTCGCTATTTTAAGCGAGATCTTTATCTAACATATTTTAAACTTTCGCGACTTGTACACATAGTTAGAATCAGTAACGTTGTCGAAATGTCGAGGTAAAATAGCAATAAATTACTACGCGATTAAGCCCCGAAAATATTCTAACTATGAGATCTTTATCTACTTCGCGATTAGATTAAGATTCGCGAATCGCTCGCAGCCCCGGCTGCCTGAGTGCTCTTAAATGATCACAGAAGTTAAACAACATGGTGCGCGTTCGGTGCAAGATAGGTGATCGTCTTTGACTAACGCTAGTGGCATTTTTCCGAGTGGTTCCGTGCTTTGCAAGGCAGGATAAGCAGTTGGTGCCGGCTCCCGTCGATAGATGGCAGTTGTTAAGCCAAGAGGCCTTAGGGTGGCTTGACAACTTCTGAGATTAAGAACAGCCACTAGTCTTGCAAGCCTTCATCAATCCGGACTTGGCTCAGTGGTTGAGAGTGGCCTATACCTTCCCTAGGGACCCTTTCCCAGTGGGGGATACATAATAGGTTGATGATCTCAATATAAAATTGTCACAGTAAAACCTTGAATTGTAATTTTATGAAATGACGTCAGCGCCCACAAATATTTTGACTTATGTTCGTAACGTAACGTTTATACGTAATAACTTTGTTTTCTATGGTACGCACATTTATGAAGTTACATGAGAGTCTGAGGTATTCGCGTAACTCGGCGCTTGAAATTTCCAACCTATGATGGCCACGCGTGGTAATTAAGACCATACTCTCTCTCTGAGAGAAGGCCATTGCTTACCACTGGGAGGAATAAAAGAAAAAAAATCTGTCAACTAAAACCTCGAATACGCTAAGAAATAGAAACTCCATCTTCAGATGTATCTGGGGATTGTCATACCTACACAATGTAACGAATTATTCTAAGAATTGGAGCAGAAATCTAAGCAAATTATTTCACTCCAAGATAAGGCCTAACGTTTTTTTTGCTACACTGGTCTCAAAGAATACGTTTGATACTTATGGAAAATCAAAGCGTTCAAATTCTTGTATATATTTGTGATAAAAATGCCTACGTACAGGCTCGGGGATACCCGTTTGATCTCATTTTGGATGTTAAATATAGAAATAAATTCTCTTTGAGTGGATACTAGTGAATGTGGATGCAGCTAAGTAGGTTTGCCAGGATCGTGGTAAGTGGCGAAGTCTGCCTGATAAAGACATGAATTTATAATAATAATAATTGTGTGTGAACAAGTACGGGTGATTTAAAAGTCGCAATCATGTAATTATTACTAATTATTATCCTAAAATCCTATTTAGAGGCTAAAAATTCCACCTATGCCGGGATTCAAATCCGCGACCTCTGGCTATCCGTGGCAGCGCTCTTTCCAACTGAGCTAATGCGCGACTCACCAGCATCAGTGAAATTTCGAACCTCTTTATTACAATATTCTCTGTATTACGTACAAAGGTTTTTTTTAAATTGTCCTTAGCACGGGTTAGTGCATTAAAAAGAATATAATTATTATCCTCAAAGTTTTTTGTATTTTTTGGCCTTTTTTTTTACAAATTACATTCTAATGATATACGTAGCTGTTAATTTACAATCCTACTTATCATCAAAAAAATGTTTAAAAAAATACTTAATTGAAAATATAAAAATGAAACTAAAACTAATTTAAATAAAATATTTGAGCCAGATCGCTGTCGGTCGGTACAGTACCGAGAAAACCGGTGAAATCGCCTTGCTGAATAGTAAAACAAATAAATTAAGAATTTTAAAAATATTCTTGATAAAACTTATTACAAGTGAAAAATTATGTTTTCTGAAAAAAAATGCGATTAATTAGTGGACATCATCATCAACCCATTATGTCCCCACCGAGGAGCATGGATCTCTTCCCTGAGGAAGGTATAGGCCATACTCCACCACGGGGGCCAAGTCCCGATTAGTGGAGGCTTGCAATACTAGTAGCTGGTCTTACCGTCAGAAGTTTTAAAAGAAGGATATTAAATAGACTGCCATGTATTTAATATCCATCTTTTAATATCTAATTAGTAGTACTGCCTTTCCATCTATTAGCACAACGACCTGCGGACCCGCTGGCTACTTATATTTTTGACAGATTCGAGTTTGGGTGGAGATATTTTTGGAAAAAGCCATTTTAAAACCCTAATTATTTGGGTACAGCGTTATCATTTCGATGTAAAAACCTGCTGTAAAGTAGGTACTCGGGGCTGCAAGTGATGCAAATTACTTCAGCCAGATTACGCTGCCTGTACGTAATACAGAGAGTATTGTAAAGAGGTTCGAAATTTCACGGATGCCGGTAGTCGCCCATTAGCTCAGTTGGGAGAGCGCTGGCACGGTTAGCCAGAGGTCGCGGGTTCGAGTCCCGGCGTGGGTGGAATTTTTAGCCTCTAAATAGGTTTTTAAAACAAATTAGCGTATTAGATAGCTATTGCTTAGGAATTCATTTGCTTTTGCCTTCAAACTACGATAAGGTCATGGTGTATACGTCCAACCGCGGGTCAAAGGACTTTTTTCGGAGAGAAAGAATAGGCTTAATCACTAAAGGACCCGCAAAGATACCGCGGATTAGCGATTTCAAACGCTAAAGTATGTGAAGGCCTCAGTTTATCATGTTCCCTCGTGATGTTTCCTTTCAGGATGAACGAGTAGTATTGCTATGTTCTTTCACAAGGTACGTGACTTTTTCAAAAAACCTTCCGTTCTTTGAACCCACGTGCTCTTGAATGTGAAGTAGACAGCTCTACTCACCTTATGATGAATTGGTGATAGCGGGGTAGCGCGCACAATCGACGTCGTTTAATTACATTGTTATATGGTAAATAACTTTTAAATATCGATATCAACCCTTGTATGTCCTCACTGCTGGGGCACGGGAAAAATCCCTTCCGATCACACCACTTTCTATAGCTGTTCCTTCACGGTGCACGCAGTCCGAATATGGAATGCCTTACCGGTGGAGGTGCGGAAAGCCAAATTCCTTCCCATTTTTTAAGCTATGGTGAATTCAATTCAATTTACTTCAACGTAAAGAATTTACATTCAGTTTGCTGAATGTCAAAGTACAATGTAACATGAAAGTGAAAGCTGCCGCCTTCGGGCCGTAATGTAGTGGAGAGAAAGGCAGCGGGAAAAAAAATCGCCACTCTGACCATCTTTTCTCAAGTCCTCTTAAATCTAATATATTAGATACCACCTATACGCATAAGATTCCATGATTGCCATTAATAACTTTAAATGCTAAGGCATTATTTTTTTTTACATAGGCTGTGAAAACATGACAAGTGCAGCGGCCAGACACACGAACAGCACTCGTTCACGAGCATAACGCAGAGGTCAGCCATCATCAGTGTCAAGCATTTTGGAGGGAGATAGATGACACGGCCACCACGCCACCATTCGAATGGTCGAGAATTCGAACCTTTAGCAAACCTGCAGATTAAGTTTTGTCAGTTATAGAACGTATGATATATTTACTAATATGCAATCACGTCATCTGTACAAACTTAAAATATGACATAACTAACACTGAGGGTTGCAGTGATTCGGTTGCTATATACAAAATATTTATTTAATAACTATGATTTACTCATTGTGGAATTGATCTACTGCCAAGGGCTTACATCATTTATAAAGTCATCTATTCTATAATAAGCCTTTTTACACAGCGACTTTTTAATGAAATTTTTAAATTTGCTTTCAGGCAGGGATAGAATATGTTCTGGAATTTTATTGTAAAAACGTACACTTAGTCCTACAAAAGATGCATTTACCTTGGCTAATCTGAATTTAGATAAAGCAACTTTGTTTCTGTTTCTAGTGTTTACGTTATGGATGTCCCTATTTAATTTAAATATTGTTAAGTTTTTTCGTACGTACATTATGTCATCGAATATGTATTGGCAAGCCGCGTTAGAATTCCGATCTCCTTGTAAATATCCCTTAGCGGTTGTCTGGTAGGTGAAATGTAAATAGCTCTAACAGCCCTTTTTTGTAGATTAAAAACTGTTTCTATATCTGCCGCACGCCCCCATAGTAACAAACCATATGACATAATACTGTGAAAATAACTGAAATATACAAGCCTCGCAGTTGACACATCTGTTGGTTGCCTAATTTTTCTAACTGCAAATGCGGCTGAACTTAACCTACCCGCTACATTTTTTATGTGTGGACCCCATTGCAGTTTCGAGTCTATTGTAATACGTAAAAACACCGTGGACTCTACTAAGTCTGTCTGTCACCAGCTATAATTAAACTTGTGTCCACTTTTTTACATTGGGCAATGAAAACTTTATACATTTTGTCTTTTTCGCATTCAACATGAGATTGTTTACAGTAAACGAGGGAAAGTTATAGTATGTAGAAATTTTAATATAGACTTGCTGGTAGACTCCGTTTTAAATAACAAATTAAAACTTATTTTCAAGTCTTTTAATTTAGTTAATATTTTCTTAGAGCCTTCTAGGATTACCGAAAACACAGCCACCGTCTTGACAATGTATTCTGCGACTGTGAATTCTCGCATTGTTCTACAGTAACTTGCTTAAAGTCAGACCACAATGGTCAAATTGTCCACTTTGAAGCAGATCTTAAAAAAAAGGAGCAAGATATAATTTATCGGCCCATTACAGCAAAAAAGATGGAATTGTTTAGAAATTACATACAAAGTAGCTTACCTACACAAAATAATAAGACCCTTAATGCAAATGCTCATTATGGAGATTTATTCAAAGTTGTTTCAGGTAGTTTTGAAAAAGTTTTTAAATTAAAAAAGTTATCATCAAAAAGAAATAAAGTAGCATTTAGTGAATGGGCTACTGCCAGCATCCGAAAAAGCAAGGACACACTATATGCGCTATATGAGAAAAAAACATACACATTCCGACCCCAGTTTTATACAGTATGTTAAACTATATTCAAAATTATTTAAGGCCGTCTGCCACAAAGCAAAATGTGAGCATATAAAATCAAAAATCCTTCAATCGTCTATTAAATCCAGAACAATTTGGGCTATTATAAATAAGGAAACCGGTAAATCCAAATCAGGAGATCGCGAACTTTCACTTAAAATAGATGATAAATTAATAACCTCAAATGAAGACATTGCTACGGCTTTTGAACAGTTCTTTACAAATGTTCCAATTGTAACGACAGCTCCTTTAGACTCTTCTCCAGCTCTTGCAGAAAGTATTTTGAAAGACAATGTCCCCCCATGCCATCACGATTTTTCGTTCGACTATATTAAAGCCCATACCGTGATTAAATCGTTTAAAAAGCTAAAGCTTAAAAAAACTGAGGACTTATGGGGTATGTCAGTAACAGTAGGTAGCTCAGTAATCAATACCCTAGCACCCCATTTAGCCAAGATTTTTAACAAATGTTTAGATGAGGGTATATTCCCTGATCTAATGAAATATAGTAGGCTCGTCCCTTTATTTAAAAGTGGTGATAAGCAAGATCCCACAAATTTCAGACCAGTCTCAGTTCTACCCGTTTTGAGTAAAATATTCGAGAAGATAACAAACACTATTTTTATTTTTAATGCACTAACCCGTGCTAAGGAACAAATTTAAAAACCTATTTAGAGGCTAAAAATTTCACCCATGCCGGGATTCGAACCCGCAACCTCTGGCTATCCGTACCAGCGCTCTACCAATTGAGCCAATGGGCGACTCACGGCATCAGTGAAATTTCGAACCTCTTTACAATATTCACTGTATTACGTACAGGCAGCGACATCTGACTTAAGCAAATTGCATTACTTACAGCCCCGACTACCTACTTTGCAGTTAGGTTTAACATCGGAACGATATCACTGTACTCACATGATTACGAAATTTCGAACCTCTTTACAATATTCACTGTATTACGTAAACTGTATTACGTACTTTAGAAAGGGCGTTGTTTACATCGTCTAGATTAGATTGACCTCTCTTGATTTTAAAAATTAGAGAAGTATCGTCTGCAAACAATACTATTTGTTATACTTACTAGTTTTATTTTTAATGCACTAACCCGTGCTAAGGACAAATTTAAAAACCTATTTAGAGGCTTAAATTTTCACCCATGCCGAGATTCGAACCCGCAACCTCTGGCTATCCGTGCCAGCGCTCTTCCAATAGAGCCAATGGGCGACTTACCAGCATCAGTGAAATTTCAAACCTCTTTACACTATTCTCTGTATTACGTACAGGCAGCGACATCTGGCTTAAGCAAATTGCATCACTTACAATTAATTTTTAGCCTCTAAATAGGTTTTTGAATACTATTTGTGACAATTTCTCAACTAGGTAGGGCAGATCATTTAAATATACTAAGAAGAGGAAAGGCTCCAAAATAGAACTCTGAGGAACTGCTATTTTAACATCAGATCCAGAAGATTTAACTCTATTTATGTCAACTTTCTGAACTCTGTTTGCTAAATATGATCGAAGAAGACCTAGAAATTCATTACTGAGACCGTATCTGTTCAATTTACAAAGAAGCGTTTTATGGTCTACACAATCAAAAGCTTTAGAAAGGTCACAGAAAACCCCGATAGCATCCTGCGCCTCCTCCCACGCGTCAAAGATGTGATTCATTAATGCAACTCCTGCGAATTGTTTTTTATGGAAGAATTTATTTAAACTAAAGTGTGTTAACAGTAGAGTTTCTCAAACACTTTACTTAATACCGATAGTATTGCTACGGGCCTAAAATTGTTTGGATCCTCATAACCACCTGCCTTAAATAGAGGAACTATTTTACTAAATTTTAAGAGATCTGGGAAAGTCCTATGATCAACACATTTATTAAAAATTGTAGCAAGGTGTGGTGCAATAATATGTATTACCGTGGATATCAGTTTGACCGACAGACCCCACAAGTCTTCAGTTTTCTTTATATTTATTTGGTTAAATGTTATAGTTTGGAAGCTAACGTGGGAGAATTGAAAGTCTGTTACGCATGGTTTTATATTTTCTAACATTAGTGATTCTGCTGACTGAGACGAAGAATTTAGACCCACCGTTATATTTAGTGGGATGTTTGTGAAGAAATTTTCGAATAATTTTGCGTTTCGTCACTTGAGTTGACTATTTTCCCACCTACCTTTAAAGGAGTTCTATCATGCTAGTACACTATAACACTGAAGTAATCTGTAATATTGATCTGTTGTTGCTTGTGTTTTTGTTATGTTCTTTCAGTATGTATGTTCTGTTAGGTGTTTATGTATTATATAATAATATATGTTTATTATTTTGTGTATTTATGTAAATTATTTGTATTTATCTGTTGATAACTATATGTACACTGTTGTTTAGGCATGTATTCATTTACACCTCTGTAATAATCTTGTATATTTGTACATCTACTTCCTTCTTCATTATATTAGTCCAGTCCATCCAAAGGGAAGAGATCACTTTTAGTGATAAGGCCGCCGTCTGTACTCTTAGGTTAAGAAACATCTGTGCAATTTCCATTTGTATGTACAATAAAGTGTTCTCTATCTATCTATCTTTTGACTTTGACTTATTGTTCGACCATCTTTGGAGACCATATTCATCCAAGCTTTCAGGCCGCACTATCCAGTTTTGACGGCATATCAGCATATTTATTATCTTTTACCATATAAACGTCCCATGCTGGCACATCGAGGACACAGGCCTTCTCTAAGAGAGAAAGTGAGTATAGGTTAATTACCATGCGTGCCCACTCCGAATTCTGAACACCTCAGAACAAAGAGAAAGTGAGTATGGGCTTAATTACCAGGCGTGCCCATCCCAAATTTTGAACACCTTAGAACAAAGAGAAAGTTAGTATGGGCTTAATTACCACGCGTGCTCACCCCGAATTTTTAACACCTCAGAACAACGTGAGGAAACCTTAATATCCTCACAATGTTTTCCTTTACAGTGAGCATAAATTATTTCATAGTAAAAGTCGTGAACTCTGAGTCTGAACCTGAATGTAGTAATTGAAAAGGGCCGGGCAAGATTTTACCCGCAGTTAGAGAGGGAAGTGCAATAAAAGCGAATTGTATAATTTCACACTGTAGAGTGCTGTGCAGTAGGGCACGTAATAATAATAAAATGCTTCTAACAGTTGAAACTTTATTGAGCATGGAGTCGCATTCTGTTTTGGACCTCTAAATTTCAACCCTTTTTCTATTATATAAAAATGAATCCCTGAATGTGTTGGTAAGCTCAAATCTCGAAAGCAGCTGAACCGATTTCGCTAATTCTTTTTTTAGAATATTCCTTGAAGTACGAGGATGGTTCTTACGGAGAGAAAAAATAAAAAAAAATAAAGAGATCGACTGTTAGGCGGTACGAAGTTCGCTGGGTCAGCTAGTAATAAATAAAATAATCAATATTCATGGACATATTACACAGATCTCGTTAGCCCTATACTAAGTACAACTGAGTGACTTGTGTTATAGGTGCTAACTCGACGATAGATTTAATACAATAAATACACAGATAACATCCAAAACCCGAGACAAACTAGAAAAGTTCGTTTTCTAGTTTGACCCGGCCGGGGATCGAACCAGAGACCTTCGGTTTTACAGTAAGCGTGCCAAACCGCTGCGCCACCGAGGCCGTTTTTGACATACTACTGCGGAAAAAAAGAAATCCTTGTATAGACGCTTGTACCCAGACACAGGGGTGGAGTACATAGAAAGTCTATACCTTCAGTAATAAACTGTATTCGCCACTTCGGTCTACCCGAGACCACGCCAACGCTGACGAAACCTCGGGAATCAAGGTTTTACCTAAATTAATAATTGCGATTAGTCTGATTAGAAAACGTTGTGGACTGAAAGAGGATGTAGTGACTAGAATTGAGACAGGAATGTTGCGTTGGTTTGGACATGTGGAGAGGATGATGGAAGAAAGATTGACGAAACAAATATATATTGCGAATGTGAGTGGAAGGGTTGGTAAGGGTCGTCCCAGGCGGACATAGATGTACATACATACATAAATACATACATACATACATACATACATACATACATACATACATACATACATACATACATACATACATACATACATACATACATACATACATACATACATACATACATACATACATACATACATACATACATACATACATACATACATACATACATATGTATGTATATATGTATGTATGTAATAATTCCGATTAGAACCGTTTAATATACAACTATATTTTGGCACCTTCAATTCAAGATGGCGGCAGGCATTTTGAATTGAAGGGTGGCCTTTGCATCTACGTAAAGAGATGATTTATACAGCATCCAGTGGCATCTTCACTTAATCTAGATGGACTAAAGTGAAGGTAAAAGAGACCACTCGGATGCTGTAGTGCCTGGGACATGGTTTAAGATGGAGGCTTGCCCAGCACCTATACCATCCTGACAGCTTACTCGCCCTAGCCCACAGAAAAGACTAGTCAATACTTGCGGAGCCAACCAACCTGCGGGTTTCCTCACGATGTTTTCCTTCACGGTTAGCCTGCGGTATTGCGACTACAAATTCGGAAATGTATGTAACTTTAAAATTAAACTTAGTCATTGGTACATGCCTGCACTGGGGATTGAACCTGGGTCTCTCGCTTGCAAGTCCATTGTTCTGCCCACTGAGGTACCAACGAATTGAAGAGTAGCTGTAAACGAATACGCGGCGTCAGCAGTTTGCGCGATCACGATGTTTACTTTATTGACCTAACCTCAGTTCACTATAAATCCTCAAAGTGTCAAGAAGTATTCTTCTTCTTCTTCAGGCTATATTATGTAGTCCTGGACATAGCCCTCCCCTCATGAGCACCATAGCGCCCTGTCTTCAGCTTGCCAAATCCAGGGTCGGCCTGCAGTTTTTCGCAGATCGTCATCCCACCTAGTTGGAGGGCGTCCTTTACTACGTTTGCCGAGTCGCGGTCTCCACTCAAGAACACTCCAACGGTTTTCAGTTCTTCGCGAGATATGGCCAAAAGATATGATATGAGATAATATATGGCAAGAAGTATTAACAATAACAAATTATAATTCTAAACTGTCCTCAATATTAAGATCTATCATTTTTATCAATCAATTAATCCAATCATCTACTCATGACTGGGGTAACCCGTACAGCATCCAAGGTCGATATCCGTATCAACCCTTGTATGCCCGCACTGCTGGGGCACGGGTCTCTTCCTGCATCGCAGGAAGGTTAGGCCATACTCCACCACGGGGGCCAAGTCTGGGTTGGTGGCGAATCGTAAGGCAGTGACGGGCCTTACTGGTCAAGGTCAGATTTTGGATTTATTTGGTAACCTGGATAACAACCTGCAATAAAACCTATTGCAAAGCAAATGCCTCACATACTCTTCATCGTAGGTTGTCTGGAAGTAATTGATCTAAGCAATAAGGCCGCCAATGGCACTGTATCTTTGTATTTTTTTTTTCTTGTTTTTTATTTGTTTGGTGTACAATAAAGAATATTCTTATCTTATCTTATACTGGACTATAAACGTTGCGATCATATAGGTCATAACCCTGATTCTGGCGACGCGTTTCATTGTTTCTTTTATGAATTAAATAGAGTTAGGTGTACTGTAACCGAAGCATAATTGAAGAATCCCCCGCAATGAGTACCTAACCGTTGAAACTATAATATCAGCTTAAGTAGAGACTTCATTTTTAATAATTTTATTCATCGGGCAAGTCTAGAGTAGATCTTGGGTTCTTTACGACTGTCTGTCAAAGTCAAATTCAAATCAATTTATTTCAACGTAAAGAATTTACATTCTGTTTGCTGAATGTCAATGTAGGTACAATGTAAAATGTAAGCCGCTGCCTTCGGGCCGTATTGTGGTGGAGAAACAGGCAGCGGAAAAAAAAAACTCCACTCTGACCATCTTTCCTCAAATCATCTTATACCAAATACATCAGTTGTCATACGTAAGCCTAGTAAGATTTCATGATTGCCATTAACAACCCTAAATGCCAAAGCATTAGTCAAATGTCTCACAATAATAGGGGAAAACATAAGTGCTGCGGCCAGACACACGAAAAGCACTCGTCACGAGCATAACGCAGTGGGTCAGTGTCAAAGTCAAAGGTTATTAATTCTTCCTCAATGTAGCGTTGAAAATACGATTTAACAAGCCTATGCGAGGCGATTCCCATACAAACGTAGTTTGGTTTTAATTTAGAAAGGACTTGCTTCATGGAAATAAAACTTTACCAATACTTGAAGAAGACAAGTTTTATTTCAACCACCAATTCGGACTTGGCCCCCGAGATGGAGTATGGAGTACCTTTCTGCGATGCAGGAAGAGACCCGTGCTCCAGCAGTGGGGGCATACAAGGGTTGTTATCGATTGGAGAAGACAATTAGCTCAGTTGGAAAGCGCGCTGGCACGGAAAACCAGAGGTCGCGGGCTCGAATCCCGGCATAGGTGGAATTTTTAGCCTCTAAATAGGTTTTCGAAATTGTCCTTAGCACGGGTTAGTGCATTAAAAAGAATATAATTCATGTAGGTACAGCGATATCATTCCGATGTAAAACGTAACTGCAAAGTAGGTACTCGGGCCTGCCAGTGATGCAAATTACTTCAGCCAGATGTCGCTGCCTGTGCGTAATACAGAGAATATTGTAAATAGGTTCAAAATGTCACTGATGCCGGTGAGTCGCCCATTAGCTCAGTAGGAAAAAGCGCTGGCACGGATAGCCAGAGTTTGGTTCGAATCCCGGCATGGGTGGAATTTAAGCCTCTAAATAGGCTTTTAAAATTTATAGTAAATTATTAGTGCATAGCTCGAAACCTTATTTCGCCATCAGGTCGATGGCCATTGGGGCAAAAAAGTTTTGAACTGGCGACCGCAGACTTGACAACGTGCGTGTGGTCAGGACCATCACCAGATGGTCTGACGATCTGGTTACGGTGACGAGGAGTCGTTGGATGCATCCGCAACAAGACTAAAAAGCTTGGAAAACCGTGATCGAGGCGTATAATCTGCAGTGGGCGACAAGTGTTTGACGATTATGATGTCTTCTCTGAAGAGAGAAGAAGTTCGGTCCTTTAACTTCTAGGGGAGCATAGGGCGTAAATCACAGATTTCTATTTCGGACGGTTGTTCGCGGCAGCTTCCAATTCAGGCCAGCTAGTGCCCATCGACTTGGCCTCTTGATCTTTTCCAGGCGGTCCATGGCCGCCCCCTCTTTCGGCTGCCCAAGGGGGTATACGTAATTGCTTGTCTGGTCAAGCATCTCCTGTCGCGTCGTAGGTTATGTCCTATCCAGCGCCGTTTCCTATCTAGGATTTCTAGGTAAAAAGTACCCGGAACCGGCGTGTGTGCATGTAACGACTTACGTACGTTGATGAAGTGAAGGTGATCTGTCTGGATCGTGGCAAATTGCAGTCCCTGGTCTCTGCCTACCCCTCTGGGTTTCAGGCGTGAGGTTATGTATGTATGTATAATTTTAGGTGGACTGGTATCTGATTGGTATACTTCCACAGGTCCTGCGGTTCCGATTTTTTTTATTATGATCAAAATAAGTCAATTTAGAGACACAGGGTATCCTAGTGTGGGGCCAAAAGCAATGTATGTGCCTGTATGTAAATGTTATGTTGTGTTATGTTAATTATTCATTTTCATTACGTGTTTCATGAATCCATTTCAGGTGGATAAAACGTACGCATAGTTACTAGAAGTGCTGTAAAATTATTCACTTAAGTCTGAAAGTGGGGAACGTCAGTAGAAGATCCCACCTTTGCATCTCTCATCCCACTGCATTTGAATTCCAGATTGCTGTTTTGCTGACGGGGTTCATCCCCGTCAGCAAAACAGCAATCAAGTACGTCAAAAACAATGTAAAATAGAGAAAAACTTCGACAAATTTAAAGGGAACCCATATATATATTGTTTTTATATCCATTTTGCCGTAGGTCGTAACTTTAGTATGCTGTCAACTGTACAGTTCACGGTAGACTTAATCCTTCATTATGCTCTGATGCCGACTGTACAGTGTATCTAATAATGGATAATTTATACCTACGTGATAATCGTAATACGCAATATGGGTGAAATTAATGCAACCGGTCTAATAGAGTTTCAGCTGTAATTGGCCGATGAAAATGTTAATTTACACAATTCAGTGTGGAACTTTCAAATAGTTTTCAGCTAACAGCTGAAACTGTAACTCGTTCCGTTTTAAAATGTAATTAAATCTGTGATAAACGGTCCGTACAGACGCTTAATCCGCTCGTTGTAGGCAGATTTAGAAATGTGTGTTCTTCAGATACTGTAAACGAGCTAAAACTAAAAATCAAGAACGTTTTAGGCAATGGACACGACTCAGTTGACGTTTTTCTAGTTTCCCCGCGTGCCATTTACCGTGATAAATTATCAATTTCGTACTTTGAATTGTTAGAGTGACATCAGAGAGTCGAAAGAAAACAGAAAGTGGTCGTCTGTGATTTCCTACAAAAAATCCGTCGTACCCTTGGTTAAAACCCTTTTTTTAAAAACCTATTTAGAGGCTAAAAATTCCACCCATGCCGGGACTCGAACCCGCGACCTCTGGCCAACCGTGCCAGAATAAATTGTCCTTAGCACGGGTTAGTGCATTAAACAAAGAATATAAAACATCCTTATTAAAAAGGTGTGAAAGTTTTACCATATATATAGGTACACAAATCTTGTGTTTGTCATGAAACTCTTTTAAAATGGCTTCACCGATATAGTGATTATTTTGTGTATATTCGTGGCAGTCGTTAAGTCATGTCAGAGGCTTCATCCGTGGCTTGGTAACTTCTGACAGTAAGGCCCGCCACTGTCTTACAATCCTCCACCAACCCGGACTTGGCCTCCGTGGTGGATTAACCTTGGTGGCCTAACCTTCCTGCCTTGGAAGACACCCGTGCCCCAGCAGTGCAAACATAAAGGGTTGATATCGATCGATCGATTTTCATCCTAATTTTAGATACCTACCTACTAAATGACCAGACTGGTTTTATATAGTGTGTAAAATGCTGTTGCAGCTGTCACGCACTCTTGCAGCAGAAAGGTAGTTTTAGTCCTAAGGATCGCGCGAAAACCATTTGTACGTAGAGTATATTTTACAAAGGGCGTTTTATAGTATTAACAGACGATCAAACTTGGTACGGGTCGGACAGCGGATTAAGCGCACCATCGGACCAAGCGAACGTGAAATAGTACTAATAATTTTCGACAGACAACAGACGATCGGATATTGTACGGACCGTGCCGAATCCGCTGTCCGGCCCGTAGCAAGTTCGATCCTCTATTAATTATTATTCGACGACCTCTGTGGCGCAGCGGTAACGCATCTGCCTACCATGCGAGAGGTCCCCGGCTCGAACCCCCGCTTGGAACAACAAAAATTCCAGGTCTTGGATGTTTACATGTTTGTGACGTCGCTGTTTCTAGTTCCCACGACAAGGGTATCCTAGTGTAGGGCCAGAGGCAATGGTTGTGCCCGCATTTAAATGTTATGTTATTAATAGTATTAGAATGAAAAAGCGACTAGGGGCTATGTCAAGTTACACGGCCGTTGGTTTAACGTGAAACGTTTTAAGGAAGCTTAATTTTTATCTTCAATTGCGCAATTTATCACGCGGCACTGGCACCATCTAGCGAGACGAGTCAAAAGGATTTGTATAATAGCTACTTGTTCTACTCAACGATATATAAATGAATTTTATACGACTCGTAGTTACAGCTCTCGCCAAGACGACAAGTTTCGATGCAAAGGACCTTCTACACCGAACTGAAAAACATTTCTCGTCAATAAGTTATTCTACTCATAAATACTTTTTTTATTTAATTTCTTTAAAAAGAGCTAGTTTAGTAAACAGGGACCTAGTCTGAAAAGTGATTTCAATTTCGAATGTGGATAATTCCAGTAAAAGTTCTAATCACCAAAGAGATCAAGTTAATTCAATTCTATTTCAACGTAAAGAATTTACATTCTCAATTTACGAAAGTGAAAGCCGCTGCTTTGAGGCCGTAGTAGTGTAGTAAAGAAAAAGGCAGCAGGAATAAAACTACTCTGACCATATTTTCTCAAGTTATCTTAAACATAATATACATCAGTTGCCACCTTGATCTTATCTTACTTATGATAAGATCAATCAATTACTAACATTGTATGACCACGTAACTGGATGCCGCTAAACCAGCAATGCAGTCGAACCCAAGACTTCGGTTTTATAAACCTTGTCAAAAAACCTTGTTAATGGTTGACCAACAAGGCAGTCAAGGCAAGGATTCAACCGATGCGTCAGGGTATTACTAATGTTGACACAATTGCAACGCTCCATCGATTGCCCACTTCCCGCCCGGAAATTGGGGTTCCGGTAACATTGGAAGCTTTTATTTGTGGAGACCCTTATAAATTATTCTTTAAGCTTATTTTCAGAAGCGGTTATAAGCCAGTGGTTTCATATGAAACCATTTTTTATGTAGCCTCGATTGTGACCATTGAAACCTTTTCGTATATATGTTTTACTTAGCCGGTTTATCATCCTTACGAAATAGCTTCCCCTTTTGCTCTCCACTCCTCTGTGTCCTCTTTGATGGATCACATCTGAAATAAAACAATCCGCCAAGGAACTAAGGTGACTGACGTAGCCCATAAACATACATAGCCAAAATAATATTGGCAAGGTGAAGTGGAATGGGCTGGTCATATATGCCGAAGAACCGATGGTCAATGGGGTGCAAAGGTTCTCGAATGGATACCACAAACTGGCTAACGCAGCGTAAGATGCTCACCTGCTCGCTGGACTGACGATTTCAGAGAAATTGCTGGCAGCGGATGGATGAGTGTGGCCGAAGACAGAAAGAAGTTGCGAGTTATGGGGGAGACTTATATGCAGCGGTACGCGAGTATAAGCTAATTAATTATAGGCATTATTCACCTCAGCGGACCACCTACAAAAAATGCGAATTTCCAAAAGCACTTGTCAATAATTCAACAAGATTGTAAAAAAAGACTAATAATGTGATCGTATTATTCACAAACAACTGGCCCTGGTCGCAAAAAGGATTATTTTTTTTTTCATAAGGCTATTTAATCATATGGCCAATTTCTGAATCGAGAATTTCGCTTAGTATATTGTTAACTGTATTAAAAACCTATTTAGAGGCTAAAAATCTTGTTAACTGTAGTGCTGTCTCTTTAAATCTTTCAGAAAAGAGCGTCACAGAACGTTACTCAAGTATATACTTAATAAAATATTCAGTTCACAAACCGGCCCATAGAATCTTATGATATATTGTTATATATAAAACGGATCAAATCGCGATTATTTATTAGGTAAAACGAAATTACCTTATTTTCCTGTCCGTTGCCGTAGTGAGTGTTGTGTGTCGGCCAGCTGCGAAAAATTAATTGTGACTACCCACAATAATTGACTGTACTCGCCACTTCAGTCTACCCGAGACCACGGCAACTGTAACGCTGCTAAAACGTCGGGAAATAAGGTAATTACGTTTTACCTAATAAATAATCGCGATTTGACCCGTTTAATATATAACTATGTATGAGTATCCTATGTTATGATATAAATAGCAACTGGTGTATTAGGCTTAACATGATTTGAGAAAAAAATGGTCCGAGTGGAGATTTATTTCCCGCCGCTTTTTTCCTCACTACACTACGACCCGAAGGCAGCGGCTTTCATTTTACATTGACATTGAACAAACAGAATGTAAAATAAACATTTTTGATTTAATTTTGAGAAAATGTGGAAGATTTCCGCAGAAACTGATAGATGAAAATAAAAGCCTAATAGTCAAAACCCAAATGTCTCTTCACCGAGACATCTAAGCCCCTGAATTCGCCAATCAGCAGCGGCCAAGCTTGGTGAATAAGCCCCATAACCTCTCTTTGAGAGAAAGCCTCTGCCTTATGAGAAATCTACCGCAAGATTGTTCGCAATTACTTTTTGTAATATGCAAATGTCATTGAAAGTTACGTAACTTGGCCGTTAATTTTTAATCTTATTCCGCTCCCAGCTGGCCACTTTATTAAAGACTACGAGAAAAGTAGCAAAGCCTTTAACACCCTTCAACTAACTATTAAGTTTTTTTTAGTTCGAGCCACCTTAAACGTAGTTCTTTGCAAACTTATCAGTATTTTTAGAAGCTTTAATCTTTCAGAGCGAGACTGGCTCTCTCGAGCAAGTATTACAACCCACCTACAAAATTTGTACGGAACCCTCAGTACGCGAGTTCTACTCGCACTTGCCTTTATTTCAGCCAAATTTACCGCATCGCTTTAAAGTTATATAATTTTTTTGGAAATTTAAATTTTCTTCTTGTGTCAACTAGTTTAACTTAGTTATCTACAGTCTATTTATTCTTACTTGTCCAATTTAGTAAACAAGATTCTAACCTTAAAATTGAGATTAGATGCCTAAACTAGACATTTTCTCGCAGATTCATGAACTATCATGAACTATGTTTATAAAATTGGCAGCGTGTTATCTAAAAGAGTGTTCCAGGTTACTTCATTTATGGAAATATGGCAATTTTGGACTAAAAAGTCACCGTTTAAGGATAGAATCATGTTTACTAAATTGGACAAGTAAGAATAAATAGACAGTACTGAAGAAACGACTTCCAAGTTTCGAGTTATTTCAATAAAATGCTGTAAGCTGTAAAGCACAGATGTAAAATGACTTAGACTTTTTATCAGAACCATTTAAAATTCAGTTTCATCCATTTCGCAGCCGAGTTGAGAGTCGTAACGAAAACGACCGCCTTAAAAATATGAATTTTATATTCCAAAAAAGTAGGTGGATATAAAAAAGAACTCGTCATTTTATAATATGCAATAAAGGACCCAAGCGTTGGAAAGTCATACTAGGGTTTCACGCTCGATTCTCACTTTTTCCCAGTTCCTGTTTGCCAGGATTCGGGAACACTTTCTCAAAATTCCCTGTGCCGTAATTAAATAAATATAGGGCACTGTAATCACTTTAAGTTGACTTTTGTAAACCTGGCTCATTTGGCCCATCTCTATTTCGCTAAAGCAAAATAATGTTCTAACGCACATCGCACTTATAAACCTGCGCAGCAACGTATATTGCAGTGGCTATCTTTTCGTTTCATCATTCAGCCGCAACAAGTCCACTTCTGGACATAGGCCTCCTCCATGGATTTCCAAAATGACCGGTTGGAAGCGGTTTGCATCCAGCGTCTGGAATTAAAGCTAGTACGAGTACAATGCATGAGTTCTATGTTTGTAATAATTATCTAAATTTTGTTAATTACTAAGTTTGGAGTTTTTTTTGTCCAATTTTTCGCCAAAATTTTTCGCCAAAGATTTTGAAATAGACACTCACTTTGGCTTTGTAGACTTTTAGTCCGGATCTAATTACGGGTGTTGTTATATCGGAAGAGTCGTCAGTATGAGACGAGCAACCTACGACGCGAGCTCCGTCTCTGCTCACCATGATTAAGCTCTGCGAATCGGAGCGAAACCTGGTCGGACTCTTCCGATATAACAACACCCGTAAGTAGATCCGGACTAAAAGTCTACAGTTTGGCTTGTTACGTTGTTCAAGCCGCAGTTTCTGCGCTACTTTGAATAAAACCTTTTCATTTCATTTCGTCTTCCTGCCACTTCCTATCTTCCGTCCATCTCGTGGCTGGTCGTCCTACGCTGCACTTGCCGATATGGTCTGCATTCGAGAACTTTTCGGTCATCGGTCATCAGTTCTGCGTACTATGCGCCTAGCAAACGCTGTTTTGCCGTATAAATTAGTCTACGACTTATTCTCAGACCTACTAAAGATACAAAAAAAAAACATGAAAATCGGGGAACCACTACGAAGGATTTTGGTAATAGACACTGCAACACGAGTTTTTTTTATAATATGAAACATATTTATTCACCGCTCGATCCACTCGCATTCTTTTTAAGTGACGAAGTCGACAGATTTTGTTTCTCCGATGACGTTAGCAACGCTCGTGGCCTAGTCGAACGGAGCGATTGGAATCAATTACTTGAGTTAAGCAGCAACAGGCGCGATAAGGCGTAGAAGGGGTGACCGTCCCGTAACTAACGCTAGTAGCATTTTTCCAAACGCTTCCGTACTTCGCAAGGCACGTTAAGCCGTTGGAGCCTGCTGTCGTGTAATGGCAGTTGTTAAGCTATGTTAGAGGCCTTGTGGGCGGCTTGATTACTTCTAACCGTAAGGTCTGTCACTGTCTAACAATCCTTTACCTACCCGGACTTAGGCCCCGTGGTGGAGTATGGCCTAAGCCTCCTGCAATGCAGGAAGAAACTCGTGCCCCAGCAGTGGGGACATACAAATCAACCCTTGTATGTCCCCACTGCTGGGGCACAGGCAACTTACCCCACTAGCTTAGTGACCCGAAGTGGATCTTCTCCTTCTCCGAGGATTGTAAGACAGTGGCGGGCCTAACTCTAGTGAGGTAAGTAATATACATTTATTTTTTAACCTGAAATTGGAGACTGGAATCCTTAGTGGCACAGAATATTAATGTAGCAATGTGACAGCACTTATCACCACCTGCGACATTTATTGGAAACATTTCCTGCTAGATTACTTGTCGGAGGCCTCTACTTCAGATCGCGTTTAAAGTTTATTTCGTTTATTATATCGTGTACAGGTAAGATTATTCTTATCTTAACTTATTTTAAATATAAAATGCGATTTATTATCTTCTCACCAATTTTTCTCCGCATGTAAAGGTGCATTAGTTTGTTAGGATCCGCTACTGTCTGAAGTCGGTTTCACAGAGTATCAGTTTGTCTGGTTTTATTTTAGAGAAAATTAGTTACTAGATCTTTTTTATTGCATATTAAGCTCTAAGCGCCTAAGACTATTTAGAGGAGAATGCAGCCACCTTTTTTTATTAGAATTAAAACAAAAGAAACAAGAAATGACACCAGCACTGCGTAGCAAGAAACCCACTAACCTCTTCATCGAACGAGCTTACACCTTCAGCCCCACCATGCAGCAGGAGGGCGGCGGTGATCCAGACTCAATTTGATTCGAGAAGAAAAAGTGTCCCCAGTCCGGCCGGTCAACATTACTACACCGCAAGTTTTGGGTCTCACTCTCACAGGGGGCACAAATTGTTGCGGAATATGCAAAAAATATTCCATTTCCTTATTTTTCTCGTATTTTAATGTCCATGACACATAAAAATACTTGACATAAAATAAAACAAAAATCGCGGTCAGCTCGACCAATCAGAGCCAATACAAAAACGAAAAAATTGGCTCTACAAAAGACCGAGGGCGCCATCTCGGGAGCCTCCAGTGCAACCCGATCAACTCCAAAATAAGCGGGCATTTGCACACAAGTACTTGTACCCCTTCTTGTAACTATGCTGCTTCACCACCACTACTTGAAAACTGGTCTCATCCTACCCCGGACTTGGCCCCCGTGGTGGAGTATGGCCTATCAATTCTGTGATCCAGCAAGAGACCCATGCCCCAGCAGTGGGGACATACAAGGGTTGATATCGATTTAAACAAAAAACCTCTATCTTTGTGTACTTCTGTGTTTTAGTAACATGACGTACCGTCTGCATAAAAGAGGGTTCTTTTTGTCGCGCATATGTATGTATGTTTGTGGCTGAGCTTACTGCTGGACCGACTAAAAATAAAAGCCGCTAAAAGAAAGAAAACCTATAATTATCAGTTGAAACTTAAACATCAGGAGTTTGGGCCAAACTAACTTACCAAAGACCAGAAATTAAACTAGAAGTCCTACTTTCTAAAATAAAACAATCCTCAGAGGCAGTGTATCTTATATGTATATTTTCTACTTTACGAAAGACTACTTAAAATGCCTTTCAGGAAGGAGCCTGTTTTAACAAGTCGTGCTTTTATACATAAGACCGTAATTCTTATTATCCACAGGTAATTCTTACTGGACCGACTAAAAATAAAAGCCGCTAAAAGAAAGAAAACCTATAATTATCAGTTGAAACTTAAACATCAGGAGTTTGGGCCAAACTAACTTACCAAAGACCAGAAATTAAACTAGAAGTCCTACTTTCTAAAATAAAACAATCCTCAGAGGCAGTGTATCTTATATGTATATTTTCTACTTTACGAAAGACTACTTAAAATGCCTTTCAGAAAGGAGCCTGTTTTAACAAGTCGTGTTTTTATACATAAGACCGTAATTCTTATTATCCACAGGTAATTCTTACTTAAAAGAAAACTCCCACAAAAATTGTAACCTAGATTAAGAATCATACTGAAAATAAACATATTTACTTAATGATTCGCGATACTCATACATAGTTATATTTTAAACGGGTCAAATCAAAGAGTCTACCCGAGACCACGGCAACTGTAACGCTGCCGAAACGTCGGGAAATAAGGTAAAATTACGTTTTACCTTATAAATAATCGCGATTTGACCCGTTTAAAATATAACTAAATAAACATACTTTATTTTTATTATTATTATTTTACCGTAATTTTTTTCTAATACAAAACGTCTTCTTTAGGACTATAAGCGCATATGCGCGCAAAGCATAATATTTAAAACACTAGTTTTACTACTCCAAATTATATCAATGTTTTTACAAACGCATCTTTTATCGTGTACTTTTACATTTCTTCCCAAGGAACGTTATGGAAATTATATTCTTTTTTTTAATGCACTAACACCGCTATAAAAAAAATTAAAAACCCATTTAGAGGCCATATATTCCACCCATGCCGGGACTTGAAGCCGCGACCTCTGGCTAGCCAGAATATTGAAATTTTCAAAGTTTTTTAATAAAACATTTCACATTTGACGCGCAATGTATTTTCATGATCTGGAAAGAGCTGTGCAAAGAATGCTTATAGCTTCGTGATACGCTGAATATTACTCGTCCATAACGCGTAATATTTTTGGTATTACAATAACCCCAAAAAATAATTAATCAACAATAAAGTAATAACTAAGTAATAGTGACGGCCTCGGTGGCGCAGCGGTTTGGCACGCTGCTGTAAAACCGAAGGTCTCGGGTTCGATCCCCGGCCGGGTCAAACTAGGAAACGAACTTTTCTAGTTTGTCTCGGGTCTTGGATGCTATCTATGTATTTATTGTATTAAATCTATCGTCAAGTTAGCACCTATAACACAACTCATTTAGTTGTTCTTAGTATACGGCTAACGAGATCTGTGTAATATGTCCATGAATATTTATTATATTTATTATTATTATTATTAATTAGGCAGAAGCGCTCGTGGCCTAGTCGTGAACCGAGTGATTGGAATCAATCACTCGGGTTAAGCAACAATAGGCGCGGTCAGGTGCCGGGTGGGTGACCGTCCCGTTACTACCGCTAGTGGCATTTTTCCGATCGCTTCCGTGCTTCGCAAGGCACGTTAAGCCGTGGGTGCCGGCTGTCATGTAATGGCAGTCGTTGAGCCATGTCAGAGGCCTTATGGGCGGCTTGATAACTTCTGACAGTAAGGCCCGCCACTGTCATACAAACCTCCACCAACCCGGACTTGGCCCCCATGGTGGAGTATGGCCTAACCTTCCTGCAATGCAGGAAGAGACCTGTGCCCCAGCAGTGGGGACATAAAGGGTTGCAATCGGAACAATAAAGTAATTAGTTAATTTTGGTGCTCAGCTCACCAATCATAACAATCCTTTATATGTTCCCATTGCTGGGGACAAGGTTAGGCCATACTCCGCCACGGGGGCCAACTCCGGGTTGGTGTAGGACGGACGCAGTGGCAGGCCTTATTGCCAGAAGTTATAAAGCCGCTCATGAGGCCTCTGACATAATTAAATGACTGCCATTACATGACGGCCGGCATCAACGGCTTAACGTGCCTTATGATGAAGCATGGAACCGCTCGGAAAAATGGCACGGGATGGTCACCCATCCAGTACCTGACCGTACCAGTGGTTGCTTAACCCAAGTGATATATTTCAATCATTCGGTTCCACTAAGCAACGAAAGCTTCTTTAGGGCACCAAAGTTCTGTCAGAATCTTGATGTTTACGGTAGAAATTAGTATTGTAATTTAACAGTTAGACGATTCTCACAGGATTTGGTACAATATATATTATCTAAATAAAACTTACCTTCATGATGCTTTCGTGTCGGTAATAAGTTTGTCAATATCCTCTATAGCTGTTTGCTTGGTTAAGTTCGTAAATTTTTTGGTAGCCTTGTTATCAAGTTCGAATACAGTTTGACAGAGTAAAAGGTAAATCACATGTTTTACATGTTTATATTTGTTAGCTTCTTTCATTTAATTTAACAGTGTCTATCGCCCATTATTTGTTTTTAATTTTCCTATTTGCTTCATTTTTCTCTGTTTGTTTGTAATGCAGTGTAAACTTTGTGTAACATAACATAAACATAACAAAACAGTAACAAATGTTTTGTTATGTTTTTAGTATTGTGCCGTTGAATAAATTATTTCTCTCTCTGTAGACTTTTAGTCCGGATTTACTTACGGGTGTTGTTATATCGCAAAAGTCCGACCTAGTGTGAGACAAGCAACAGACAACGCGAGCTCCGTCTCTGCTCACCATGATTAAGCACTGCGAATCGGAGCGAAACCTGGTCGGACTTTTCCGATATAACAACACCCGTAAGTAAATCCGGACTAAAAGTCTACAATGTGTTGTGCTTACGAAAGTTTTAGTTCAAAAATTTTTCTCTCTCTTTCTTTCTCTCTCTATCTAAAAAAGGTGTAAAATATATTAAATTAAATTTCAAATGACAGGACCTAAGGTATTAAAAATTTTGAAATAAAAGCCCAGTACATAAGTTAATAAACATAAATATTGATACTGTGTGACTATTTACACATCATTATATTCTGTTGATTACTATAGTAGAAACCACAAACTCCTGAAACTACGTCCGTAAATTGGAAACTTCGACTTAGAAACTTTATCAATAATCACTTTAGGATGAGCTACTGAAAAAAAAACTAAATTCTCTGTTCCACATAATATTTATAGGCTTTTTAATTTTGACTCAGCACAAACACACTTTTGTTACTCTAAAAACCATGACCAAACTCTATACATTATTTCTCGAAGGAACTGGTAAACCATCTTTAGAACCGTATACATCTTGAACTACTTTACGAATGTTACAAAACTTTTATTTCTATATTAAAAAAAATTACGCGCAAGGAAAAGATACTCCAAAAATACGAGTTCAAATGTGTACCCAACTGAATCTCACCGCTTGAGTGACACAATTCAAATGATAGTATTGCAAATCATAGTAAATAGTTACTCAGTTTGATAACAATAGTACAATAGATTATAAAGGGTATTGATGTAGGTGTTATAATATTGTAAACATTTTCAGTTGTTTACGTTCGCTGAGATAGTGATGATAGAAATATTTGAGATACAAATTCAATTGTGGTAGAGCCGTAGTAGTGTAGGTTCTTAGATATAAATAGACAAGCATAGAGCGTTTTCTTCATTAGCATTCGACATGTCTCATGAGTGGACCATTTTTCTCATATCATTTGCGTTAATTATGTTCTTTGGAGCATTCTAAAGTAGATTTTTTTTCGGTTTTTTTAAGTTAAATGTCTTCATATAAATTGAAGATTCTTCTCTTGATTGCGCTCCTGGCTTTGATGATTTGAAGTGAGACAATTTTAATATTAATTATTTATACTAATAAGCATTCCAGGCCTAATAGGCACTCGTAGCCTAGTGGAACTCAGTGATTGGAAACAATCGCTAAAATTAAGCAACAACAGGCGCGGTCAGGTGCTGGATGGGTCACTATCCCGTGATTACGATAGCATTTTTCCGAGCACTGCCGTGCTTCGCAAGGCACGTTAAGCCGTTGGTGCCAGCTGTCACATAAAGGCAGTCAAGCCATGACAGAGGCCTTCGGAGGTAGGATGGGCGGCTTGATAACTTCTGACAGTAAAACCCGCCACTGTCTCACCGTCGTCCACCAACCCAGACTTGGCCTCCGTGGCGGAGTTTGGACTAACCTTCCTGCGGTGCAGGAAGATAGCCATGCCCTAGAAGTGGGGACATACAAATGGTTGATACCAAGCATTCCAGATTGATTTTGTTCTTTTAATATTCTCTATAAATTTTTCTTTGCAGAATCTTTAAACCAAACAACATGCCAGGAATTACCTTCTATCTTTTGGGAGTACTACTGGTTACCTTTGTAGAGTGCGTTTCAAAAAACGAACCACCAAAACTGCAGCACGAAAAATACTGCAATAGCCTGAAGACATGTCGTGATTGTAAGAGAGCCAAATTTCCTTGTGAATGGTGCCACAACGCAGGCTGTACTGGATCAGCTCAGCACTATTGCCCGAAAGTGTACCTACAGTCTCTACAATCCAACAATTACGCCAACACTTGCCCTAAAATCGAAGCCGGCGCCGCAGTTTTTATCGCAGCTAACATCAGAAATATCATCAAAGTAAACCTAACGACTAATGACTGGGACGTTGGAAACAACCGCATCGTATGTATTCTGGACATCGACTATAAGACCGTTCAAGGAGCAGGCACTATCCACGGCCGGACTATTTACTGTGACATGGCTGAAATTAAAATGAAGCGAGATGTGATGGTCGGAAAGTTACGAGTGATGTGGGGTGGAGCTGATCCGGTCTCTAATAATGTGCTGGTGGTGGTATACAGGTGTGAGGGTCTCGCTAGCAACTGCATTGATTGTAAGAAAGTCCACGATGAGTTTGATTGCGGCTGGTGCGAGGAGACTACCACTTGCACGGTCCTGCAGGACTGTCCTCGGCAATTCGGGAAATGGTCCTCCAAAACTAGCAGCTGCTACAAGGAGAATGTGCTTGTCGCCACGAAACACACGCACGTCAAAGCTAAGACTAGTGCGGCATTCAAAACCTTTTAAGTAATGAAAGTGTTTTTTTTACTGAAATAAAAATATTTTGTCGTGTTGCAATACGTCATTATTAAAATTGTTTTTTGTCTTATTTGGTTTTTCTTTTGTTTTGAATCAACCCTTTGTATGTCCATACTGCTGGGACATTGGTCTCTTCCTGTATCGCAGAAATGTTAGGCCATACTCCACCACGGGGCCAAGTCCGGGTTGGTGGACATTTTTGAGGCAATGGTGGGCCTTTAAGTCAAAAGTTATCAAGCTGCCCATAAGTCCTCTGAGATAGCTTCACAACTGCCATTACATGACAGCCGTTAAACATTGCTTTTTAATTTAATTTGGGGTTATTTGAATCGTTCATAATCTAAAAGTTCTGTCGGCGATACACTCACAGACGAAACGTTCTATCGAAAGACAGTTCAACGACGAAAGCAACTGTCGGCGTATGGTTTCAGAATCAGTTTTGATTCTATCTAGCACAATTACCTCTTGGTCGTGGCAAATTCATGTCACTGACCGAACCCAAGCTTTAGGCATAGGGCGAGCAAGAGGGTAGTATGTAGGGAGTCTTAAAATATCTTATACTATTTTTATTTTAATGCACTAACCCGTGCTAAGGAACAAATTTAAAAACCTATTTAGAGGCTAAATAGGTTTTTAATACGTAATACAGAGAATAGTGTAAAGAGGTTCGAAATTTCACTGATGCCGTGAGTCGCCCATTGGCTCAATTGGTAGAGCGCTGGCACGGATAGCCAGAGGTTGCGGGTTCGAATCCCGGCATGGGTGAAATTTTTAGCCTCTAAATAGGTTTTTCAAATATCTTTTTTAGTATTTATATGTACCTATCACATTAGAAAACTTTAATTTGTAAAACCAAGAGCATCTGCCAACAAACTATTATGCAGTTTGGCTGAGACCATTTCTTTATTCTGATTTTTTTTGTATTTTTGTTTAAATAAACGTCTTCAATCAATCAATAGTATGGCACTAAATTTCAAAATTGGAACTTATATGACACTTATACAGAGCAGGACACTGTAGTATTACACTCGTGTGCTTTCGGCGAAAACCGAAGCCTACTCTAGAGCCCGAGGTATATTCTAAAAGCTAACAGACTGCAGTATTAGTAGTTTAAAAAACCTATTTAGAGGCAAAAAAATTCACCCATGCCGGGATTCGAACCCGCAACCACTGGCTATCCATGCCAGAGGTTGCGGGTTCGAATCCCGGCATGGGTGAAATTTTTAGCCTCTAAATAGGTTTTTTAAATTTGTCCTTAGCACGGGTTAGTGCATTAAAAATAAAAATAGTATAAGTATTATTGTTTAAAAACCTATTTAGAGGCAAAAAATTTCACCCATGCCGGGATTCGAACCCGCAACCTCTGGCTATCCGTGCCAGCGCTCTACCAATTGAGCCAATGGGCGACTCACGGCATCAGTGAAATTTCGAACCTACACTATTCTCTGTATTACGTACAGGCAGCGACATCTGACTTAAGCAAATTGCAATACTTACAGCCCCGACTACCTACTTTGCAGTTAGGGTTAACATCGGAACGATATCACTGTACCCACATGATTATACAATTTTTATTTTTAATGCGCTAACCCGTGCTAAGGAACAAATTTAAAAACCTAAATAGGTTTTTAAATTTGTTCCTTAGCACGGGTTAGTGCATTAAAAATAAAAATAGTATAAGTATCAGTAGTTTTCAATGACTCGCGAATACTCTTAAATACATAGTTATAAATAATATATAAATGCAACTTGTAACACGATAGTAGAAGTGAGATAAGATAAGATAAGAATATTCTTTATTGTACACTGGAATAACAACAAATACAAAACAATTGCAAATGTACATAGTACAATTGGCGGCCTTATTGCTAAAAGCAATTTCTTCCAGACAACCTTACGATGGAAAGTTGCTGAAGGAAATTAGGAAGACGGGTAGCCAGTGCAAATTTGAATATTGATACATACTTATACTTAATAATAATACACTTACATACCGTTACTTATATAAACTTATAATTTATTATAAACATACATATATATATATATATATATATATATATATATATCTTATAATAAAGTTCTACATAAGACAAGAAAAGTACTAACGTACACACAAGAGGACAAAATTTTTATGACTATACTGATAAATAAAGATCACGAACTCTGCTTTTGAAGACAGCTGGGGAAGCAGAGCGCCTAAGTAATTTCTTTAGTATTAACATTAGAAATTTTTATTTAAAGTCTCCTAAAAAATGACTTTTCTGTTGTAGTTGTTGTGTTTTCTGTGGTGTCGTTCGTAGTACTCTTTGTATTATTTTGTGTTGTGTTTTTCGTAGTCGTTTGTGTGGCGTTTCCCGTAGAGTTGTTTGTAGTATTTTTTGTAGTCTTATGCGTCGTTATTGTTGGTGTTGTTGCGGTACCTTAAATCACAAAAAACTGCTATAATTTATAATACAAACATGTGCACTACGCCAAAAATACTTTAAGGTCTTTTTTCTTAGTAGTTTATATTGTTCACAACAATGCGCTGCCGTCGTGTCTCCATGTTGTTATCTGTTCTCTGCCCACACGTATACTCCTCGTTATTTTTTAAGCTCGATCTCTAACGAAATGGAAACAACATTAGCCTGCTGAAATGAAATTAAATGAAAAGGTATTATTCAAAGTAGCGAAGAAACTGCGCCTTAATGAACGTTACAATTTATTCAAACTCGGTGTCCGTTTCAAAATCTAGATTATTTTGGAAAAAAAATGGACTAAAAAACTCTAAACTTAGTCTTTTTAACTTTAAATAATTATTAGAAAACATAGAACTCATGCATTGTACTGGCTTTAATTCCAGACATCATTGTCATCAACTATATAGATAGATGGATTTAAAGAACACTATATTGTACATAAAAAAGAATATTACGCAGATATTTCTTAACCTAAGAGTACAGATGGCGTACTTATCACCAATAGTGATCTCTTCCAGACAACCTTTGGATGGACTGGAGCAACACATAAAACGATAACAGTATTCTAATATTAGTATAACACTGTTTGTTACACTTCATAACGTAATATACTTATCATCAACATATAATTTACATAAAGGCACATACATTGCTTCTGACCCTAAACTAGGATACCCTGTGTCGTGGGAATCAGAAACAACGACATCACAAACATGTAAACATCCATGACCTGGGGGTTTTTTTGTCCCCAGTCGGGGTACGAACCCGGCTGGGCACTGTTTATTGCACAAAATACAAAGTATAACACTTAATGACCCACTGCAGGGCACAGGCCCTCTTTCAGAAAGAGAGAGTATAAGCTTCATTACCACGCGTGCCCACTGCTAATTAACATAACATAATATTTACATACAGGCACATACATTGCTTCTGGCCCCACACTAGGATACCCTGTGTCGTGGGAACCAGCAACAACGACATCAAAAACGTGTAAACATACAAATCCTGGGTTCTTTTTTGTCCCCAGCCTGGGATCGAACCCGGGACCTTTGCGTGGTAGGCAGATGCGCTACCGCTCCGCCACAGAGGTCGTCAGAATCGATATAACGTCGAACGTACGGAATCTGTACTCTTCTACGCTATTGTTTATTTTTATTAGTTGACAATATCTGCGCATTTGTACTAGCAAAACCACACATTAACTGTGCTGGAAAACATCTTGAAACCCTCGGATTAGGTTAGTTCCATAGTGAAGTTATTGACTTGTTTTTCTTGTAGGCTAGGCCGAATAAGCTGTCTGGCTGGTATTGATGCTAGGCAAGCCAACTCCACCCAAAAACAGTATCCCTGGCACTACAACGTCTGAGTGGTTTCTTTACCTATCTAGAGCGATTATATTCTTTTTAATGCACTAACCCGTGCTAAGGACAATTTCAAAAACCTATAGGGAAGAGCGGGAGATCATGCTCTTCCACTATAAAGGGAAATTTCCCGCCAGGCAGATCGTATGCCTGGGGACGGCCGGTCCAACTGTTGTTAGTCGGACGTTAAATTTATGATATGTCATTGAAACACTTTGATTGCGCGATGCAGGAATGTTGGAGTTTGTAGTGCGCGCGCAGAGTTGACATGTGCTCGCCACAGACGTATTTAGAAGCCAAAAATTCCACTTAGGCCGGGACTGGACACCCATGCAAGCCAGAGGTCGCGGGTTCTGACCAACCCTGCCTGGCACCCATGCGAGCCAGAGGTCGCGGCTTCGAGTCCCGGCATGGGTGGAATTTTTAGCCTCTAAATAGGTTTTTAAAACTATCTAGAGAGAGTGAAGGTGCTAATGTACGCCGTACGAATCATCTGATTACGTACATACAAAAGCCAAAGTTTAGTTCAGGCTTACTAATAGTTAGGAACGACTGATTAGGTTGTCTGACTTCTGTTTGTATGTACAACGCAAGTTTGATATTATCAAAGTTGCGCTCTACACACAAACATCTGAATATTTAAACAAACAATCATCGTTATATTATTTTTAATGCACTAACCCGTGCTAAGGACAAATTTAAAGACCTATTTTCTATCTAAGGATAAAAATTCCACTCATGCCGGGATTCGAACCCGCGACCTCTAGCTATCCGCGCCAGCTCCCTTTCCAACTGAGCTAATGGGCGACTCACAGGCATCAGTGAAATTTCGACCCTCTTTACGTACAGGCTTTGCGACATCTGGCTGTGCATCACTTGCAGCCCCGAGCGCTGGCACGGATAGCCAGAGGTCGCGGGTTCGAATCCCGGCATGGGTGGAATTTTAGCCTCTAAATAGGTTTTTAAACACTCCTCAGTTAAAAGCTCCGCATTGGACGCGGACTGGATAACCTATGCGCGATTTTTTTTATGTAGCCGATATACGTCCAATTGCAGGGCACAGGCCCTCTCTCAGAGAGAGAGAGAGAGAGTACGGGCTTAATTGCCATGGGTGCCCCACCATGATTGAAAATTTCAAGCGCTGAGGCATTTGAACACCCCAAATGCTCAGGTTTCCTCGCCATGTTTTCTTTCACAGTTAGCGAGTGGTATTGCTCCTATAACTTAACAAAGGTACATAATTTAGAAATCAAAGTCATTGGCACATGCCCGCATCGGGAATCGAACCAAGGTATCTCCCTTGAGAGTACATCGTTCTACTCACTCGCTTACCGCCGCGCTATGCGTGATTAAGAATGAAATAATAAGTGACGTTTTTTTTAATTGAGAATTTCACTAAGTAACATTCTGTCTCGCTTATCAGGATAATTTAAATAGACAGCTCTATATCTAAAATCTCAATTCATTATATACTTAGCTAAAGTCTCAATTCGGAAACTGGACCTAAGTCGTCTAATCTTAAACTGACTAATGTTCGTATTCGACTTCAATATTAGTCATACTCCGATATTCTGAACTACTAGTTAGTAACCAAACCATCCATCGTTTTCTTTATAGTACTGAGGGCTGAATCCCGAATCGTTCCGATTCGCGACGGAAGTGCCCGAGTCGACTCAATGGCTCCCGAGTCAGCCCGAGTTGCGGCGGAATGACACGAGTCAACGAGAGTTGTAGCGGTTAGGCCATAGAATATTAGTCTGATCTGATACTAGTACTATACAGATCTTACTACTCTGAATATATAATTATTGCCATAGTCGAATAATTTCATTACCCACTTTTTTTGTGATTCAATCGCCCATCTTTAGTATACCCCTGGAGCGGTAGCGTTTAGCCTCGACCTTGTTATTTTGACCAATCGGTTACGTTCCTCACCTGTGGCCGTGGTTCTTCTAGATGTTATACGGTTTGGGCATCCGACGTAAGCGTTCATAGCGATGGGAAGGTTATATCCACCGGTGATTTTGGCGACGATGAATTTGTGCCTCAGTCCTCCGCGGATGATCTGAACTCTGGGGCCTGGTCCCACGTTTAGGCGGTCCACAATACGGAAGTAGGATATCTATTGAAAATGTAATAAATTAGTCAGATACTAAAAAACTCAGGGTAAAATCCAGGCCGATTGACTGAGATATTCAACCGTTTCCAACCGTACTAAGGTATGTACGGTTGGAAAAAGGAATTTTAGCAATTGATACTGATATCAGCCCTTTGTATGTCCTCACTGCTGGGGCACGGGTCTAATTCTGCATCACAGGAGGGTTAGGACATACTCCACCACGGGGGCCCAGTCGGGGTTGGTGGAGGATTGTAAGGCAGTGGGGTGCGATGCCAGATTACCTTCCCGTGTGCCCTTCCGCTTCCGTTCCTACTGATTCATCTTGAACCAGTAGGAAGGGTAAGTGGCAAGGGCCGGTGCACCCTGGGCGCTGGTCAGTAACTTCTCTTTATGGGATCTTGCTGGCCAGCGGCGAAAAATCTGGCGGGAGGGGTCGCGTGGGCCCTGTTTCACTTTGTGGAGCGGGACCCAGGCGACCAACCGAATGAAGGACCGACTAGGGGGGGCGCCGCTGCGCGGAAGCGCGCGCGCCTCGTACCAGTCGGACCAGAGTGGCCGCCGGGACGCGGAGGGTCGGGGGACTCTCCGCGTCCATCACGGCGGGCCGGAAGGCGCCCTTGCGTGTTCCGAGGGTGCCTTCTGGCACGAAGGGGGCCCGCGCGGTCGCTCACCGCCTTCTCTGCTTTCAGAGAAGTGCTGGTGGGCGACGTGACGGGCCTCACGTGTGGGGCGTGTGGGGACCGGGACGCTTGGGCCCCCACGCGCCTCAACGAGGAGGTGCGCCGCCCTCCCCGTCTCATCGACCGGGTTGCGATGGGATGGAGGGGGCGGCGCGTTGGGGCGTATGGGGGCCAAGATCATACGCACTTGGCCCCTATGCGCTCCAACGAAGAGATGCGGCGTTTTCTAGCCCCGTCGTCGAGCACCGACGGGGCAGAAGCGCCGCCGAAGGAGTGCCCGAAAGGGCGCCCGCAGACGGGGTCGCGGAAGTGTGCGCAAGCGTTCCCGTGGCCCCGTCCTTTGCGGTGCGGAGGAACACCCCAGGAGTTTTAGTCGGTATACCGCCCTTTTCAGGGCGGGGAGTCCGACATAACCACTGTGCTCCCCCGAGCCGGTGGTACCCGCAATTGGGGTTTCTCCTGGGTGAAAAAAAAAAAAAAAGGATTGTAAGGCAGTGGCGGGCCTAACTGTCAGAAGTTATCAAGCCGCCCATAAGGCTCTGACATGGCTTAACGACTGTCATTACACGACAGCCGGCACCAACCACTTAACAGCTTGCGAAGGACGGTAAAGTTCGGAAAAAAGCCACTAGCGATAGTCACGGGATGCTCACCCATTCAGCACCTGACCGCGCCTGTTTCTTAACCCAGGCTTGATTCCAATGACTCGGTTCCACTGGGCCTTGAATGCTTCGTCTTAGCAATATCCTATTTAAAACTCTTACCCGACATTTGAACAATCGTCCATACTTGGCAACCTGATGCTGGAACGGTCTCTTTTCCTTGTAAAGAGTGTCAGTAGCCACAAGCAGGTCATTTTTCTTAAACATTCCCATGTAGAAATCTCTACCAAACGCAGAACCAGCTAGGAAAACAAGCAAGAATATTGTGCATTTATACATTTTTCTATTCACACCTCAAGTGGAAACAACTAAAATTAACGAAAGACCGGAAATAAATAAGCTGGGCGCAAAAAAAATACACGATAAGCCTTTATTACCATGAGTGTGAACAGTAATTAGAATACATGATTGAAATGCAATCTAAGAACAGTCGACGAAATTGGTCAACTTAGAAAGTTTTATTGCAAATTCGCCGGTATTACGTGACTGCGTATGATCCACGCAGGTAACGATCGATATGCTGTCAACTTATACTGTTACTTATTGCGTAGTATAATGCATTTGTGAATACGGACTGCAATATTATGTTGACTGTATTTACTGTTATTTGGAATGTATTTATTATATTGTTTTAGGTATTTATTACTTTGTAACAGGCCACGCCGCGCTCCGGAGCACTCAGAGCTTTCGGCACTGACTGAAAGTCAGCGCTGAGGGTTCACGCCGCCAGCACTATGCTGAGTCAGTTGCCATTTGCAGCAGCAGAGTCACACCGTGACCAAGTTTTTAATGTGTTTTTTTTTTTTAGTTATTTTTACTGTCAACTTTTTGTCTTTGTATTTTAATTTAATTTGTGTTTAACTGTTGTTGCAATAAATATGTTTCTTTCTTTTCTTTCTTTTCTTTCTTTTCTTTCTTTTAATAGAGTTAAAATAAAAATATTATTATTATTATACTTTATTTCACACGAAACATTAAACAGGACATTACTTAAGAAATAACATGTACAAAGGCGAGCTTATCTCTGTAAGAGATTTCTTCCAGCAAACATATTCAATAGCAGCAAATATTCATGGACATGCGAGTATTACACAGATCTCGTCAGAACTATACTAAGTACAACTAAATGACTTGTGTTACAGGTGCTAACTCGACGATAGATTTAATACAATGAATACATAGATAACATCAAAGACGCGAGACAAGCTACAACGTTTCCTGGTTTGACCCAGCCGGGGATCGAACCCGAGACCTTCGGTTTAACAGACAGTGTGCCAAACCGCTGCGCCAGCGAGGTCGTTGCTGTAATATACTTATATAGTTATATACTTTAAGTTACCGAGTTATATTCTTTGAGTCTTATTAATAAAAAGTCAGTTCACTAAAAGCACTGTTAAAGTGGCCTTATGAGATGTTTATTATAGGTCTTAACAAAAACGTCATTAATAAAACAAAATCCCCATTATAATTGTGCTACAAGTTGCTATAACTTAAAGTTGATAGTTGATAGGCCCTACTTTAACTCTTCTACAAACTTATTATAAACGATATTTTAATCTGTGATTGCAAAAACACAGTTTACAAAAGTGTTCACCCGATAATGAACAAGATTTTTCAGAAGCATCTGGTAAAATAATTGGTGTGAGAGGTACAAAAGGGAAATTGCAGAAAAAATGGAAAAAGATGAAAAAGTTGCCATCACCTTTTCTTCCTCTAGCCAGTTCTGGCAGCGGCTTTTTTTGCCTTCGGAGGTTTATTTTCCTGCCCTCCTATTACGTAGCACTCCACTCTATCGAGTGAAGCATTTAGACGACTCCTAAGTGTCAAAAAATGTATGCATCTGACAGCCGGAATAGCTTAAAAAAAGTAAAATTCAACGTCACGCAACTCAGTGGATGCTTACGTAATAATGCCCCTGATCTTCCATATTGTCTTCTACAGAAACGAAAAGTTGAAAACCAACTTTTTTTTTCTTGGCAGGTACATAGATTATAACAATCTGCGTGTTTTGTCATTTGCACAGACTTAAAAGAATGAACGAATCTTAGAACGCGACTTTGCCAAATTGACAGGTCGTAAAAGAGCACTTTAGTTACAGTAGGATTGTTGTACTTTTATTAATAAGGATAAGTTAGAGCGTACTATATGTCTAATAGAGGATTTCGGCTAAAGTGCGCTACGAGCACACTAAAGGTCGTTTTTATTAATAAGGCCCTTTATGTCTCTATATTTTTTTGTCGAGCGGTAGTAGCTCAGTGGGTAGAACAATGGACTCGCAAGCGGGAGACCAAGGTTCGATCCCAAGTGCGGGCATGCACCAATGTTTCAAAGTTTTAATTTGTAGTCACAATACCACACGCTAACCGTGAGGAAACCCGCGGATTTTTTGGTTCCGCACGTATTTACTAGTCTTTCCTGTGAGCCAGGTCGGCTAAGCTGTCAGGATAGTATAGGTGCTGGGCAAGTCTACACCATCTAAAATTGAAATTGAATAACCATGTCCCAAGCACTGCAGCATCCGAGTGGTCCCTTCATCCATCTAGTTCGAGTGGACATGCCACTGGACGCTGTATAAATCATTATGTAGATGCAGAGGCCATATTTATAATTATATGTTTTTATGTAGTTTATAGACGTCACAAGCCTTCTCTCAAAGAGAGATTATCGGCTTAATTACAATAGTTATACTATGTTACATTAAACAATTCAGTTAGTTTGTTTAATTTAGTGTATAATTTGTAAATTATCTCTAAGAGAAGGTATTTGCCCTTCAAAGGGATTTTTATAGGCCACATAAAAAAATCATTAATCATATATTTATCTTTACCTATTTTCATACACCTCATGTGGTTGACTGGTATACTTTGTAATATTTACTTCGATAGCAACCCTTGTAATAATATGTCCCCACTGCTGGGGCACGCGTCTCTTCCTGCGTCGCAGGAAGGTTAGGCCATACTCCCAGTGACTGGAATCAATTACTTGAGTTAGGCACCAACAGGCGCGGTAAGATGCAGGATGGGTGACCGCCCCATGACTACCGCTAGTGGCATTTTTCCGAACGCACGGCACGCTACCTCACGGCACCTTGCTTCGCAAGGCACGTTAAGCCGTTGGTGCCGGCTGGCATGTAATGGCAGTCGCTAAGCCATGTCAGAGGCCTCATGGGCGGAAAACTTCTGAAAGTAAGGCCCGCCACTGTCTTACAATCCTCCACCAACCCGGACTTGGCCCCCGTGGTGGAGTATGGCCTTACCTTCCAGCGATGTAGGAAGATACCAGTGCCCCAGTAGTGGGGACATACAAGGGTTAATATCAAATAAACCCATTAGTAAATAAAAATATGAGGCAAACCCCATGCGCTCTATTCAAAAAAGTGTGTTCAGTCCCGGTTGACGTTATCGGATCATTGATTAATGATGTACCAGTTTTGTATCAAAACTTCTATCGTTAATCATCGATAGATCGGCCTTAAAATAAATAGCCTTATAAAATAACAGCAGCAACGTGCAAAAGAGACAAATGCTTCTCATGGAGAGCTTAACAGTTACCGACTTATGTGCCCAGCCCCAGGTTCGATGCTCAGTGCGGGCATGTACCTGTGACTTTGTTTATTTTCAAACTTATGTCTATTTGAAAATTCACATGCTAACTGTGAAGAAAAACTAATGTAATGTAAGGAAATTGTAAATAAGTGTATACATATCTGTAAATATATAGTTTAAGCAAAGTTGTAGTGCCCTTACAGGGTATCATGTAGAACTAGAATTACTTATTAATATTATTACCACCTGTATTATTACCATGACATGCAATAAATAAATGATTATGATTAAAACATCTTGAGGAAACCCGCGGCTTCGTTGACACCGCATGTGTTGAATTGTTCGTCCTTTGGGCGATTGTTCGTCCTTTGGGAATCGTCCTTTTGGGCTAGTCCGATGAAACTGCTGTGCGGCGGTGCTGCTCCCTCAGCCTAATCCATGTAACAATGTCCGAATCTCTGCAGGGTCTGAGTGGTTCCTACATCCATCTAGTGTGAGCGGAGTGGCTACTGGATACTGTATAAACAAACTTATTACGTAGGTTGTTTAGAATAGAAGTTTGATTTCTGAACGCACCCATGACGGGCGGAACTACTTGTCATCTGTCAGATGACCTGAAAATTGGCCCCCTTGTATCTCGCTTGTTAAACGTGTGACTTCCCAAAATTGTGTACCCTCAATGCACAAAGTGCATTGAGGGTAGCTTTATGGGGAAAGAGCTCTTGGGATAGACGGGGAAGTCTAGGAATTCCCAGACCTTTCAGTGCACCCATCCTGAACGGCGCCGGCTGCCAAATCGAGAGACGTCGACGAAGACAGACTTTGTGAGTGCCTTGTTTTCTGATTAGTTTTTGAATATTAGGGTTTAGGTGGGTCCTATACCCAACATAGGTACAAAGGCGAAAGTAATTGGTGGGTTCGATTTCCGCTGGAGGCCGCCGTACATTTGTACAAGTGTCCTCAGTCTGGGTGTGTTTTTATGTTTGTGACGTCCTTGCCTGGTTACCATAGTACAGGGTATCCTAGTTTGGGACCAGGCCCTAGCGTCTAAAACTTATTGTATTATGTTTGTGACGTCCTTGCCTGGTTACCATAGTACAGGGTATCCTAGTTTGGGACCAGGCCCTAGCGTCTAAAACTTACATAGTTTTTCAATAGACTGATATAAGCACGACAATGGTTGTTATTTGCTACAATTTGGCAGTCTACAAAGCCATGGCAGTACAATGTCATTCCAGGGGTATAAACAGCGCAAATTAAATAGGCATCTCCCGCGAAGAAGATCGAATCGCGCGAGGTGTCGAGTTCAGTAGTACGGGTTATACCATTGCAATGCGATTGTTTACTAGACTACCGATAGTGTGAATAAAACGACAATTACTAGACTAGTACTACGACTCTATTGAACAACTTTGCATTTTCGTAACTCACCCCACAGGTCAAGTGATTGTGTTGTATGGAAACTATTATTATTAATAAAGTTTTTTATACATTGTGCCTGGATTTTTTCTATTACTGTAAAACGAACGAAAGCACCTCCGGTGCAGTGTTGAGCCATCGAGAATGTTCTCCTAGAACCATCTCGCATGACAATACCTTATAGAAAATTTGTCGTCGTCTAATTAAATTTCCCAGTATTATTCACTGTAATATAGGTACAAGCGTAAGACTTAGGGCCAGTTTCTGAATCGAGAATTTCTGTGCTAAAAAACTGTGCTCTCCTTGAATATCTCAGCAAAGAGTGAGACTGAACGTTACTTAAGAATTTTATTAGTGAAATTCTCAATTCAAAAAATTAAATGAGCCATCGCTAACGATGGCGGCTTGCAAATGCGATACACGGCCGCATATGTATGGAATGCTTCCGTAAAAAATATATAAACCTAGAAATATACTCCTTAAATATATTTTGCTATGCCTATATGTAAGGAGCACGAACAAAAACTGCACGTGAGCGAAATGACGATGCAACGATGGGCCCGAGGAGTAACTAGACTCGACAAAGTCAGAAACGACCATATCAGAGGCAGTTTCAAAGTGGCTCTGATTACAGCGAAGCTCACAGAGACACGGCTTAGCTGGTACGGACATGTGTCTCATCACGTGAGGAAAATCATGTCGTGAAACAGGCCCTACAGATCCCAACCAACGAAAAAGGTGGAGGACGTCTACAAACCACATGGAGGGCCACGGTAGCAAAGGACTTGGAGCGAGCCCAGTTGAGCGAGCGGACAACCCAGGACAGAAAATCCTGAAGCAACAGAACGAGGAGAGCCGGCCCCAAATAATGGAATGAGGCAAAGACAAAGAAAAAGATGATACCTATCTTTAGATATTTTCTTAGATATTTATCTTTGTTTTTGCAGTTCTCAGCTGTCCAAACTTATCCACAAGCCTATGTTTGTCAGCCGTAAGTATTATACTGGTTGTTTGGATAGTGCGCCAAACACCCTGTATATCCACGTAGCTATCTAGCAACTTTATTTGAGAACCTGGATGCAGAGCGATTTAATAAAAACTTTCAATATGACGGCAAGGCACCGTCTTTGACACCTGTGCATCCGCCACTTAAGGCGGCCCCTCAAGGAGCAATTCCCATACAAACATGGTGGGGTTTTCATTTACACACTATGTACTTGATCGCTATGAAACTGATAATACGTTTAGAGGACACAAATAAAGGTTACAATACCAACTGAAGCCTTTAACTGAAGCTCACAGACTAAAAAAAGAAATTATAACATAACATTTACATACAGGCCGATACATAGCTTCTGGCCCCATACTAGGATAGCCTGTGCCTTGGGAACCAGAAATAACGACATCAGTATCGATCCCTTATCTTATCTTTCTATCTATATTATTTAGCTATGTAAAATTTTGTATCTTATTAGGTGCATGCATTAAACGCAAGATAATATATTTTTGGCTACGAGATAATAATTTTTGAATTATACTTTCACACTTAAATACTCGTTGAAGTATAAAAAATGCTGTTTTACGTAATTTTAACTCATTCATCGCAATTTTATGGTTTTGTGTGTGCGATAGGTAACTAATTCTACTAATTGAAAATGTTCGTTACGTTCGCTTAATTTCCAATCAATTAATTTCCAATTACCTACATCACAAGAAAGTTGGGCTATCGTTTTTGTACTATTGAAATTGAAAAATATTTTTGCTACATGGGAAGTAGGAGAAAACGCTTATGGCAAGACATAACAATAATTAAATAAATATTAAAAATCATACAGCCGTAGTGAAGAGACCTTAGATAGTGGAGGCCATGTTGAGAAGTAATACAAAACGTAGTGTAGTACCTACCTACTAGCATTGAATTTAAAGTAAGTCCTTACTGGTTGTCTGGAAGAAATTACTTTTAGTAATAAGGCCGCCACTTGTACTGTACTGTTATTTTATAAGTCTCTTATGCAATCCCTGGTGTACATGCAATAAAGAATATTTTATCTATCTACTTTAAATTCAATGCTTCTAGCTAGCGATAAGTACGACGGTACGCAACATTTAGTTTTGTTTCTCCTCACTAGATGGCGTCAGTTTGTATAGAGAGAGAAGCTGATGCCTCTATCTACAATATAATAAGTTACTCTATGGTGGAGGCGCTGCCGCTGTGTGTCATGGTACCAGAAAAAGTTGTAGACTCGGCATATGTCACGGTTGCGAGTAGTTGCCTACTGGTACTGATAACCTGTTACATATGCCGTGCAAAAAAACCTGTAATAATCTTAAGGATTATTTTGGAAGTCAAAGATATCTGGTATTAATAGCAGGGACGCAACAGGGAAGTAAGTAATCGTCTCTGTTGCGTAATGTAACTAACTTGAAAAGCCTGTTAATGAAGTTAAAACCTTAGAAAACGATAAATATGGATTTTCTTTGTTAGCTTCTACTTTACATAATCTGTTAATTATAAAACTAACAGCTTTGACGTTCAGTATCTTGACTATAAATTTTTAATTAACTACTTCGGAATCATTGGACGTAGTCCGCGTAACATAGGGGCGATCGTCTTTTGGGTCTTAATTGACTGTGTTTACTGACTTAGGCAAGGGCACATATAATTTATTTACACACACAATTTGTTGAACTACCTCACTGATAAAGCGCCGTTAGATTCCCACTGGGGGTCGTACATTTGTATAAATGATCACTCTGGATCAATTTCTATGTTTGTTATGCCCCTGCCTGATATCATAGCACAGGGTATTCTTTATATGGGCCCAGGAAAAGTGGTTGTGTCGTATGGAAGTAATTTATTTATTGTACACTGAAATCAAAACAACATCGCAATAATAGCTCAATCAAATAAAATACATACCTACTGACGGGACGGATTCTTTGCACGTTGTCAAAGTGGCAACAAGCTCACTTCCAAACCAGAACCATGTAAATGACCAAGATAATATTGTCGCGGTCCTATCCCGAACCATCTAGAATAGAGCCTTCTGGAAGCCTATCGAATAGTCGCCGCATGCTGCGTTTTAGTAAACAATAAAACGCTGCAAGCAATAATGACTCGTATGTCCACTAGAGTAAGGTTCAAAACTCTTTAAATGAGTAACTGTTCGAGCGACCTTGCCGCGTGTACCGAGTGAAGGTACATAGTTACATCCATATCCAGAACCCTAGCCCGTAACATTTGGTGTCAGAATTGGGGATTTGGAGATGCCACTGACTCCGAGAGAGGATACTTCTGGAGTGAGGACCAGGTCCAGAGGTGCTGCGGAGGCCACGCCTACTGCCCCTCAGGCCACGCCCACCGGCCATAGGGACACGCCCACTGGCCCCGCCCCCCAGGCCACGCCCACTGACCAAGCCACGCCCACTGCCCCTCAGGCCACGCCCACCGGCCATAGGGACACGCCCACTGGCCCCGCCCCGCAGGCCACGCCCACCCACCAGGCCACGCCCACTGGCCCCGCCCACCAGGCCACGCCCACAGACCCCGCGCGCCAGGCCCCGCCCACTGGCCTTGACCACCAGGTTTCACCAACCGACCAACAGGCTCCGCCTCGTAGCTACGCCCACCTGGCCACGCCCACCGAAGACATTAAACCTCCGTCACGTACAATGGAGGTTTTGGATATGTCGTGCCTGATGGCAATGTTGAAGGGCATGCGAGAAGAACAGAGCAAGCAGATGCAGTGCCTGCAAGAACAACAGAGCAAGCAGATGCAGTGCCTGCAAGAACAACAGAGCAAGCAGATGCAGTGCCTGCAAGAAGAACAGAGAGGCCTGCGAGAAGAACAAAGAGGCCTGCGAGAAGAACAAAAAGGCCTGCGAGAAGAACAGAAGGCAGATCAACAGGTGATCCTTTCTGCCGTTACAAAGTTCAGTGATACGGTCGCTAAGCTACATGAAGATGTAGAGGTAGTGAACGAACGGGTTTCCGGATTAGAGGATGACCTAAAAAATGTGAAAACCGGCCTCACTGGACTAGAGCAGGAAGTTCGGCGTATTAAAGCTGCTGGAGTTACATCGAGCGGAGTTGTCAGCATAAACCACGGGCCTAAAGTGAAGGTGCCTCCGTACGATGGTACTACGTCTTGGGTCGCCTACCGCCAGCAGTTCCAGACTGTCGCTGCTTCAAACGGGTGGACGGACGAACAGAGCCTGACAGCCCTCACCGTCGCGCTCAGAGGTTCGGCTTTATCTGTCCTGGAGGCACTGCCCACCTCAGGCAGCGAGTTCAAAGACCTGCTGGAGGCACTTGAGGCTAGATATGGGGAACGACACCTGGAACACGTTTTTCGTGCTCAGCTACGCGACCGGACTCAGCGCCTGGGTGAAGGACTTCAACAATGGGCGTTGGAAATTGAGAAGCTGGTTCGAAAGGCGTACCCTTCTGCTGATAGTAAGATGGTGGACACGAATATTTTGCAAGCTTTCGTCGACGGAATCAAGGATCTTGAAATTAGGGCTGCAGTAAAGCTTCGCCACCATTCTTCATTAAAAGAAGCTCTGGCACATGCCCTGGAAGTAGAAGCTGCGCGTCAAGATATCCGGCAAGGTTATAAACTTCGAGAAGTTACGGAGGAGGTTAAAGAGATCAAGACCTCGCCAAAGAAGAACTCCGGGCCCATGTGTTACAAGTGTGGGGAAAGAGGGCATCTGCAGTTCACGTGTCCTAAGAAGGAGAGGCAAGCAACCAAAACAGATGACAGACTGGATGCGCGTCTCAAAAATATGGAGCAGCGTTTTGAAGAATTCGTAAAGAAGCATGACGCTGCGCCCTCCACCGTGAATCAGGGAAACGAGTAAAAGCCAGGACTGCGGGGCGGGTACTGGCTGGAGCGGAGGTAGCCCCAGTAACCAGAATCTCACAAGCATGGAATGGGAACAGTCTACTAATACGCGGTGCAGTGAACAAAGTAGAGTGCAAAATTACCCTAGATACAGGAGCCTCTAGAACAATAGTGAGACCAGACCTGGTGAAAGCTGTAGGGAGACGCAAAGGCACCAGTTTATGCAGACTTCTCTCCGCTTCTGGCCAGCAGATACCCGTCCTGGGTGAAAGATCGGTTACGATATGGGTTGGGGAGGCGTCATATATTCACGACGTAATCGTAGCCGAAATTATGGATGATTGCATTCTGGGCCTAGACTTTATGAAGAAACACAACTGTCACATCGATGTAACTAAAGGTGTCTTTAAATGTGGTGAGGAGGAGAACTTCATACTTGGCGGTCCCGATGGAAATGTCACGTGCCTGAAGAAAATCGTAATACCTGGACGAGCACAAACTGAAGTAAAGGTGAAGCTGCCTTCGAGTCAGAAGAATCAGCGGAATAGGTGTGTGCTGATTGAAGATACACGAGACAGTGCAGCCAGTCAGAAATTGCTGACAGCAAGAACTCTCGTCTATGGAGGCAAGACCGCTGTAGTGAGGGTTGTGAATATAGGCGATCGTGAGATTACCCTTAGCAAAGGTGACGTTATTGGAAGGTGTGAGGAAGCTGTTTGGATGAGAAGCTGCCAATCATCTCCAAGCTCAAAAACATCGAATACCAGGAGTGAAATTCTAGTCACTAAGCTCCTTGAGGATTCTAAGAGTAATCTGAGCTATTTGCAAAGCATGAAAGCTAAGAGGTTGTTACTGCGTTTTAGGGATATCTTCTCTGACGAAGGAAATCCTGGAAGAACATCGTTAGTTCAGCACAAAATCGACACCGGACAGGAGCGACCTATTCGTCAGCGAGCAAGGCGCATACCGATTGCTAAAGAAAAGGAAGTACAAGACATGTTGGAAGACATGAAGAGAAACAAGATTATAGAACCTTCTGCTAGCTCATGGTGTTCTCCCGTTGTGTTGGTAAAGAAGAAAGATGGTAGCACAAGGTTCTGTGTAGACTACCGACGGCTTAACGATGTGACCAAGAAGGATAGTTATCCACTGCCACGAATAGACGATACCCTGGACACATTGAGTGGTATGAAATGGTTCTCGACATTAGATCTGAAATCGGGCTATTGGCAAGTGGAAATTGATCCGAAGGATAAAGAGAAGACAGCCTTTTTAACTGGCAAAGGTTTATGGCAATTTAACGTGATGCCTTTTGGATTGTGCAACGCGCCAGCTACATTCGAACGACTTATGGAGTGCGTACTGGCCGGATTAGTTGGGGAAGCCTGCCTTGTCTACTTGGATGACGTCATAATCATGGGTACAGATTTTGAGGACCACTTACAAAATCTAGAACAAGTTTTTAAGAAGATAATGGGAGCAAACTTAAAGTTAAACCCGAAGAAATGCAGTTTATTTAAGAACAAGGTTAGCTATCTCGGCCATGTGATAACCAGCGAAGGCATACAGACCGATCCAGCCAAAATCGAAGCAGTGCAAAAATGGCCTACTCCCAAAGACAAGACTGAAGTGCGAGCATTTTTAGGGCTATGCTCATATTATAGACGGTTTGTTAAGGGGTTCTCTGAAATTGCCAAGCCTTTACACAGACTGACTGAAGACAAGCAGTCATTTCATTGGGATGACACATGTGAGAGTTCATTTCAAAAATTAAGAAAATGTCTTTGCGAGACCCCAATATTAGGATTTCCACAGCCTAACGGCCAATTCATTGTTGACACTGACGCTAGTAACACAGCGATCGGAGGAGTGTTATCGCAGAAACAGGGCGACAGAGAGGTTGTGATGGCATATTTCAGTAAATCGCTATCGAAACCTGAAAGGAACTATTGTGTGACAAGGAGGGAGCTCTTGGCTGTGGTAAAGACAGTACAGCACTTCAGCAAATATCTCCTCGGCGTGCGGTTTACGCTTCGCACTGACCACGCCGCCCTGAAGTGGCTGTTACAATTTAAAAATCCAGAGGGGCATGTTGCTCGATGGATCGAACAACTGCAGGAGTACGACTTTATTATTGAACACCGCAGCGGAAAGGCGCATGGAAATGCTGACGCACTGTCAAGAAGGCCGTGTCCGGAAGACTGCAAGCACTGTGCCAAACAAGAGACAAAGGAACTGCCATTGAGATTGACAAGAATGAGTGCATCGAGATCTTGGGAAGATGAGGCGATGAAAGAAGCACAGGAAGATGACGAAGATGTACGGCTCATTGTCGCATGGAAGAAACGAGGCGAGGACAAGCCAAGATGGTGCGAAGTGGCTCCTACTAGTGCTGTCACCAAGGCATACTGGGCTCAATGGGACAGTTTTATTCTTCGGAACGGAATACTTTACCGCAAATGGGAGAAACCTAACGGCAGAGAGTTCCATCTTCAGATAGTTGTCCCAAGAGATAAGGTACAAGATGTCCTTCGTGAAGTACATGACGGCGTGTCAGGTGGACATTTGGGCGTAAAAAGGACTTTAACAAAGATTCGAGAAAGGTTTTACTGGCTCCATTGTCGAGAAGATGTGCAAGATTGGTGCCGCAAGTGTGCTACTTGCGCCGCGGTGAAAGGCCCACCAACTAGAAGCCGAGGAAATCTGCAACTTTATAACGTTGGTGCGCCATGGGAACGCATTGCAGTTGATGTGGCTGGACCGTTCCCAGTAACGGAATCAGGAAATAAGTATTTCATGGTAGTTATGGATTACTTCACTAAATGGCCAGAGGTATTCGCCATACCCAATCAAGAAGCCACGACTGTTGCCTCCAAGTTGTTTGAGGAAGTAGTTTGCCGGTTTGGTGTGCCCTTGGAAATACACTCCGACCAAGGCAGGAACTTTGAGTCTCAAGTATTTCAAGAACTCTGTAAAATATTGGGAATGCATAAGACTAGGACCACCCCATATCATCCTCAATCTGACGGCATGGTAGAAAGATTTAACCAAACACTTGAGAGACATTTGGCAAAAGTCGTTGACAGGCACCAGAGAGACTGGGACAAATACATACCGCCATTTCTTCTGGCCTACCGAACTGCAGAACATGAAAGCACGAAGGTAACCCCGGCGCGTGTAAATTTTGGCCGAGAACTGAGAATACCAGTAGATCTGCTGACTGGAGGCCCTCCTGACGACTCACGTTCTCTACACGACTACATTTCCGAGTTACGTGAGAAAATGCGAGAGATTCATGCCATAGTACGGGAAAACGGATTGGAGTCGAGTGAAAAGATGAAGACTAGGTATGACCGCCGAGCAAATACAAGCGGCTTCGAAGAAGGAGCACTAGTCTGGCTTCACAATGTAACTCGACGAAAAGGAAAATCTCCGAAATTGCAGACAAGATGGGAGGGACCGTACAAAGTGGTAACTCGGTTAAATGACGTGACGTACCGAATTCAACGGCAGCCAAGAGGTGCACAAAAAGTGGTTCACATCGACCGCTTAGCTTCTTATCACGGCAGTAATGAAGATGCTCGGGACGAGCATCTCTAAGAGGGGAGCAGTGTCGCGGTCCTATCCCGAACCATCTAGAATAGAGCCTTCTGGAAGCCTATCGAATAGTCGCCGCATGCTGCGTTTTAGTAAACAATAAAACGCTGCAAGCAATAATGACTCGTATGTCCACTAGAGTAAGGTTCAAAACTCTTTAAATGAGTAACTGTTCGAGCGACCTTGCCGCGTGTACCGAGTGAAGGTACATAGTTACGGGAATGTTCTAGAACCCTGGCCGGCGGATATAAATAGCGGCCGCCGCGGCGCGCTGTCAGTTCCATTTGGAATAGCGAAGAGTGAACTTCAAGTGAACATACCTGCGATACGAGCGATAACCTACGACCTCAGCGATACTATTGGACTTCGATTGGACCTGTGATTGGAATCTACGTGTGGACTTCGTGTCGTGAAGACCTGCAGACCAGACCCTGCGTGAATAAATCCTAAGAAGTTGTCATTGGCGTTTTAAACTTAATTATGATTTTTAAACCACTGTGCATTTCTGTGAAGTTCTCGTGGTTAAGCAACAACAGGTGCGGTCAGGTGCAGGACGGGTGATCGTCCAGTAACAACCTAGTAACATTTATTCCAAGGGCTTCCGTGCTTCGCAAGGCACGTTATGCTGTTGGTGCTAACAGTCATGTAATGGTGCTGTTATGCCATTACTGCAGCCATATCAGACCGTGCTCAGTGGCGTGCAATGGGAGAGGCTTATGTCCCGCAGTGGACAACCGTAGGCCAATGATGATGATGAAGCCATATCAGAGGCCTCATGGGCGGCTTGAAAACTTCTGACAATCCTCCACCAACTCGGACTTGGCCCCCGTGGTAGAGTAAGGCCTAACCTTCCTGCGATGCAGGAAGAGACCCGTGTCCCAGCGGTGGGGACATACAAAGGATTAATATCATCATCAATTTGTGCATTATATGTGCCGCTTAACTTTTTGCACGAGAAAAAGCAGTGTAATGTGTTCCTGGAGCTGTTCAAACGATGGGAACGATTCCGGGGAACCAGCGATGTTCCCAAATTTTGGTAACAGTGCAAACAGAAAAGTAAATTTAGATAAGTACTATTGAAAGATCTATTGAAATTACGATAGCAGGAAAATAATTTGGTAAAAAAGACATCACAAAAAATTTTAAATCAGCTACGGCGGCCTCCAATGGGAATTGAACCTATACGCCATTTTTTATATTAAGCGCGTTAACTGCTAAATGAAGAAGTCGAAGATTATTCTTATTATTACACTTCATTGCACACGAAACATTTAACAGGTCATTACGTAAGAAATAAAGACGACCTCTGTAGCGTAGCGGTAGCGCGTCTGCCTACCATGCAAGAGGTCCCGGGTTCGAATCCCGGCTGGGAACAAAAAAAACCCAGGTCTTGGATGTTTACATGTTTGTGATCTGGTTCCCACGACACAGGGTATCCTAGTGTGGAGCCAGAAGCAATGTATGTGCTTGTATGTAAATGTTGTGTTGTGTTTTGTTTTAAATATTATGTACAAAGGCCAGTTTATCTCTGAAAGAGATTTCTTCCGACAAACATGTGTTTTAGTTTTTATAATGTGTTACTTCTGGCGAGAGTCTGTTATCAGCTTTTAAAGATTAAGGGCTGATTTTTCAATGGTCAGATAACTTTTATCTGAGAAATAAAAATGGCGGTTTGACAAAATATTCATACATAAGCTGTCAAACCGCCATTTTTATTCCTCAGATAAAAGTTAACCGACTATTGAAAAATCAGCCCTATAAGTCACATTGTTATATTAAAAGTTTGAGCTGATGATTCTCCAAACTGAATGAATAAATAAATAAAATAAACTTTAGGGAGTCGGAAAGGCAATAATGTTTTTAATTTTATTCCAATACGTTTGTGTGCATCTACCACGTTCCGTTTCGGGGCAGCATCACGTCTGTCTACAGATCACGTCCGTCCTTTACAACTGAAGTTCAGCCATGTTCGCCTGCCAAACCTGTTTGTAGTTAAACACAAATAGACGAGAACTTCGCACGGGATTATCTGCCTAATTACCTTGGAGATATGGAATTACAATTAAGTGCCCCGGTGCGGGGAAGTTCAGACGGAGCGCTCAGACGAATATTCGGATGGAACGACCTGCTTATGAGAAACATGCTTGGTTAACTTGCTCATGAGAAGATGGTTCTGTCCGTGAGATGCTTTTTACCCGGAGAGGAGCCGAAAAGAAGGTTCGTGTGTTTGGCTCTAATGTATGTTTGTTTGTTTGTTACACTTTATTGCACAATAAAAACGTTATTGAAAATAAAACTTAAATAACAGATTTGTGATGAAAAATACGTGTTTCTGAGTGTTATAAAGAGAGAGAGCGGGGTAGGGCAGATAAAGCTGTAACAAACTCATTCCAACCTAAGTACCTATTTTAATATGTATATGTATATGCGTAATCATGAATCTGTGGTCATTCATTCATTATTCTGTTCATTCCGGTGCCGTCGCTCGTGCCGCTCGCTCGCTAGTCGCTACTAATTTATCCATCCATCTGCATACACATTCGCACGGTGACATACGCGCGTGATAAGTACTGGAATTCTCGTAAAGTGATAGACATTTTGGTGACCAAGAAACTTTATCAGCTCAAAGAACAATATTAGACTATAAGTGAACAGTGCAGGAGTGTTCTCCGTGCGCTGGACGCATCAGCTCATCCATCACCGCTCATCATCTGCCCAACAGCTAAAGCGAGCCATCATCCACCATCACCAAGTAAGTCCATTCACTTCACCTCCCATTCCATTCTAGCCAGTGTCGGCTAGGTCTACCTCACGATGGGTTATATATATATATATGCCGACACATATATATATATATATATATATATATATATATATATATATATATATATATATATATATATATATATATATATATATATATGTGTCGGCTAGGTCTACCTCACGATGGGCACGATGGGTATATTGGTTGGTAGGTATATATATACCTACCAACCAATATACATACAATTTAAACGAATGACTACATAAATATAAGAATGACACAAATAATATATATATTATGCCTGTGTTTGTGTGTGTGTATGTATGTGTGTATGTTTGTATGGGCATACTCACACTCTACTTCTAAGAGAAAGCCTTTATTAATAGTAACTGTCCATTAATTGCTATGTCAGCAGTGGACTACATAATATAGCCTGAAGAAGAAGAAGAAGGAAAGTAATTGTGATAAATATTTTTCCATCTCCTATTGAAATTCAATTTCTTCGCTAATAATCCCCTATTTGGTCGAAGTTTGTCCACCTGGGACGTTCTTTAACGGCTTATAGTAAAATCTCTAAAGCGCCTGGAAAAATGTTCATAGCAAATATTATTGCGTGCTTAACATAACATTAGAAGCCTTTCCGTTAGGATACAGGCTTTCTCGAAATAGGATAGAAGTTGAATATGCCCAGCGTGGGTTGACTAATTTGAGCGTAAACACGTCAGAAATGAGATATTCATCTCTTATTCGTAATAGTTTGTAAAATAATGTAAGTACAGAAAAACAAAATAATACTTATATACTTTTATAGGTAAATACATAACATACCGCAATCGAGAAAAACAAGACAGTTCAGAGCCGAAAAAAAATGAAAGGTAACTAATGGTAACGGTGTGAACTTTCTGACACCATTTTTATTTACTTTTTTTTAATTCAAATTTTAAATTACGTCACCCACTCAACATTTATTCGGATTTTGACCTGTGATTTTAACTCACTATTTATTTCTCTCGTCATTTCGAATCGCTCGCAGCCCCGGCTGCCTGAGTGATCTTAAATGATTGCGAAGGTTAAGCAACATAGGGCGCGTTCAGTGCATGAATGGGTGACCGTTTATGTCTAACGCTAGTGGGATTTTTCCGAGGAGTTCCGTGCTTCGCAAGACACGTTAAGCAGTTGCAGTTGGTGCCGGCTGCCGTCGATAGATGGCAGTCGTTAAGCCAAGTAAGTGGCCTTAGGGCGGCTAGAAAATTTTCGACGGTAAGACCAGCCACTAGTCTTGCAAGCCTCCACCAATCCGGACTTGGCTCCCGTGGTGGAGTGTGGCATATACCTCAGGGAAGAGACCAGACCCCTCGGTGGGGACATAATGGGTTGATGATGATGATGATTTATTTCTCTACCCTTGGAACAATACAGTTACAGTATGTTAGCTTTTAGAATATACCTCGGCCTTAAATTTGAAATTTTTTTCAAAATAGTGAAGAAAAGTTTTTTTCAGAGCAGGAAGTAGTATTACACTCGTGTGCTTTCGGCGAAAACCGAAGCCTACTCTAGAGCCCGAGGTATATTCTAAAAGCTAACAAACTATACCATTACTTATAGTCTACAGTTGTAAAATAAACGCAGTGAGTTGAACTTAGAATACATTTTATTATTTTACAAGCAATAAATTCGCAAGAACCCTTTTGACATGTCTGCTAATGAAGAATATTTTTTTTTATCTAACTTATATTCTTTTTTTTATGTACTCACCCGTGCTAAGGATTAGCTAATTTTAAAAACCTATTTAGAGGCTAAAAATTCCACCCACGCCGGGACTCAAACCCACGATCTCTGGCTAACCGTGCCAGCGCTCTCCCAATTGAGCTAATGGGCGACTACCCGGCATCTGTGAAATTTCGAAACTCGTTACAATACTCTCTGTATTACGTACATGCAACATCTGGCTAAAGTAATTTGCATCACTTGCAGCTCCGAGTGTTAACTTGCCCCACAAACGTTTTTTAGTCATATTAATTATTATTATCCTATGATCTATTGTCGGCTCTACCAAATGTACAAAAATAAATTATTTAACTTGGTAAAGCCGTTTCGGAGGAATTCGATAAAAACTGCGATATTATTAGAATATTCTTTATTGTATACCGAAAAATTGTTACAGAAACATCAGATACAGACGGTAAGATACAATTAGCGGCCTTATTCGTCGTCAGGCTTTACTAGTCCACTGCTGGACATAGCCCTCCTCTAAAGAGCGCCACGTTGTGCTATTTACAGGGGGCAATGCCCATAATACGACCTTATTGCTAATAGCAATTTCTATAGCGATACGACATTTCTAAAGTGAAAACCTTTCGACGAGTACTTGGCTGGTTTTTTATTTATTGGCATAGCCTAATTTAGATTCAAGTCTCCTTTTAAAAATAATTCAGTCGCCCGAGACACACCCTTCAACTGGAATCAATGCCCCATAATCCCCACCTTAAACTTGCCAAAAACAAGAGACGATCACTGTTTTCTCAAGCATTAGTAGGGATGGGACGAGGTTTTATTTTCCAATACCAATATCAAATACCAATAGCGGCTATTTACAGGGATTCGTAACATCTAGGTAACAGATAGTTGCTTGTTTTGAAAAGTTGTTGTAACTTTCATTTAAGTTTGGGTCATTTGTTCTATGGGGGCATTATATAGAATTTTAAGACTTATAATAAGCCTTTTATTAAGCCTATTATAAGCCTCTTTACTCTAAGTGTGCTTAACTTTCGATGACAATCGTGTCTGATGTTCGATACGGCGAAAATAGGATACAGTTATATTATGTAGGTTACAAGCTCTGTTAATTAAGTTTCTGTATTGTAAAAAGTAACACTCCGTAAATGCAATCTAGATAGATAGATAGAGAACTCTTTATTGCACAACCAGAAAAATATTACAACCATGATTCTTAAATCTAAGTTATGTTATACAATTGGCGGTCTTATCGCTAAGAGCGATCTCTTCCAGACAACCTTTGGATGGAGTGGATTGCATGAAGAATATAGTCGGTACGTGGTGCATGTACATAAATAATTAAATCGAAAATATATTGATAACAGACAGCAAGGGAGTGCGAGGATATAATTACCTACGATATAATGTACATATATCTAAATAATACAATCTAAATAATATGCATCAAAGACTTTAGAAAGGAAACACTTTACCATACAATATTAATTATACGGCTTTAATGACGTGTTTTAAGGTGTTAAATTCAGCGTATTATTTATAAAAAAAAACGTTAAATCTGCACCTCTTATGGTCATGAAGATCATGACATTAACTCATAGACAAAGGATGTTTTTAGGGTTCCGTACCTCAAAAGGAAAAAACGGAACCCTTATAGGATCACTTTGTTGTCCGTCTGTCCGTCCGTCCGTCCGTCTGTCAAGACCCTTTTTCTCAAGAACGCGTGGAGGTATGAAGCTGAAATTTATATCAATTACTCAAGTCTACTGTCCCTTGAAGCTGTGAAAAAATCAAACTTCTAAGCCAACGCAATCAAAAGATACAGCCGTTTATGCCGCAAATTTTCGACACTTGCAAGGGAATCAAAGCCTACAGGGTGCTTCCCGTGAACTCAGGATCTTGAAATTTGGTACGAAGCAACGTCTTATAGCATAGATAAAGGAAAAATTACGAAAACCATAAATTTTTAGTTACATCACATAATATATTTTTTTTAATAATTTTAAACTTACTACCCATTTCCTCATAAACGCGTAGAGGTATTAAATTGAAATTCATACCAAATATTCAGGTCTATAATACCTTTAAGCTGTGACATGTCGTAATGAACGAACTTTGTAAACCTTGCAGGTTTGTACGGAACCCTCGGTGCGCGAGTCTGACTCGCACTTGGCCGGTTTTTTTTTTAACTTCGCGACCCTCCTTTTCATAGTATTAACAATCACAAGTAATTTTATCTATAGGTAACTCAAGAGATCACTCGTCAACCACGGAGAGTAGGTATTCATATTAAACAAATCGATTTTCCATTATTACTTCGGTATAACCTCTACGAGATTACGGTTTTGATTTCGTACCGGGCTAAATGCCAACAAGCTTTTACTAAATCACTAACTAAAAATCAAAATTTATCACCAAATGGCGCCGAGAAAGTTATTCTACTTGCAGTGCAGTACTTGTAAATAGTTGCAATAGCTGCTTCTAAGCGCACATCTTTAAAGCAGCTATTACAACCAATTCATATTTAATTCAGTATCCGCATGAAAGGACTAATGAACGTCGATAGTGCGAAGGTGATCTGTCAATATCATGGCAAGAGGCAATCCTTAGACTCTGCCTAACCCTCTGGAATACAGGCGTGAGTTTATGTTAAGCTGTGTTATATTATGCCATATTCAAATTGAACTGAATATTGCGACTTAATTGACGTAAACGTGTAACGGTGCAAACCTCTTTACACCATTTTTTTATATTTCTTTTTCTATCTATCATTTTCAAAAAATTAAAGTTATGTCACACATTTTCGAGATTTTCCTCATTTTCAGCATTACTACTGACTATTTTTTACCTGCTTATTTCGTTTATCAAGTTTTCTATTAATATGTTATAAATAAAATATACAAACTCTTTAAATAAAGCAAAAAGTTAAAGTCGTTCCAGTTTTATTATTTATAAAAGTTCTACAAACGGTTGCAATAGCGGCTTCCAGGCGCATAACCCAAAAGCAGCTATTACAACGATCTAGTCCCAACGAAGGACATGCCTAGCCGACAGTTCGCCTGGAATTGCTAAATGTAGCGAGCGAACGGAGTGAGTTCGACTTATCGAGCCGGTGAGCTGTGAGCAAAATACGCAGATACAGTTCGAGCATAATCGATTTTACTTGAGCGCAGGTAGAGAGGTTAGAAGCGTGATATTGGCCTATAATGCAGCCTATATAATGTATACGTCCCACTGTAGAGCATAGGCCTTCTCTGAGAGAGAAGGAATGAGCTTAATCACTGCGCATTCGTTATCAACCCTTGTTGTCCCCACTGTTGGGGCACGGGTCTCTTCCTGCATCGCAGGAAGGTTAGGCCATACTCCACCACGGGGGCCAAGTCCGGGTTGGTGGAGGATTGTAAGACAGTGGCGGGCCTTATTGTCAGAAGTTATCAAGCCGCCCATAAGGCCTCTGACATGGCTTAACGACTGCCATTATATGACAGCCGGCACCAACAGCTTAACGTGCCTTGCGAAGCACGGAAGCGCTCGGAAAAATGCCACTAGCGGTAGTCACGGGACGCTCACCCATCCTGTACCTGACCGCGCCTGTTGTTGCTTAACCAAGTGATTGATTCCAATCACTCGATTCGCCTAGGCCACGAGCGCTTTCTAATGGTAGTGAATAGCTCAGAAACTCAGGTTTCCTTACGACGTTTTTCTTCACAATTACGTGGTCGCAGCCATTTTGGCCAACAATCTTAAATCTTTCTGAATAAGCTGGACTTTGAGAGTCTCATCCAAGCGCATTGTCGTAGATGTCCTACCAATGCTCACCAAAAGCTTTAATTGACTGCTTCGTTGGTCAAGCGCTTTAGATGCTTCACTATCGAGGCAAAGGCTTGGGTTTGGTTCCCGATGAAAGCCGCAGTCCGGTCTTATATAAATAGCCACAATATCCAGAGATACATTTACATATTTCTGATGGCTTTGCTTGGTTACCATAATGCTGGGTATTGTAGTTTCATTTGAACAACTATGCATTTTAGACAATAAAATGCAAAATTGTTCAATAGGTTCGTATTAGTACGGTAGTTATATATTGAAGCGCTCGTGGCCTAGGCGAACCGAGTGATTGGAATCAATCACGTGGTTAAGCAACACAGGCCCGGTAAGGTACGGGATGGGTGGGCGTCCCGTGTCTACCGCTAGTGGCATTTTTTCCGAGCGCTTCCGTGCTTCGCAAGGCACGTTAAGCCGTTGGTGCCGGCTGTCATATAATGGCAGTCGTTAAGCCATGTCAGAGGCCTTATGGGTGACTTCGTAACTTCTGACAGTAAGGCCAGCCACTGTCTTACAATCCTCCACCAACCCGGACTTGGCCCCCGTGGTGGAGTATGGCCTAGCCTTCCTGCGATGTTGGAGGAGACCCGTGCCCCAGAAGTGGGGACATATAAGGGTTGATAACTATATATTGAACCGGTCTAAGAGCAATTATTTGGTAGGTGAACTGTAGCCTATAAATATCCCGCTGCAGGGCACAGGGCCTCTTTCAGAAAGAGTGTATGGGCTTAATTACCACGCGTTCCCACTGAGAATTGGCAATTTCAAGGGTAGGTTTCTTTAAATGATTAAATAATTTTACTAAGGCACATTTTCTCCAACACCGCTGTAGTTTTCGGCTTCACACAGAACCCTAAAAAGCACAGCAGGTGCATAGACATAATTATCATCGTATCGTCCCTACCTGCCTTTTTTTCAACGCAATAGGGGGCCACAGTACAAAAACAGTCTTTTACAAATCCCTACATAAGACTACCGGGGCAGTTTTTCTACTCTCCGTTTAGTACACCAACTATGTAATATGATTGCTTTTTAATGACGGACCTCTTCAGTGTAAAAATAGACCAGACACCACAGTAGTTTGTTATTCCTCGGCGACGCAAGACCGGTCATTGAAAAAGCCGGTCCAGTGCTTACAAAGCCAAAATTGTATGGAACAATGAACTAATGTTTATTAACCAGCAGTGACAGTCAGTGCTCCTTCAGTGAATTCATTTAAATACGGACTAGACAAACATTTAACAAGTGCATGGAAGTTATATACACTATATCAATCCTTATACGTCCCTACTCCTGAGGCAGGGGTCTCTTCCTGCATCGCAGGAAGATTAGGCCATACTCCACCACGGGGGCTAAGTCCGGGTTAGTAAGGAAGTAATATACACGCATCAGCTTAAAATTACTTGTCTATTAAAACAATAAATTTTCCAACAGACCTCTGTGATGTTGGCTTCGGCCCCAGGCGTGCCTCATAAGACCTAACCATAAATTTTAATAATAAATAATAAATACTCATGGACATAATATTACAGAGATCTCGTTTGCCCCATTCAAAGTACAACTAAATGACTTGTGTTACAGGTGCTAACTCGACGATAGATTTAATACAATAAATACATAGATAACATCCAACACCCGAGACAAATTAGAAAAGTTCGTTTCCTAGTTTGACCCGGCTGGGGATCGAACCCGAGACCTTCGGTTTTACAGTCAGCATGTTAAACCTGAAACCTGAAACGCTGCGCCACCGAGGCCGCCTAATACCTACATAGTTTTTCAGTAGAATTATATAAGCATGACTATGGTTGTCATTTGCCTCAATTTGGTACTCATACATTGTCATTCCAGGGGATATAATCCGCGCAAATTCAATAGGCATTTCTCGCAAGGAAGATCGCATCGCGCGAGGCGCCGAGTTAAGTAGCACGGGTTAAACCATTGCAATGCCATTGATTACCAGACTACCGATTGTGTGAATGACACGATCATTACCGGAATAAATAAAAAAAATGTGTAAAGTGTACATAGTGCCAAGAGGGCTACTACAAAATAAAGGATTATTTAGATGACAATGAGGTCTGGAATTAAAGCCAGTACAATGCATGAGTTCCATGTTTTATAATAATTAAAACTGGGGACTGGGGAAATGTTAATTAGGGACTTTGAAAAGACTAGGTTTGGAGATTTTTTGTCCATTTTTCTCCAAAATGATCTAGATTTTGAAATGGACACCTAGTTTGAATTGTAACGTTCATTAAGCCGCAGTTTCTGTGCTACTTTGAATAAAACCTTTTCATTTCATTTCATGTTATGTTATAACTATTTTTAGAACCTACAGTCTAGATCACTTTTAGTGATAAGGACGCCATTTGTACTCATAGGTTAAAAAATATCTGTGTAATTTCCATTTTAGGTACAATAAAGTATTCTCTATCTATCTATCTAGAACCAAGGATGACCAGCCTAGGACCTTCATCGATTTCCGCCAAAAACGGCCGTTGGAAATCGATTAAAGTCCTAGGATGTTCAGACTTCGTGCTAGACTGTACCTACGCTCTAAAGATAACTATCACAGAAATTAAGATTATTGGTGTTCACTTTTTGAAAAAAACTAGTATGAAACAAGTTACGATTTTTATTTGGTGGCACCCTAGTTAACACCCCCCGCGCCTTCAGATTAAGATTAGCTTTACATAATATTTTGATTGTTATGATTACATAATAATCGATTATTATTATTATTCGCTGATGATTAATATTATTATGTAATTGATTACATAATAATAATAATCAGCGTGCATGAGAGTCGATGACGTCACTCTTTGCGCTAACTATATCTATACATTGTAAGTAAAATAAAACTGATGAAATGTTGTTCTTGATAAATGATAATAAAACATCGTCTTTATCGAAATTATGACTTTTAATCGTATGAGTATCAGATCCGGATAAGATTTTACAAACGTGACGTTCATTTGCAAAAGTTTGAATTAAGACAGTTTAATTGTAAGAGTCTGATTGGATGGTCGAGTAAGTAGCTGTGCAGTATTTTTAACACTTTTTACATAATAGGTAATTTAAAAACCTATTTAGAGGCTAAAAATTTCACCCATGCTGGGATTCGAACCCGCAACCTCTGGCTATCCGTACCAGCGCTCGACCAATTGAGCCAATGGGCGACTCACGGCATCAGTGTAATTTCGAACCTCTTTACAATATTCTCTGTATTACGTACAGGCAGCGACATCTGACTTAAGCAAATTGCATACAGCCCCGACTACCTACGTGAGTCGCCCATTGGCTCAATTGGTAGAGCGCTGGTACGGATAGCCAGAGGTTGCGGGTTCGAATCCCGGCATGGGTGAAATTTTTAGCCTCTAAATAGGTTTTTAAATTTGTTCCTTAGCACGGGTTAGTGCATTAAAAATAAAAATAGTGTAATAGGTAATTGTTTAGAAGGCAAATAAGTGTTGATAACGTTTATGTTCGAGTCGACGTCACAGTGCGCGAGTTATCAGGGTTAAGTTTGTGATGAATGATGATATAAAACCTTTAATAAATAATAAAACTGGAATTACTTCAACTTTGTGCTCTAATTATAATATATAAAGAGAAAACTGGATAAAAAGAATAAGCAGCTAAAAATAGTCGGCTCTAGTTGAAATGTGAAGTAGCAATGCCAAAAATGAGGGAAATCTCAAAAATGGGTGAATTAATTTTAAATATTGAAAACGATAGACAGAATTAAAGAAATATAAAAAAATGTGTAAAGAGGTTTACACCGATACAAGCTTTCCGAATAAGAGCGAAACCAGGTCTGACTCTTCCGACAAAAATTCAATGAGTTCCGGAATAATGTCGAAAATATGTAGTGCTTCCGAAAGTACTAGTTCCAAAACTGAGTAAAGGTGCCACAATTCACTGTCTTTTGCTTTACCTATAAGGCTGTATGGAAATAATCACTTTAAACTATAAGCCTGAAATGTTACTTTTAAGAAGGTTAAACTTATTTTTTATAACAAAGTTACCTGTATCGTAATAAAGTGCATGCAAGTAAAGATTGATCTGCTGTGAACTTCATTTTTTATCTATACTAAATGTTTCACGTCATGTGTGTATATAGTTTTGTTATTATTATCTGATTTAATTAATTAAATTAAATTTACATAGATGTAGATGCATGTAAATTTAATTATATTAATTAATTTTACATACATGTGGAATAGAATATTGTGAAGATAATTCCGAACACACTGAAACATAATTGAATCCAGAATTAAATTAATAATGTGTGGTGCTTACGAAAATTTTAGTTGAAGAATTGAATATTTTTCTTCTAAACAAAAATATACCTAAATGAATTAATAATCACAATAAATTATTTGAAAAACTAATAAATAGATATCATTATTATGTTTTAAAAACCTATTTAGAGGCTAAAAAATCCACCCATGCCGGGACTCGAACCAGCGAACTCTGGCTAACCGTGCCAGCGAAATTTCACTGATGCCGATACTTGCCACTTAGCTCAGTTGGTAGAGCGCTGGGACGGTTAGCCGGGAGGTCGCGGGTTCGAATCCCGGCATGGGTGGAAGTTTTAGCCTCTAAATAGGTTTTTAAATTGTCCTTAGCACGGGTTAGTGCAACAAAAATAATATAATTATTATCTTTAAAATTCTTTTCGTATCTTTATAGATGGTGATTTGAGTCCAAATTAATAATATGGCTTCTTTATATATAGTTAGAAGCGTTAAGAGATTATTATCAAAGCGGAATGAAATCAAAGACCTTTCTAGAAGAAGCAGTGTTTGGTCCCCGGATTTGGTAGTCAAATCACCCTTCAAGGAAGTCGAGATACCAAACGTCAGTGTCTCAGAATACATTTGGCAGAACTTGGAGAGATGGGCTGACAAAACTGCTGTGGTAAGAATTGGGACGGGACCGGGAACTCTTGAAAAAACTACATACATTTTGTTGGGTAAAGGACCCACTTAAATACTAATACTTAAAAACTAATGAGAAAACAAGACACTTACAAAGTCTGTCTGCGTCGACGCCTCTCGACTTGGCAGCCGGCGCCGTTCGGGATGGGTGCACTGAGAGGTTTGGGGATCCCTAGACTTCCCAGTCTATTCCCAAGAGCTCTTTCCCCCGAGTGCTTAGTGCGAGTTTTTTAACTACTCAATCGCGTTAACGTAAACTCATATTTCTATGGCATCGAGGTAGCGCCACCTAGCGACAAGTATAGAAATTAAAATTGCTGAGTGCGAGTTGTAATGGTTTACGTTGAGAAGTGAACACGTTTACCAGCCAAAACACGAATAAACGCGAGTGCGAGTTGTACTGTGACAGCGTTTTGCCAGTTCGAACGGTTAACTTACTCATACTCACTACTCAATGCTCGATTAACGCGGTAGTAAAGTTATTCGATTGGATCTGTCAAACTCGCACTCCGAGCAGTTCTTGCGTGACTACCGCTAGTGGAAATGCCACTAGCGGTAGTCACGGGACGGACAACCATCCTGCACGTGACCGCGCCTGTTGTTGATTAAATCAAGCTATTGATTCCACCCATCCTGCACCGGACCGCGCCTGTGGTTGCTTAAATCAAGTTGTTGATTCTAATTTAAAAACCTATTTAGAGGCTAAAAATTTCATCCATGCCGAGATTCGAACCCGTAACCTCTGGCTATCCGTACCAGCGCTCTACCAATTGAGCCAATGGGCGACTCACGGCATCAGTGAAATTTCGAACCTCTTTACACTATTCTCTGTATTACGTACAGGCAGCGACATCTGACTTAAGCAAATTGCATTACTTACAGCCCCGACCACCTACTTTGCAGTTAGGTTTTAACATCGGAACGATATCACTGTACCCACATGATTACACTATTTTGTTGATTCTAAGTTCTTTTTTGACTGCTAATAACTTCAATTTCAGACCTGCGGCTTCTCCGACCGCGAATACACCTACCACCAACTCTACAAGTACTCGCGTAACCTAGCAACGCGCCTTCGTCGTCATTTCAAACTGAGCGACGGTGACGTCATCTGCGTGATGTTGCCCAATCTGCCTGAGTACCCTCTGGTTGTTCTCGGAGGTTTGCATGCCGGAGTCGTAGTTACGACTATCAACCCTATTTACACCGCACGTAAGTTCATATTAACGCATGGAAATCAAACATCGCCGTAGGATTAATTTAGTATGAAGTATAAATGACATCCTTGAGAAGAATGTGACTTAAGTATGTGACGGGCTCGGTGGCGCAGTGGTTTGACACGCTGACTGTAAAACCGAAAGTCTCGGGTTCGATCCGCGCCCGGGTTCTAGTTTGTCTCTGGTCTTGGATGTTATCTATGTATTTATTGTATTAAATTTATTGAGAATTAGTTTTATTATTTCTAAAGTTCAAAGAATGACACGTTTTTGTACATTTCTTACAGGTATCTTGTACCACAAGAAATTACGAACTGTGATATAGTCATGTCTTATCAATTAATGGTTAATAGATTTATCGTTGCTGATTGGTCACTATTTTTTTTGTTATAAGTAGTAAAAAGTAGGAGTACTTAATGATAACCACAAAACCTGTTTTTCTATTGATATCAGTAACTGTTATTTCAGACGAAGTGTCGAGACAACTTATTTTATCAAAAGCAAAATTAATAATTTCAACCATTGAGAACATCAGCGTAATAAAGCAGGCTTTACAAATTGCTACCAAAGATATGCCCATCATATGCATTGAAAAACCGGGTGAATCATTACCTTCTGGACTTGTAGATCTGAAAGATCTTGTCAAAGATGAGTTATTAGATACGAGTATTCTCAATGAAGTGAAAACTAAGCCAGAGGATGTTTGCTTCTTGCCATATTCTAGTGGAACAACGGGGTTGCCCAAAGGAGTGGAGATCACGAACAGAAATATTGTAGCAAACTGTATACAGCAGGATGAAGAAAAAATCAAGCAATACAGTGACACAACTAGTGAGTATAATGATTTTAGAAACAAACTCATAGAATGTTATGCTATTATAATTGTTTTTTTAATGCGTCGCGTTGCTCGCCCATGCATTGCATAGGTTGTACAATTGATAACAATTAGTCGTTGGAATTTTAAGTAAACAAGTTAACACGATCGTTATTAGGCCCTGTTAATTGTATAACTGTTATAATTCTCATCAAATAATTTACTGTACACAGGAAGAAAATGTAATATCTAGTTAAAATATATAAAAGTGTAATATAAAATAACGACGAGCTATATTAATCACTTGATACAGATGAATTTGATTAAGGTCAAATTTGAAGATAACTATGAGTTAGTTAACGAGTGATCCAAACTAAAAACCATTATGTGCAATAAATTTTCAGAAACTCATCAGGATAGATCCTTGGCAGTCCTGCCTCTGTTTCATATCTACGGACTTTCCATTATAATGCTGCACAAACTGTCAATTGGAGCAAAACTGGTGACTGTTCCGAAATTTGAGAGCCAATCGTTTCTCAGAGTGCTGGAAAAAAATAAGATATCGCTCTTCTACGCGGCACCGCCGATTGGTGAGAGTTATGGCTATATCCAATCAGATGACCTTGCGTTTTTTAATCTTTTAAGGGTTATTTATATATCGTTTAGAATTATTTGCTTTTTAAGAAATAGGGCACTATTTTATTTGGGTGGGTTGTTCTCTAAGCGGTCTGTTTTAACTTTTCAGTTCTTTTCCTGGGCAGTCATTCGGAAGTGAAAGCAAGGCATCTAGCCTATGTGGATATGTTCATGTGTGCGGCAGCTCCCTTACCGCTAGCTGACGTTGACAAACTCTTTGCTAAGGCTGAGGTATTGTACGAAGTAGTGAACAGCTTACTTCCTTTATGTTAGTCTTTGTGCTGTGTGGTGTCAGCCTAGAATAGCACCAACCCAATTCTTCCCGCGGGAGTCGTAAAAGGCGACTAAGGGACACAAACCAGGGGGTGGGCAGCAGCGCCACCTTCCAATTCCACCGAACTGCGATCCCCAACCCGTATGCCCAGCGTGGGTATTAGGGGCATTACCCCCAATGATAGCACAACGTGGCGCTCTTTAGGGGAGGGCTATGTCCAGCAGTGGACTAGTATAGCTTGACGACGACGACGACGTCTTTGTGAACTAAACTTTAATTCAATTCTTTATTACGGCATTCGAGATTTTATTGTCCTATGGGATTTTGCCAATCCATGGTTGGCGACTTTTCTCCAACAGTCGCGCAGTGCAGTAGTTGAGGAACTCAAAACTATATAATTATATCAAGCATAAACTTTTCTTAACCTGTATAATATATCACAGACAAAGATAAATTTAGTGCACTAACCCGTGCTAAGGAACAAATTTAAAAACCTATTTAGAGGCTAAAATTTGTTCCTTAGCACGGGTTAGTGCATTAAAAATAAAAATAGTGTAATCATGTGGGTACAGTGATATCGTTCCGATGTTAAAACCTAACTGCAAAGTAGGTAGTCGGGGCTGTAAGTAATGAAATTTGCTTAAGTCAGATGTCGCTGCCTGTACGTAATACAGAGAATATTGTAAAGAGGTTCGTAATTTCACTGATGCCGTGAGTCGCCCATTGGCTCAATTGGTAGAGCGCTGGTACAGATAGCCAGAGGTTGCGGGTTCGATTCCCGGCATGGGTGAAATTTTTAGCCTCTAAATAGGTTTTTAAACAACTGTCATGCGCAGAAGGAGCAAAAGGTAGTTATGAATAAACAAATTTCTATTCTATTCTGATTCACCGTATTGTACCTGTGTACAAACACAAGGTCAGATGATGACATTAATATATAATCATTTCCCGTTGCCCATTGTTATACCGCTAACTCATCATGTAGAAATGTGACGTAAGCGAATGCCATTTTTTTATGTAGCCTATAAACATACCACTGCAGGGCACAGAGAGTGAGTATGGGCTTAATTAACACTAGTGCCCACTGCAACTGGCATTGGCAGCTTTAAGCGCTGAGGTATTTGAACACCTCAGACACTCAGGTTTTCCTTTACAATTAGCGAATGGCATTGCTATTATAACTTTGTAAATGTACATAACTTGGAAAACATAGTCAATGGCACTGGGAATCGAACCTGGGTCTCTCGCTTCCGTGTTCATTGTTTTACTCACTAGGCCACTGCAAAAAATATCTACTTTTTCATAGCGCAAATGGGACTTCCTTCAAGGCTACGGATTGACAGAAACCTCGCCGTTGGTGACTTTGATGACAAGAAATACCCACATGTATTCTTCGGTGGGCTTTGGCATACCAAATACTAATCTCAAGATTGTGGATTCTAATATGAAAGCCTCAGAACCAAATCAGGTTAGTGATAGACGCAATACTTTATTTCGACTCAATGCAAGGAAAACAGTTGAATTTCAAAAAACCTTTTTTTTTAAATTATGTAGTTTGTCAAAAAATTCAAGAAACCGGAAGAGAAACTTTATTATTGGTATCATCGAAAATTAAGACCATTTACTACCTTTGATTAAGCACAATACATCCTTTTAATGTAATGACTCTACTTATTATTTTTATAATGCTTTTAAGTGCAAGAAATAATGTAACACAGACAAAAAGTCTGAGCGGAACCTTACTCTTTAGATTCTACACTTTTTTGACAAAGTATAAAGTTAAGTGTCGTATTAGCTCCGATATTTCTATAACACGAATATATCCGATTCTCTCCAATAGTAAACGAGGTATATTGTAAAAGCTAACGTGTGATATTATTTTTCTAGGTTGGTGAACTTCTGGTTCAAGGCCCGCAAGTGATGAAAGGCTACAGGGATAATGAAGAAGCTACCAGAAATGCCATAACCGAAGACGGTTGGTTTAAAACTGGTGACTTAGCAAGTATTAACAAAGACGGTTCCGTCATCATACATGACCGATTGAAGGAACTGATAAAGGTATAAACATTAAGATGTTTATTTATGAAATGAAATGGCTTGAGCTCACGTTTTCTCACTAACTAAAATGTACCAACGACATCAAATTCAAAATGCACCTGCTTACAAGACAATATCCTATTATTATCCGGAATACGCATATACTCTCTCTTCTATATTGCGTACTGTTTAATCCAAGTACTCCTTCCTATCTAAAAGAGCGCTTCGAGTTTCTTTACTCCTCTCATATCCTTACTCTTCGCTCTTCCCAAAACCTGCTCCTAAAAATCCCATCCCATCACACCACTATCTACGGTTGTTCCTTCACCGTGCAGGCAGTCCGATTATGGAATGCCTTACCGGTGGAGGCACGGAAAGCCAAATCCCTTCCCATTTTTAAGGCTATGGTAAAGGAGTTCTATCTCACTACTACACTGTAATACTGTTATTATTTAATTTTGTAATATTGTCCAGCTGTTGTTGTGTTCTACTTATTATTATTATTATTAATACTTTATTGCACCATAAAATTGTACAATTTTATTTTTTAACTTATGTCCTTTATTTTGGTAATTATTTATGTATAATATTCACTTTTTATTTTTATTTATGTAAATTATTTGTATGTATCTGTTGATAATTTTATTTATTCTAACTGTTATTGAGGCATGTATTTGGAACCTCTGAAATTAATGTTTTCTATGTTTTTTTTTTGTACATCTACTTCCTTCTCTAATGTATTAGTCCAGTTCATCTGAAGGTTGTCTGGAAGAGATCACTTTTAGTGATAAGGCCGCCGTCTGTACTCTTAGGTTAAGAAATATCTGTGTAATTTCCATTTTTATGTACAATAAAGTGTTCTCTATCTATCTATCTCTATCTATTATGACAGTATTATTAGAATTCATGAAGCAAAGATCTGTCAGGATCGTGGCCAGATGGCAGTCTATGGTCCCTGCCTAACCCTTCGGATTTTTCCAGACCTAATAATAACATAGCAGAGGATATCCTAGTTTGGTACAAGGACAATTGATTGTGTCGTGTAAAAGTTTTTTTAATTTTTTTATTTACATACGTAACTTAATAACTTTAACGAGACTTTCACTTATCTATCAGGTCAAAGGCTTCCAAGTCCCACCGGCTGAACTAGAAGGAGTCATCAAAGAACATCCACATGTCTTGGATGCAGCAGTAATTGGAGTACCTGACCAACGGCTCGGGGAGGTCCCAAAAGCGTTTGTAGTTATCAAAACTGGACATCAAGCTCAAGCGAAGGATATAAAGAGTTTTGTTGCGGAAAGAGTAGCTGAGTACAAGAGGATACACGATGTGGTATTTTTGGAGGAGTTACCGAAAAATCCGTCTGGAAAGATTTTGAAGAGAGTTCTGAAAGAGAAATACTGCTAAATTATGTTATGGTTGTTTTTATTGCGTAACATTTTCAATTTCGAAAACTCTTATTTCTTAAATTATTTCCAATTCTTTTTGGAAACCATCTTTTTCTAATAGTATTTAAATAATGTTGTTTAAATAAGTCAAAATATGAACAACATAACACAATGTAAGTACTTCTTAAGATAAATGCAATGATCTCTCGAGTTGTACTTTTTTTTCTTAGATCCATGTCTGATTCCAAGCATATTGCCCCAATAGTCGCGAAATCAAAACTTCTATCAACCCGACAATGAATCGCAAGATATTTTCAGTCAGAAGATTGTCTTACATATAAACGAAGTTTTTTGCATCTACACCGCTTTATATTTGCCATAGACATGAATTACATATCAAAAATGTTCCTCTATTGAAATGTCTAGAAAATTTTAACTACTAATAAATTAAAAAAAGTCTTCTCTCTTAACTAATAATAAATTTTAAAAAAATTACTTCGAAATTATGTACATACTGAAAGATTAAACTTATCTAAATATAATAAGAAAAGAACCTTAATAGTATATTTTGGAATTACTGATCTGAATGAAGGAGCAGATTAGAACTATAATAGTACTTTTTTGACAAAGCAAAAGTGGTTGGTTAGGATCGTGGCAATTGGAAAGCACTAGCCTTTGCCTACCCCTATGAGACACAGTTATGAATGTATTTATTTAATAATTTTTAAGGAAATTACAAATCACGTATCCAAGCCCTACTTGTGAGTAAAAAAAGGAAGTAAACACAAAACAAAATAATTGATTATAAAGTAAGAAAAAAATCAAATCGAATTCAGAAATCTCGTGTAGAGTTGACATATAAATGATTATAGAGAATACTATTACATCTTCTTAGTGTGTTTATGCCAAAACAATTTTTATTAAAGTTTACTAAACAGTTGCGGCCCTGAACTTTGCGACGCCGACTGCTTTATCACTGGAAACCATTAGGTCCTCCTGATTGCAGGTGTTAAGGTATGCAGGGAACGATAACACTATTGAACATCCAAAAAAAGATTTTTTTAAATTATTTATAGAAATGTTGTTTTAAAAGATTTACAGTAGTACAGCCTCTCTGGCTATCAAATCATAATCTGCGGACGCGCTTTGCGCATGTACTGCTCTGGCTGGCTACTAATGGTCCTCACAGATTCGAGTTTGCGACGAGATATTTTTAGAATCCTTTTTAAAAAAAAAACTGGGGTAATCAGTAGCTATAGTTAATGCACATTCATTTTGTTTTAGCTCTAAAGCCACCAGAATTTCATAGAGTGAAAATATTTTTGAATTTGGGTCCGTGGTGTACCTTCTGTACGTAACATTTACCGTCAAAATGGTGTGTCATAAAATCGTAAAGTTTGGCTCAAACTTCGTCTTCTTCAAATGGCCACAGCTCCGAACTTCGCCACCCACTCAAAAGATCCGACTTTCTTTTCCTTTCCCAATTAGTGAGAAAAATCTTACTTCGGCGAAAAGCTTTCGTACTTTTTCCAAATGAAAACAGTGGAGCTAGAGACCGAAACTGAACTCGCTAAATCGGCGTCAATTCAATCACATCACAAGCGATTAGTAACTTTTTCATGTAGCCTATAAACAATCCTTTGCAGAGAGAGTGAGAGAAATTATCAGCTCAATTGCCACGCGTGCCCACAGCAGACGGGCAATTTTAAGCGCTCAGGCATTTGAACATCTCAGACACTCAGCTTTTCTAGCTATATTCGTTCACAGGCACCCATGGCAAATTATTTGTCTTCGTTGTAAAATTATAGTTCAATAAACAGCACTATAACAAAGCAAAAACGGTAAAAACAACTAAATTAACGGATTGAAAAACCAATTAACAGAAAACAGTACCACTTGAAACATAGTTTTAAGAATGGATAAACTTGTAAACTGTATAGTATCAATAGAAAGTCGATATTGACCCTTGTATGTCCCCAGTGCTGGGGCACGGGTCTCTTCCTGCAACGCAGAAAGGTTAAGCCATACTTCAACATCCAAGTCTGTATTGGTGGAAAATTGTAAGACAGTGGCGGGCATACTGTCAGAAGGTATTAAGCCGCCCATAAGGCCTCTGAAATGCCTTAACGACATCTGACACCAACGGCTTATCGTGCCTTGCGAAGCACGGAAGCGCTCGGAAAAAATGCCACTAGCGGTAGTCACGGGACGGTCACTCATCCTGCACCTGACAGCGCATGTTGTTGCTTAACTCAAGTGATTGATTCCAATCACTTGGTTCGGCTAGGCCACCAGCGGTTTAAAACCAATAGTAGGTATGTACCTAGCTTAAATGTTATTATAAGAGTAACCGACCACCGCAGTATGTCTAATTAATCCAATATTGTTTCGGGTTACCCGTTCCCGCTTTCACGGGCGTGGTCTATGTTATAAGAAAGGTAGGTATTTAAATTAAATATTCAATAGAATCAGTTTTAACAGACTTCACGAAAGAAGAAGGATCTTTTAATTTTTATGTATATTCCTTAAAAATTGCTTTATTTGTTTAAAAGTATATAACTGCTTCCCAGATGATCAGAATGACAATGGAATCCCAAAAGAATGGAGAGAATTATTAATTTTGCTTAGTATACGTTGGTATTACATACATACGTATTGTATACATACATACGTATGTATACCCTAAGCAAAATTAATAATTCTCATACATAACCTCACACCTGTATCCCAGAGGGGTAGGCAAAGACCAGCGACTGCCACTTGCCACGATCCTGACAGATCACTTTCGCTTCATGCACGTACGCCGGTTCTGGTACTTTTTATCGTCCCCCTTTGCTAATAAACCCTCTATTTGGTCGATGTATGTCCCCCTGGGACGTCCCTTCCCAGCACTTCCACCACATTCGCAATATATATTTGTTTCGTCAATCTTTCTTCCTTCATCCTCTCCACATCTCCAAACCAATCCAACATTCCTGTCTCATTTCTAGTCACTATAGCCTGTTTCAGTCCACAACGTTCTCTAATCAGACTATTGCGTATCTTGTCATTCAAAGTAACAATACTTCTCAAGGACCTCATTTCTTTAATTTCTACTGCCAGAAAGTAGAATTACTTGCTTCTGTTCTGAAGGTATTTATGTCTTCTGTAAAACCTCGCAGAAGAATCAATACTTTTAATGCAGTGACGTGTTGTTTGCGCAAATTGAGTGTGAAAAAAAAAATTCTCGTGGAGAAAAAACAAATTCTTTGGAAATATTGATGTAGCAAGTACGTTTCATACTTTTTTCAGGCGCATACAGGAAGTGATATAATTGAATATTGGACTAACTTACCTAAGTGAAGTCCAATTGTAATTTTATGAACGTTGATCTGAAATATAATTGATTGAAAGTGTAGTTTTCTCGTTCGCTACTCTATGGCATCGCGGTTTTATTTAGAGTATTTAAAAAAGAAACTGTTTGGTCTATGATCATGCTATCCCCGCTGTCACTAATTTAGAGTTGAGCCCTTTGACCCAGGAGGGTACCCATTATGCCTGGGAATCAGGGTGTTAGCTGATTCTGGGCTGGGTGGGTGATCAATTATATTTCAGATCAACGTTCATAAAATTACAATTGGACTTCACTTAGGTAAGTTAGTCCAATATTCAATTTTATTTCACGTTGATCTGAAATATAATTGATTGAAAGTGTAGATGTTTAGAGTCAACTGCATAATGGGTAGGTACTTGTGTTGCAGGATAGAAGATAGTATTGGATAAAAAAATTGTCTTATGTTATAGAGCATTTATTAATATTAAACTGATAAATTCTAAAATATTCTATGACTTTTATATTAATCAACATAGTTCAAACATAATTATCCTTAATTATTATTGGCATAGTTCAATAGTTGTAAGTAGTTGTAACCATGCTATGATATTATAATACGCTCAATCCCTGAAGGGGTGGGCAGAGGTATACCACAATCATATTATTTGCTTAATGCTTTAGTTTTAATCATATGTAGGTACATTGTATACTTGTTAACATGCCAGATGTTATTGCACATGTTTTATGTTTTAATGGGTTACATATTGTCGAAAATAGATTGTACAAAATCATTATTGTCATTATTGCCCTGAATAGGTAAGTTATAGAACTTTGCAAAGGTCGACGACTCGTCTGACCAGCCAGCTGTTTTTCTGATTACATCCAGGGACACTCCTGCCTTTCTAGCTGCTGAGGTTGCGGAGTGACGTGTGCTGTGGGATGTATACTTGCTCGTATCAATGCCACTGTTAGCTAGGGTACATTTTATCCATCTACTGATGGTCTGTTTGGATGCTTGATGATGGGGCTTTTTGAAGGTGATCAAAAGGTATTTTTCATCCCCTCTAATGGAAGCTGTATTTTGAATGTAATCTTTAAGTGTGCTGGCTGGGCATATGCTGGGTTCATTATTGTAAAATGGTAGGTGCAAAATAGTTTGCCTTTTGGTGCTTATGAACGTTTTTAATAGGTCTCTAATAGTAATAGTAATCTTATTATCAAGTATTGATATGTCTTCTAGTTTTATAAATGATAATGTCTGTACCCGCTGAGCAGTTGCTAAGGCCAATAAAGTTACTAGTTTTTTGGTCAGCATCTCCAAATTTAGTTCAAAATTCTGAGGTAGTTTAGATAGATAATTCAGTACAGTGGATGGGTTCCACACTTCATTATATCGTGGCAAGGCAGGCTTCAGTCTAAAAACACCTTTCAAAAATCGTTTAATTCTGTCATCTGTGCCAACTTTCTCCCCCATAAGCAGAGCTAGTGCCGATCTATGGCAGTTCAGGGTATTGTAACCAGCTCCACTTTCAAATTTTTCTGTCAAAAATTGTACGATAAAAGGAACAGAGGTTAAGAGAGAATCTAGATTGTGTGTGTTACAGAAGTTCCACCAGCTTTTATAGGTAGTATTATATTGTTTCATTGTACCTGGTGAGATGGATGCTAGCATGATATTTAGTGAGCTTTCTGGCAAACCTCGGCTTCTGAATGCACCCCGCAGAATATGCTTGCTGCCAGGGTAAGGTGCTTGCTCAGCGGGTGTTCTGTCCTAAGGGGAGGTATAAGAAGGTTATCACTAGGTTCAAATATTATTGGTTTGGTTGTCATCAAGCCCATCGCCAAGGGATACCAGGGTTATGACTCCCAGACTGGATATACAAGTATGCCTTTGGCTTTATCACTTCTTATTTTTTGTAGGCACTTAGTCATTAGGGAGAATGGTGGGAAGGCATAAAAAAAGGACTTTCCCCAGTGGAGTGTAAAGGCATCAATGTTGAATGCATAGGGGTCCCTCTTCCATGACACATACATATCACATTTTGTATTGATTCTGGATGCAAATAGGTCAATATGTGGAGAGCCAAAGCGTTCTTTTATTATACTGAAAACGCTGTCATTCAGTTCCCATTCTGTATCTATGTTTGTATTACGAGATTCCTCATCAGCATACACATTGTCTTTTGACTTAATATATGAGGCATAGATGTTATTACCTCGTTTCTCACACCATGTCCAAATCTCTCTGGCGATGTTGTTTAGGTGTGGGAATTGAACACTGCCCATTTTATTGACACATGCAATGGCGGTAGTGTTGTCGATCCTCAGCAGTATGTCGCAGTGGTTGTGTGATTTTGCAAAGCACTTAAGTCCAAACAAAGCAGCTAAAAGTTCTAGTTGGTTAATGTGAAGTTCCTGTTCCGACAGCGACCATAGGCCGCCAACACTTTCGCCGTTGCAGTGTATTCCCCATCCCGTGAGTGATGCATCGGAGAATATTTCTAGAATGAATGGTTTTAGTGTAATGCTCCTTGTTGAGTTTATGTTGCTTAACCGCCACTTCAACTCAGGTAAGATGTCAGTAGATATTTTCATGACGGCATTGTAGTTGTCTCTATTTTGTAACAAAGCCAAGAATCTCTGCCTTTCCATGATTTTGATATGTACTGGACCATAGGGTACTGCAGGACAAGCTGCAACTAAAGTACCTAGCAGCTTAGCAAAATCTCTTATCTTGCAATGTTTATGTTTCATAAATTTTGATAATAGAGCTGTAATGGAGTCCTTTTTTTCTCGTGGTAGCTCAAGAGTCATTGTATGGGAGTTAATAATAAATCCAAGGAACTTACAAGCTGTTCTCGGAACTAATGTACTTTTTTCAAAGTTTACTATTAGACCTAGGCATTTAAAAATTTGTAAGGTAGCATCCCTATTAGCAATACATTCCTCTAGTGTACGACCAATACATAGGTAGTCATCAAGATATATGGTTGACAAGAAACCTTGACTCCGGAGGCAGCTAACCACAGGCTTTAATAATTTTGTAAATGCACTAGGGGCTGTACAAAGACCATAAGGTAGGGCTGTGAATTGGTAAAGAGTATTTTCAAATTGAAAACGGAGAAATTGTCTATGTTCTGTGGCTACTGGCACTAGAAAATAGGATTCTTTTAAGTCAATGGAACACATGTAGAAGTCTTTATCAATTATTTTTATAGCTGTTCTGATGTCCTCCATCTTGAAATGTTCTAGTTTAACAAATTTGTTAAGAGGTTTCAAATTAAGAATAAATCTGAACTTTCCATTGGGTTTTGGTCTAAGAAATATCTTTGAAATAAATTCACCTTTATTGTGATTACATGGTTGTACGGCCCCTAGTTCTAATAGGTTAATGATGGCTAGCTTTATATTACAGGAGTCAGTATTAGGAATATTGTTCTTGGGAATGGTATTTTGTACAGGCACGTTGAGAAACGGTATGTGGTAGCCTCTAACCCACTGTAGTAGTACAGGGTCTTTGGTGAGTAGTTCCCAGCAGGAACTGTAGTTAAATATGTTGCCTGCATGTACCTGTATGTCTAACGCCTGCTGTGGGCGCCTCGTGCTGCATACTTCCCAGCCGGCCGGCGCGGCTGGTTGGGGCTCGGCCGGTACGACGGTGGCTGTGACGGGCGGTTCCTGGGTCCGCCTCGAGGTGCCGTCGATCTGGGTTGCTGGCGAGGATGAGTTGGAGGCGGACCATATCGGTTTCCCGGAGTCTTCTTAGTGGCAGTTTTGTTGACCATAGGTTTGGGAAGGGTTTTCCTTATCTGGGAGGAGGACTTTTTAAGTTCTTGGTTTGTCCTTATTTTAGTCGCTAGATCAGTCCCAAAAAGTTGTTCATCTCTGTGGACTTTTTCTGTTAGACTATTGAAGTCTTTGTCCAGCAGTGGTGTTATCAACACCCTTCTTGTCCTCGTATTTTGGGCGTGCAAATCGTTAAGTAGTTTGGCTGCATCGCTTAACTTCGCCACTGTTTCCACAATGTTTATTTTGGATTTTATTAGGTCAGACATGACCTGTCCCAATATGGCTGTGGCTGTCCCTAGTTGGTGTTGAGCTGCTTCTATGGATCTGTCCCTTATTTTAGAGCTTTCTGTCATGACAGCCTTGACTTCGGCGTTTAAAGTAGGGGCCTCTAACAGTTGGCAGTTTTCAGGAAACTTATATTTTTTTATAATACATTCCTTTTCTTCTTTAGCCAGTCCGTCTGTTATGATGTGGTTCCATCTTCTGGCAATATCGGGGAGGATTTCCCCCTCAAATTTTTTCTGATCCGTGTATTCTAACCCGAGGGCCTCGCGGAATGGGTCTGTGATTTCTGGGCTTACAAGGTCCACTACTGGATACATCTCTGGTATTTGATCCATGTTCTCTTCAGATTCTCTCTGTTCTACACCTGGAAATAACATTCAAGCACATTTTAATGGATCGCATAGATCTGTTAAAATATTTTTGTTGTATGCCTGATACGCCATAAGAGGGCCAAGGGTTGAAACTGTGGTATCTCGTACCCAGTTCAATGTAAGTGCTATTAGTACACGTGTTAGTTGTCGTGGCGTGAGTATCTCGTACCAAATCGAAGCTATGGTATCTCGTACCAAATCGAAGCTATGGTATCTCGTACCAAGTTCGATCTTCGAGCTAGAGGTATCTCGTACCGGCTCGGTGTGCACATGTGAAGTGCAATGTTTTTTGCAGCCCTTCGTATCAAATCATAAAATAGATATCTCGTATCAAGTCTGATCATCGAGTTAAGGTATCTCGTACCGGCTCAATAACTGTCTTGAACAGTTCTTGTAGGTTATTTACGTGGCATTTTTCACCTGTAAGTTGTGCGTAGGTACCTACCTATTGAGGAAAAAATAAAGAGGTTAGGTCCCGTGCATTTTACCTTTTCCATCAGAAGGGTCCGCTGATGGTGGTGAAGCAGAGTCCCATCGTGGGCGTGAGCACGAGGGGCTTCTGCTGCGGCTCCGACTGTTGCCGCGCCTTTTCCGGTTCAAGCGTTCAAGGCGCTTCTTGTATTTTTCGATTTTCTTTAACAGTTTCTTGTCGCTGGGCATTTTGCGGATTACACGATGTTATTGTGCTGTATTTGTAAACTTATTTTTCGGAAAAAATAGGAAAATTGCGTAAAACGACGCAAAAAACGCACGATGCCGCAAGATCGCGAAAAAAAAGTGACAGCGGGGATAGCATGATCATAGACCAAACAGTTTCTTTTTTAAATACTCTAAATAAAACCGCGATGCCATAGAGTAGCGAACGAGAACACTACACTTTCAATCAATTATATTTCAGATCAACGTGAAATAAAATAAATATCGGTACTGCAGAAACAATTTCCCGAATGTTATTATACATAGGTAAACACAGTAACCGGGGTCTTACCGTCTTGAGTCCAGCGTATTTACAAAACTCTCTTTCTACTAAGGGCCAGCCAGAAGAGTGCATAACAAAGCTTTACTTAAGTATTTACTTAGCGAAATTCTCAATTCAGAAATTGACGCTAAATCATCTTCAGTGCTCACTCAAGCTGCTGTTCTAAATGAAACAGCAACTTGATAGTGCCCTCAGGCTCAGGTTGAATAGCCATATTATTCAACACGAAGTGTTGTTAGTAGTACACTATGGAATTTGCATCTACATAAAGATATGATTCATACATAGCGCCTAGTGGTAACTATAAGTGGCAATTTCACTCACACTAGATGTTGGAGTGATTATTCGGATGCTACAGTGCCTGGGACATTATTTTTTAGATGGTGTAGACTTACCCAGTACATATACCATCCTGACAGTTTAAACTGCCCAGCGCGTAGGAAAGACAAGTCAATATGCGGGTGTCCTCGGGTTTCCTCACGTTGTTTTCACTAAACAACCCAACTAACACAACTAAGAAGAAGACCAATTTCAAGGCCAGTTAAAGATTTGATTTCCGATGGTAGCTGCTATTCTTTGATTTGAAGAAATAGCCTCAGCCTTAGTGTATTTCTATGCTCGTCATGTCCTTGCCTGGTCGCCATGTAGATACTCGTATGTATTAAACGGATCTGATCGCGGTAATTTATAACGTTAAACATTATGTAATTCTTCTTCTTCTTCAAGCTATATTAGTCCACTGCTGGACATAGCCCTCCCCTAATGAGCGCCATAGCGCAAGGTTGTGCAGTCATTGGGGGTTATGCCCATAATTGCTGCGTGGTATCGGCCTAGAGAATAGAACCAACCCAAATTCTTCCCGCGGGTGTCGTAAAAGGCAACTAAAGGACACAAACCGGGGGAGGGGCAGCAGCACCTCCTGCAGTACAATCCCACCAAACTGCTATCCCCAACCAGCATGCCCAGCGTGGGGATTATGGGCATTACCCCCCAATGACGGCATATGTAATTAATTACATAGATAGATAGAGAACACTTTATTGTACATAAAAATGGAAATTACACAGATATTTCTTAACCTAAGAGTACAGACGGCGGCCTTATCACTAAAAGTGATCTCTTCCAGACAACCTTCGGATGAACTGGACTAATACATTAGAGAAGGAAGTAGATGTACAAAAAAAACATAGAAAACATTAATTTCAGAGGTTCCAAATACATGCCTTAATAACAGTTAGAATAAATAAAATTATCAACAGATACATACAAATAATTTACATAAATAAAAAAAAAAAATAATATTATACATAAATACATAAATAATTAACAAAATATTCACATTCAAAGGACATAAGTAGAACACAACAACAGCAGGACAATATTACAAAATTAAATTAATTACTTTAATTCCCAACGTTACCTTGTGACAGTTTATTTTAGTTTAGGACCAGACCGTAGAGTCTAATGCTTACATAGTTTTTCAATAGAATGGTATAAACACGAGAGTAGTAACTACAGTCTATTTATTCTTACTTGCCCAATTTATTAAACAAGATTCTAACCTTAAAATTGAGATAAGATGCCTAAACTAGACATTTTCTCGCAAATTCATGAACTATCATGAACTCTGTTTATAAAATTGGCAGCGTGTTATCTAAAAGAGTGTTCCAGGTTACTTCATTTATAAAAATATGGCAGTTTTCGACAAAAAAATCACAGTTTAAGGGTAGAATCTTGTTTACTAAATTGGGCAAGTAAGAATAAATAGACTGTACTGTCGTGCTTGACTACCAAATTGAGGCAAATAACAACTGTTGCTATTTGCCTCAATTTGGTAGTTTACAAAGCAATTGCAGTAAGATGTAATTTCAGGGGTATAAACAGCGTAAATCTCTCGGTTGCAACATTATGCTGAGTCGGGCCCATTTTGGGGACTCAATACTTAAAACTTCCCGATATTTTGTTTGATATTTAGATTTTTGTAAGTCTGTCTCTGTGTTAACTGCTTACTACTTGTATTTCTACCGTCACCCGTTTGTGTTTTCTGCTGATTGTTGTATTATGTTGCGTGATTTTGTGTTTTTGAGTATTGTGTCGTCAAATAAATATAATTTTCTTTCCTTTTCAAATAAAACAGGCATCTCTCGCGAAGAAGATGGGATCGCGCGTAGCGCAGAGTTAAGTAGCACGGGTTACACCATTGCAATGCGATTGGTTATTAAACTAGCGATAATGATAATGAAACGACCATTACCGGACGAATATGACTCTATTAAACGAATATGCATTTTAGAGACTCTAACTTCATATCGAAAGCAGTATTTACCAGCAACTACACGTAAATACGAACATTATTTTGAGTTCCGCAAAACATTTTGGTTTCGACTTGTACCACAGTGTAAAATAGTTTGGACTGTTGTTTGCAGTGGAAACTCCATTGACCCGTCCAAATGCCAGCCAGCACTTACTCGAAGGCGTTTTGCAGATTTGCAGAGATATTAGCTTTGCATTTAATAATAATAAATCATTGTAAATATGTAACCATGACTTTGTTTTCTAAATCTATATAAATAAAATTCAAAGTCCTGACTGACTGACTCACTCATCAACGCCCAGCGCAAGCCGCTGTACCTAGGAAGCTGAAATTTTGCACAGAGGGTAGATAGGCAAGGACTAAGACCCGATTTTTGACAATCAACCCCTAAGTTGGCGTAAAGGGTTGCCAAAATTTATTTGGGAGGTATAAAGAATGTTGTCTAATTTTCTTGAATCTTAAAATAAATACACTTCAACACAATTGATTGAATACGTGTTTCGCCTTCTTTAAAATTTGCAAAAAAATTGTAGCTACTAAAGTCCACACGGACGGAGTCGCGGGCAATAGCAAGTTAAGTACATTTGTGAAGATTATAGTAGCAATAGCCTTCGCTAAGCTTGTCTTGTCGTGGCCACAGTGACAAGTGTATAAGGCCGTGTTTAAGCCAAACGTATAGTCAGCCGCCAAATGTGAGCTGGCTCACGGTGAGCCCCAGAGTTAACGTGATAATACGTAGCCAATCAGCGTCCGCGGCGCGTTGTGACGTGGTATATTAATACAGTCTGTTAGCTTTTAGAATATAACTCGGCTATGAATCAAAAACCGATTATATTGCATTAAGGTTAGGTTTATTTTGTATTGTTATTTATAACTTTACATAACTTTTAAAAATAGTGAAGAAAAGTTTTGCACAGAGCAGGAAGTAGTATTACACTCGTGTGCTTTCGGCGACAACCGAAGCCTACTCTAGACCCGAGGTATATTCTAAAAGCTAACAGACTGTACGTAGCCAATCAGCGCAGCACGTTTCTTTCCCACTGCCTTTTTTTCCACTACAATATGGCCCGAAGGCAGCGGCTTACATTTTACATTGACAAACAGAATGAAATGCTTTACGTTGAAACAAATTGATTTGATTTCATTTAATTTGATTTGTAGTTATATTAATCAGCCGCCGAATGTCCCAAACCAAGGTTAGCTGAAAGAAAATACTCATTAGTATTTAGCTCGCCTTTGTACAAATATGCTTATTATGCAATAAAGAATTTTCTAATCTAATGTCAGCGTCTACGTTTAGCGTAATCACTTATTTTCGATTAGATACAGGGTTGCACTGGATAATTATCAAGATAATTACGTAGTGATAATAAATAATATGTACAAACAAATGTGTGTATCCAAACACAGGCAACACTTTTTTTTACGCCACGATGTTAGGCGTGTATCCAAACACCTAGCGAACGTCAAATGTCACTCAGCTACTGACTGGGGAATTTCCTCACGCACTGTTATTGTTTTAATGCGTAAAAAATTCTGCTGCGCAAAATTAAATTAAAATAAAACGCTATGCCAAGAAAACTTAATCCAATATGGTCTAATTTTGACTGTACTAAAACTAAAAATTGTGGTTTATGACCTAGATGTAAGAAATCAATGCAGGGTATCTTGCCTAGAATGGAAAATCACTTCGTTTGTTGTGAACCTTTTTCCTCTGAAACACAAAGTTTGAAATTCCAAACCTTCATTGTCATTCCAAGTTGAACCACAACCATCATGCAGCCACCAGCATACCAGCAATTACCTGATAATTGTCCGTGAATGGATTATTATCAGATAATTATCGTAAGTATATGAGATAATTATCCGTGAAAATAATTATCTTGATAATTTGCAACCCTGAGTGCTTAGTGCGAGTTTAACAGATCCAATCGAATAACTTTACTACCGCGTTAATCGAGCATTGAGTAGTGAGTATGAGTAAGTTAACCGTTCGAACTGGCAAAACGCTGTCACAGTACAACTCGCACTCGCGTTTATTCGTGTTTTGGCTGGTAAACGTGTTCACTTCTCAACGTAAACCATTACAACTCGCACTCAGCAATTTTAATTTCCATACTTGTCGCTAGGTGGCGCTTCCTCGATGCCATAGAAATATGAGTTTACGTTAACGCGTTCGAGTAGTTACAAAACTCGCACTAAGCACTCTGGTTAGATATGAACCAAAAAAATCATACATATGGAAATACAACAAACTGCGTAACGCTCGCTCACTTTCGGCTGCTTTGGTGTGAACTCAGCCTAAAGGTTGTTGGTATGTCAGAACTCCAGATATCCTTGTAATATAGTTTAATAAACTGACAAAGACGAACGTGAACTAGAAGAGTATATTTACTCACAAAAGCGCTAGTTGATTGGTAGTTACAGTGGCAGACTCCTGCATGTTGAACTATAATGTTGTGCAGAATAAGGGTAGATTTTCAGCGCACCGACAGCAATTAGTGTCAATCGAGCGACGATACGGCAAACGGGGGCTGAAGATATTTCTAGGGTTTCATCGTGAAACATAGAACCCTTTTTTACTTGGTTAGGTTATAGTTTAAATAAAATAACGTTACCTCACGGGAAATTGCAATGCAAACTTGTTTAAATAAATTTCCTTAGAATTTTACATCGGCTGCTACTTATGTATGCGGAATCTGGGATTCCAATAATTTTAAACGCAATGTTTGACCTCCATGGTCAAATTCGTTCTTTTTTTTAAATACTGGCCGCTAATATTTTTCTCTTATATACGTTAGTGTTATGTTTTTGTTGGGTTTAAAATATCATATCGCTGAAAAAATGGAACTCACTCGTGAAAATATTCGTGCTATGATTTATTACGATTTTCGACGTAGTTTAACGCAACAACAGTGCGTAGATCAATTAACTTCGACTTTTGGTGGTGAAGCTCCATCAATAACGACTGTGTATCACTGGTGCAGTAATCGCGGGCGCAGTAAGCTCACGGACGAACTTAAAGAAGGTCGCCCGAAATCGGTGGTTGTGCCACAAAATATTGAAGCTGTGCGAAAACTAATAATGCAAGACCGCCATGTTACGTATCGCAAGATAGAGGCTATTCTGGGCATATGTATGACGAGCATTCATAGGGTATTACATGAACATTTGTGTGTAAAAAAATTTGTTCGCGTTGGATCCCGCACAACTTAACTCAGGATCAAAAAGATGCTCGCGTCGAATGGTGCAAGAAAACCTTAAAAAAATTCAACGGAGGCGACTCAAAATCTGTTTATAATATCTACACAGGTGACAAATCTTGGATCTACGCGTACGATCCCGAAACTAAACAACAATCAACAGTTTGGGTGTTTCAAAATGAGCCGAACCCTACGAAAGTGGCTCGTGCAAAAAGCACTGTAAAGCAAATGGTGGCTTGCTTTTTTGGTATTAATGGCCATGTGGCTACAATACCACTGGAGAATCGCAGAACGGTTAATTCGGAGTGGTACACGACCATTTGTTTGCCGGAAGTACCTATTTGAAGAAATACGCCAAAACAACCAGCGACGCAGAATCATACTTCACCATGACAATGCCAGCTGTCATACATCTCAGGAAACAACTACATTTTTGGATGGCCAAAAAATAGAATTGATGGGTCATCCACCGTACAGCCCTGATTTGGCTCCCAATGATTTCTATTTATTTCCAAATGTAAAGAATAAATTACGTGGTCAACGATTTTGGACCCGTGAAGATGCCGTAGATGCGCTCAAACAGCACGTTTTGAAGATACCTCAATCAGAGTGGAAAAAATGTTTAGCAAATTGGCTTCATCGAATTCAAAAGTGATAATAGTGGAGAATACTTCGAAAAACAATAAAAGCATATTTAGCCATTTATAATATACATTTGTTTATTTTTTTTATTCCGCTTACATAAGTAGCAGCCCGCGTATACTAAGATTATGTAGTAGCATACCGCTTACTGTGAAGGAAAATATCGCGAGGATATCCGAGTGTCCTAGCTATTCTCATTTCCTTCGATGCTTGAAATTGCCAATCTGCAGTAGGCACGTGGCGATTAAGCCCATATTCAGTGGGGAGTATATATTTTATATTTTAATTAGTAGGAAAATCTGTAAAAAGGTGTCCAGATAAGAATTGGATTGCAAATACCGAGACTGAAGCATTTTTTTTCAAATGAAAGAATGGCAGCTAATATCGGAAATCGAACCTACAACTTTTTTATGTAGCCGTCCCACTGTAGGAAGCAGGCTTTTGAAGTAGATTGTTACAATATAATATTTATTTTATTTAATTTGTGCCTCCCTAGACTATTTTACTTTGCAATAAAAACTCTGTATAATGTCAGAGACAAAAAAGAAGATACTTATTTTCGAATATTACAGATTTTTTAAGTCATCACAAAAACTCGCTTCAATATCCTACGGAACCACAGCAATGACTCACAAAAGTACTTCGCTGATTTTATTTAAAAATTTTAAAGCTAAACTGTGAATGGAAAAATGGCACTTTTCAACCTTCATTTTAAGTGACACTTTATAACTACTCCTTTGTGGGTTTCGACGTAATTGACGTGAAATATTCTGCGTGCTATGCGCTTTAAGAGGAGACATGATATTTTTGCACAAAAACTGACAGCACTTGCATACTATACAATGTGACAATTAAAATTTCAAGTAGTTTAATGAACATTATATTTTTAAAAACCTATATAAAGAGGCTAAAAATTTCACCAATGCCGGGACTCGCACGCGCGATCTCTCTCTAACCGTGCCAGCGCTCTCCCAACTGAGCCAATGGGCGATACACCGGCATCAGTGAAATTTCGAACCTCTTTACAATACTCTTTGTATTACGTGCAGGCAGCAACATCTGGCTCAAGTAATTTGTATCACTTGCAGCCCCAAGTACCTTGCTTTGCAGTTAGGTTTTACATCGGAACGATATCGCTGTACCCACATCATTATATTCTTTTTTTTAATGCACCAACCTGTGCTAAAGACAATTTTTAAAAACATATTTAGAGGCCAAAAATTCCACGCATGCCGGGACTCATGCATTATATTGCTAAAAAATTCAAAAGACGCATTAAATTTCATTGAAAAATGTAGTAAACATTTTTAATGTTTATTTTATTATATTTATAGCATTAAAATGCTAAAACTGCTTTGCTATATTCCGCCATGTCGCCGGTAGTGTGTTCGTATCTTGCTTCTGTTTGAAAAAGTGGGAGGGAGGTTAACCAACCGCATGGTGCTTGTGGGATTTTTGGCGGAATTTAGAAAAGTAATTTTCACATTTTAATGGTTTTATGGATTTCCACAAATTAATGCCTAATTTCATACAATATTATACATTTCTGGACACTTCTATTGGCCCACCTTGCATTTTCAGTTTCGTTTAGTCCTAGCTAAAAATGTATATTAGGTCGAGCAAAAAGTTTTTATGCAGTTTTGAACCTAAAACATTTTACCATCTTTTTCGATCGTATTGTTTTAAATTTGAATTCAGAATACCACATGACATGGAGCTACGGCTAACAAGTCGGGTATGCGCCTTGATGAAGGCAGTTGTTTTTTTTTTGTGTTACTACGGCTAGTGACATTTTTCCGAGCGCTTCCGTGCTTCGCAAGGCACGTTAAGCCGTTGGTGCCGGCTTTCATGCAATGGCAGTCGTTAAGCCATGTTAGAGGCCTTATGGGCGGCTTGATAACATCTGACAGCAAGGCCCGCCACTGCCTTACAATCCTCCAGCAACCCGAGCTTGGCTTCCGTGGTGGACTATGGCCTAACCTTCCTGCGATGCAGGAAGAGACCCGTGCCCCAGCAGTGAGGACATACAAGGTTGCAATTGCAAACATAATATTGCAAAGCAGATATAAAAACAGATAGTCCTCAAAAGTTTGTAAAGAGTAAGTGAGTATAATAAAATCGATTATTTTACTAGGTACCAATTAATTTTCACGATTAAAAATTCTATTTTACTCCATTCTTCTCTCGGAGTGAAGGCCTGTGCCTTGCAGTGGGACGTAGCATACAAAATGTCTTTGAAAGAAAGCCTGTACTCTGCAATGGGACATCTTCTATAATATAAAAATGAATCACTGAATGTGTTGGTAAGCGCAAATCTCAAGAGCAGCTGAACCAATTTCGCTGATTCTTATTTTAGAAAAATTCTTGTAGTATGAGGATGGTTCTTACGGAGAGAAAAATAGAAAAAAAATAAAGAATCGCCTGTTAGGCGGTACGAAGTTCGCTGGGTCAGTTAGTCTATCTACAATATAAAAATGAATCGCTGAATGTATTGGTAAGCGCAAACCTCGATAGCAGTTGTACCGATTTCGCTAATTATTTTTTAGAATATTCCTTGAAGTACGAGGATGGCTCTTACGGAGAGAAAAATAGAAAAAATAAAAAATCGCCTGTTGGGCGGTACGAAGTTCGCTGGGTCAGTTAGTATGTTATAAATCCTCGACAAATATCGAGTAGAAATAGCCAAGTCAAGAGACAGAGAAGAGAAATACAGTCTGTTAGCTTTTAGAATATACCTCGGGCTCTAGAGTAGGCTTCGGTCTCTAGAGTAGCCTATAAAAGGCTACGTGAAAAAAAAGTGGGAACCCAGTTGCGTGCAGCAAAAAATCACTTAACATCTCTTTCAAATACAAATTCAGCTTACTCATCGCTGAGGCGGGATAAGCGATTACCAATTCAAAATACTTCAAACATTTGTTTTGTTGATGGCGCTCCAGCGGCGATCAATGGTTTCATCAGGTTGTGTAGTCGACAGCGGTGGTAGCTCAGCGCGTAGAACAGTGGACCCGCAAGCGAAAGACCCAGGTTTGATCCCCAGTACAGGCATGTACCAATGACTTTGTTTAATTTCAAAGTTACGTACACTTGTGGATTTGTAGTCACATTACCACACGCTAAGTTGAAGGAAAACATCGCGAGGAAACCCGCGGCTTTGTTGGCTCTGCACGTATTGACTAGTGTTTCCTGTGGGCTAGGCCGACTAAGCTGTCAGGATAGTACAGGTGCTGGGCAAGCCTACACCATCTAAAACCATGTCCCAGGCACTACAGCATCCGAGTGGTCCCTTTACACATCTAGTGTGAGTGAAGATGCCACTGGCCTTTGTATAAATCTTCTCATTACCTAGATGCAAAGATGATGCCCGCGCAATATTGACGAATCGATTGATTTCTTTTTCTCAAAATCTGAAGATCGCTTAGGAAGTTGTAAGCGAACATATAATTCTACGTACACATATGTAGTACATTGCCTCGTTTTTGGATCTGTCGTCGGATAAAAAGTAGGCTCTACACTATGTACAAAACATTTTCAAAGCAAGGTTAAGGAGTTTTATCAGTCCCTGCAAGTTTAGTATTCGTGCATTGTCCTTTTCATTTTGTCTTTTCCGTATGTCTCCATATATGTACACAATATTGTATTTATTTCCTCATCGCGTAGATTGTTATTATAACGTATTTATGTAAGTTTATCATTTAATAACTATGTGTATAACTGTTTATGTAGGTATATTGTTATTTATATAAGTAGTGTATTCATATATTCATATTTGCACCGACTACCCGTCTCTTATTTCCTTCAGCAACTTTCCGTCGTAAGATTTTCTGGAAGAAATTGCTTTTAGCAATAAGGCCGCCAATTGTACTTTGTATCTTTACATGTTTTATAATATGTGCTCTGGTGTACAATAAAGAATATTCTTATCTTATCTTTTCTTCTCTATTCTACTCGTCAATCCGTGTCGCAGGAAGCTCCTGTGAAACCTAGTAATAGTATAAATAGTATAAATGTATACATCATTCAATCTTCATATTTCAGCTCATTTTTCCTTCAGCAACTTTCCATCATAAGGTTGTCTGGAAGAAATAGCTTTTATTGCAATAAGGCCGCCAATTGTACTTTGTATCTTTACATGTTTAACAATACGTGCTCTGGTGTACAATAAAAAATATTATTATCTTATCTTTAAATACCTACAACGACACTACTAAGAGTAGTTAAAACTAAGGAACACAAACTAAACACATTTAAAAACCTATTTAGAGGCTAAAAAATTCCACCCATGCCGGGATTCGAAACCGCGACCTCTGGCTATCCGTGCTAAAGCCTTTTTTTAGCCTCTAAATAGGTTTATAATTGTTCTTAGCACGGATTAGTGCATTAAGAAAAATATAAACATTAAAGATTAGCTAAAAAAGAAAAAAAAAAGGTATTTCTTAATGATTCGCGATACTCATACATAGTTATATTATCGTCGGGAAATAAGGTAATTACGTTTTACCTAATAAACAGATTTGACCCGTTTAATGTATAACAAAAAAAAGACATTTGAAACGAAAAATTTTAATTACCTATCTAACTGATCAACTTTTTTTAGTAAATACAGATTTGTTAGAACCTTCTTTGGTGATATTATTTTCGTAGCATAATAAAAATTGTTCCTATTGATGAGATACATAACAATCAATCTGTACTCTTCAACTGCGACATAAGCCTCCTTCAAGGCGCTACTTCCCTCTGAGTTACACAACTCCATTAATTTTCATACCTTTCCGCAACTTACTGTAATTAATAGTATTTGTGCAAAATAGTGAATCTGTAATCGAAACCGAGCAATTCACCAAAGCAACCCTGATTTCCTTTGACCTTGGGACAAGCTATCGGCTTCTTAGTAAGCAAGCACGCTTGTTATGGTAATGCCTTCAAATGAGCTGCATTCGGAATCAGGCTAGGTGTAAAGTCACCTGTAGACTGGTTTGGTATTCAAATTAAAGGAACCACCAGCCTCTTCTCTCCGGAGCGCAGTGCGGAGACCACGAACATACATCTCCACCAACCCGGACTTGGCCTCTGTGGTGGAGTATGGCCTAACCTTCCTGCGATGTAGGAACAGACCCGTGCCCCAGCAGTAGGGACGATACGAGGGTTGATAGCGTACTGCAGGGGGCGCTGCTGCCCGCCCCCGGTTTGTGTCCCTTAGTCGCCTTTTACGACACCCGCGGGAAAAAATTGGGTTGGTGCTATTCTTTAGGCCGGCACCACACAGCATAACATAACATTAACATACAAGCATATACATTGCTTCTGGCCCCACACTAGGATACCCTGTGTCATGGAAACCACAAAGAGCGACATCATAAACATTCAAGACCTGGGCTTTTTTTTTCGGAGCCGCGATTCGAACCCGGGACCTCTTGCATGGTACGCAGACGCGCTACCGCTACGCCACAGAGGTCGTCGACTTGCAAATAATGTTTTGCAGATTTGGTCGGACAGATAGAATAATGGGCTATTGATCACATCTGCGAAAGATCCAATAGCTGATAGGCTACATGTAGACTGGTTTGGTATTCAAATTAAGCGAACCACCAGCCTCTGCTCTTCATGAACTGGCAAATATATTGCTGATTTGGTACGCCAGATATTGGTCTGTTGGTCACATCTGCGAAAGAACTAATACCTGATAGGCTACATGTAGACTGGGTTGGTATTCAAATTAAAGGAACCACCAGCCTTTTCTCTCCGGAGCGGAGTGCGGAGACACGAATTTGTAAATGTTGGTCTCTCTTTCAGGCTTACAGACAGGACATTAGGCTGCTGTTTAGAACTGTCAAAAAACCAGTAGCATTAAATACGCCTTTGTGTTACATATTGTTAGTGCTTATATAAGAAAAAGAAGTCTGGAACCAAAGTCTAAGAGAATGGTTAGAAGCGTTCGAAATATGGGTAAATAGAACTGAAAGTATCACAAAGAATGATTAAAAAATTAGAGCTCTTTAATAGGTACCATAAATCGAAAAAAACTATCAATACTTTAGTCATATCAGGTGCACATGTACAATTTGCTGCAACTCATTCTGCAAGGCAAAATCCAGTGACAGGTACAGCTTGAATTGTTGTTTCTGATTTACGTGGTTCATTTTGTATCGGTACAAGCCACTTTACACCATTTTTTTTTATTTATTCTTTCATTTTTAAATCAATATTTAATATGACGTCACTCATTCTAGATTGCATTTGCATTTTTTCACAGATTAACGAGATAAATTTTTTCACTCGCCATATCGCCTTGGACGAAATAAGACTGGTGACAATAATTTCCGTACAAATTATCAACTTTTCGTATTCTGATTAGTTGTATTTGTACAGTTTTAAAACAAATACAGTGTTTTAGGTCGTTTACATACGATATGTTATAGAATTAATTAAATAATATCATATGTATTTAAAAACCTATTTAGAGGCTAAAAATTTCACCCATGCCAGGATTCGAACCCGCAACCTCTGGCTATCCGTGCCAGCGCTCTACCAATTGAGCCAATGGGCGACTCACGGCATCAGTGAAATTTCGAACCTCTTTACAATATTCTCTGTATTACGTACAGGCAGCGACATCTGACTTAAGCAAATTGCATTACTTACAGCCCCGACTACCTACTTTGCAGTTAGGTTTTAACATCGCAACGATATCACTGTACCCACATGATTACACTATTAATATCATATGTATAAAATATAAGCAATGCCTACTGTCTAGTTCCTAAGAAGTTCCAACGAACAGTAACGTAAGTGTTGAAATGTCTAATGTATAAGTAAAGTTTAGTACTTTACGTACATTGTGTTTGTCAGAATACAATTTTATGTTATCTTAAGCTATAAAAATTATTAAAACTGTTCTACGATGACCACGTCATCCGGGACCACGGCACCTGAAAAAGTGCCGAAACGTCGGAAAATTGTAAAAATGTAATAAACGAGCATAAATCCTTATTAAAACAGTTTTAATTATGTCTAGTGCTCGTGTTAACCTTAGAAAATACTATATAAATAAGTTTATCTTAGCAATGCCTTGACCAGGGGCTTTAATGTGAGAATTAAAACATGTGTAACATCATTGTATTATACCATTATGACCGCTAATAAATGAATATGAATATTAACCCTCATATGTCCCTACTGCTTGCTCACGGGTCTCTTCTTGCATCTCAGGAAGGTTAGGCCATACTCCGCCACGGAGACCAAGCTCGGGTTGGTGGAGGATTGTAAGGCAGTGGCGGGCCTTGCTGACAGATGTTATCAAGTCGCTCATGAGGCCTCTGACATGGCGAGATTCTTGCAAGTTATCGCGTGTACACGGTTCTTAGGATCTAGTGAAGCGTTTGGTAAGCAACTGATACCGACGGAAGCGGGGCACAGAGATTTGGCTCGCGTTCTTTTGTTTTCAGGGTAGGTGCTCCTACGCGCACTCAGAAAGTAAACTGTGATTATCTCTCTTAGAAATTCATACTTATTACACAAAATTTCAAAACTACATTATTTTGCATAAACGAAAGTTAATGCAAAATAATGTAGTTTTAAAATTTTCTATGTGATTTTTTTTTAAGAAGTATAGAAACTAATAATACTATTTAACTTACTATACCACTCGCTAACTGTGCAGGAAAACATCGTGAGGAAACCTGAGTGTCTGAGGAGTTAAAATGCCTCAGCACTTGAATTTCCCAATCCGCATTAGGCACTTGTGGTAATGAAGTCCATGTTTTTGAACTAATTCAATCCGGTGAATAAGTCCAAAGGTAACTTTTGACAAGACATTTTCAGTGATATTAGAGAGAACTGAATCTTATCCCTGAATAAATGGATGAGTAGTGCTGTCAGATAGTGTTGCCGCAAATCATCATATGAGATTTGAGTTAGGAAAAAATACTGGTATTCTTTTAATACCCCATGGATGCTTACGAAGAGTTGAAACTCCTCTGCTGAAGAGGTCAAAAGGGGGTGATAAAGTAAAATTGATAGAAAAAATCACCACTCACGCGGACGAAGTCACGGCCAAACGCCACATCGATCGATCGATTTCAACCCTTGTATGTCCCCACTGCTGGGTCACGGGTCAAACGTTACATAGTAGGAAACAAAAGACCGCTGCTATTACATTGGTCGCGTAGTAAAGGGGCAGAGAAAAGAGTAGATATTCTTTTTAAATTCCCCCCTTGGGGCGTCCGTGACGTTTTGAACTTTAAAGATGTTTGTTTTCATTTGTTTGTTGCTTCCTTTTCGTTTTGTTTCTCTTAAAGTTCAGTAGGAGAATAAAGACCCCATTTTAATACTACGCGTAGATAGATGATTTAGGTCAAAGGGTCAAGTTTTGTGAAAACTGTGATAATAATATTCAATCAATAGTGACGAATAAATAGAGACAATGTGGTCTCTCTTCTAGCAGCTGTTTTCAGGATTCTGGGCTGTCAAAAGAAGAATAGCAGATTTTGCAGTAAGAACTGATCACTATATGGATGACTTCAAACACACAAACAATTAGTATACGCGTCGAATTTATAACCTTCTCCTTTTTTGGAGTCAGTTAAAAACAATTGTTCAGCATGGAAAAATCAGACAGACATCTTTACACAGACTAAATAGAGGTACCAATCTTTAGTGAGTCAGCAGAAACTGCATAGACAAAACAAGATTGCGGTCTGTTAGCTTTTAGTTCTACTCTATCTACGGCTTTTAGAATATACGTCGGGCTCTAGAGTAGGCTTCAGATTTCGCCGAAAGCACACGAGCGTAATACTGCTTCCGAAAAGTTATGTAAAGTTATCGTCATATTAGTTCCGTTATTCTATTACACGAATATATCCGATTCTATGCGATAGAACCTAGCCGATTTATATTCTAAAAGCAAACAGACTTTCCGTCGTTGGATTTTGATTTTGAAATTAGTTTTCATTGCACATTCCAATACGCTGCAACCAATTTCCCTCAAATCGTCGATCAATTTCCCACTATCAAGCTGGTGGACGTCCTACGCAGAGTTTGACAGCTCGTGGTTTCAACTCGAGAACCTTTATACCCTATTAGTTATTTGTTATGTGGCAAATGTGATCAGCAGCCCAGTCCTATCCATGAACCCGAAGTAGAGAACAAATTAGCAAGACACCACTGGCTCAGTCACATAAAGAGGGTACGTTATGAGGGTATTATGGATTACTTAAGATATTATATTTATATATCGCAATCAAAACAATGTTATTAACGTCTATTTAGAGGACTACTGTTTAACAAAATTATTCACGAGTAAGTGAATAAAATTAATGAGTTGAAAACTCTTCGTTTTTTTAATTAGCCATCCGGGCTTAAACGATTAATGAATGTTGATGAAGCGAAACAGATCTGTCAAGATCATAGCAAGGGGTAGATCCTGTTCTTACCCTCCGAGTTACAGGAATAAGTTTATATTTGTATGCAGTGTCCCCTGAAACCTCTGATAATTACCTAAAATAAAATATTTTTTTTAAATAACATATGTGTTTTTCTTGTTAAATTCTTCTCTAAAAACCTACTTGGATAAAATAAAATTTTGTAACTAACAACATTCACGTTGATTAATTTTATTTAATTAGTATTTATTTGTATTAAAAATCGCCTTTCATGTGACTTCCAGATAATTCATGAAAAATTTGAATACAATAGAATCGTTATATCGTTATCGTTATAACCCTTGTATGTCCCCACTGCTGGGGCACGGGTCTCTTCCTGCATCGCAGGAAGGTTAGGCCATACTCCACCACGGGGGCCAAGTCCGTTTACAATAGAACAAATATCGTTTATTAATCACACACAAAGCACGCGAACAATTTTAACACAAATAAAACAACAAAAGTAACAACAAGAAAATACCATTACTCCTAATTAAAATTTACCTGGATCAATACTGTGTGTCGTGGCAATAAATGGGTACCAGACTCAGCATGTGTTACAGGTTTCTGGTAAATTCTTACTTAATTACAACGTAAGTAAGATTTTTTCAGTCAGATACATATTACGTTTCAATAGAAGTGTTGTATTAGTCAGATAGACCGATGAATGGACAAACATTTTGAAACTAATAATCTTAAAAGTGATAGTGCCCCGGGGTGTGATGAACTTACTCCTAAATTAATAAAAAATATATCAAATTCTATTGTTACTCCACTCACTCATATAATTAATACAAGTATATCCTTAGGTATTGTGCCTAATGTCCTTCAAAAGGCACAAATATGTCCTATTTTTAAAGAAGGAGACCCTTTGGAAACCTCAAATTATCGCCCTATCTCCTTATTATTGGTGCTAGCAAAACTATTAGAAAAAGCCATGAACATTCGTCTGTTAAAGTACCTGGAGGAAGCAAAAATCCTCTCACCGTATTAATTCGGTTTTCGAGCCAATAAATCAACTGAAGAAGCTGTTTCAAACCTAGTAAACTCGGAAGTAAATGTTCTTGATAACGGTGAGAAATGTTTGGCTGTCTTCTTTGACCTTAAGAAAGCATTCGACACAATTTCAATTAAAATACTTTTGGCAAAACTTGAAGCTATGGGAGTTCGAGGAATTGCGCTGAAATGGTTTAACAGCTATCTTTTAAATACAACACAATGTGTAAGGCTATCCGATCACCAAAGTGACTATGAGAAAAATTATTTCGGAGTGCCGCAAGGAAGTGTATTGGCGCCGACGCTTTTCTTGGTTTACATAAATGATCTATGTAACCTGAGAACGGCGTCGGCTCAAATACTGTCATATGCAAATGACACTGTTATTTTTTATACTCGCAACACGTAGCAAGATGTAAAATTGAAAACAGAAACGGGATTAATGCCAGTAACAAGTTGGCTGCAAAAAAATCTGCTAACCTTAAACATTGCAAAAACGAAATATGTCTGTTTTAATATTACTAAAGTCTCTTCCCCTCCAGAAAACTTTTAATTGACGCTAAACACTTGTGGCTCTTTAAATAACAGCTGCACATGCAAAAGCCTTGACAAAACAAGTAATATTAAATATTTAGGCATAATAATAGATGAAAAACTAAGCTGGGTACCTCATATAAATCTATTAACTAACAGAATACGAAAATTAATGCACATTTTTAAGAAACTTCGATTAGTAGCTAATAATCAGGTTACCAAAACTATCTATTTTGTACTATGCCAATTAACTTTAACCTACTGTATATCAGCTTGGGGAGGCACAGCCAAAACTTCCCTTATTAAAGTCGAAAGGGCTCAGAGAGCGATTCTTAAGGTTGCTTTTCACAAACCCTATCGCTACCCAACTGTCCAACTATACCAAGACACTAAAGTTTTAACAGTTCGTCAACTTTTTTTGCAGGCTATTTTGATTAAATTCCACAAAACATCTTTATTTACAAAAAGCTTACCAAATAGATCCACTAGAACTGAAATATGAAAAATTGCTGGAACTCCAAGAACTTCCTTTGCACGACGTTTCTATATTTTTTTAGCACCCAAGATTTACACCAAATTGAACAAAGAACTAATTTTTTTCACCTTTCTAAAAAACAAATTCAAAAAAACACTAAACGACTGGCTATTGAAACTCTCTTATGATAGCACCGAGCGTCTTGTAACATTCACTTAAAATAAATAATAATTAAAACATATAATATATATTAAACCACACCCACTCTGCTTATATTACGTAGTACATTTTATGATAATATCGACATATATTTGTCGTAGTTAATGTAGTATATTATTATAGGTTAGTTTATGCAGTGTATTATAATTAATATGATGTTTACATTAATAACCAAATTTTGTTTCAATGTAAAAAAAAAAATATTCTGTTACTTTTATTATTATTATTTTTTTGTTTTTTATCGAAACTACGTATGTCTAAGCTACACTGTCACTTTCTGAGCGGAAGTCTGGTTACCCATAATACAGAGTACTCTAGTTTGGGGACCACGCACTATTTTTGTACACTTTTATAACAATAAAGTTTTTTGTTTGTTTGTTTGTTTGTATTTTGAAACTCATTATAGACATAATAAATATCACGATACAATGATATGTAATTTATTTGCACTTACATAAAAACAGACGCAAAGGAGGCGGCCTGAAAAATCTTTTTCATCTATCGTAATGCAGTAGAAAAATATTTTAGACGATTTTGCATAAGATAATCCATCAAACGATGCTAACATAAACGATGGACCTTTTTGAAATACTGGTATAATCCAGCCAGATCCACAGAGAAGGCTTACAGGCTCATCTCTGGAACCTATGTGGTTATTCAATCGCATTTTGAAATGAAATGAAATAATTATGAAAATGAAATGAAATGGTTTCATTCAAAGTAGCACAAAAACTGCGGCTTAATGAACGTTATAATTCAAACAAGGTGTCCATTTCAAAAGATCATTTTTTCTAGATCATATCTTGATATTTTTTTTGTAAATACAGCCACACTGAGAGTTTAGGCGGTCAAGGATCACCTGAAAAAGATAGTATTTTCTAGATATATATCATAGCTCTAGAGGCCAAGTCGATCGACACTAGCTGACCTGGGAGCTAATTCTCACTCATAAGCAAATAATTGGTATACGTTTCTTAGACGTATGACTGGAATTCTTGATGAAATGACGGCCTCGGTGGCGCAGCGGTTTGGCACGCTGACTGTAAAACGGAAGGTCTCGGGTTCGATCCCCGGCTGGTTCAAACTAGGAAACGAACTTTTCTAGTTTTTCCCGGGTCTTGGATGTCATCTATGTATTTATTGTATTAAATCTATCTTCGAGTTAGCACCTATAATACAAGTCATTCTTCTTCATCATCAGGCTGTATTAGTCCACTGCTGGACATGGCCATCCCCTAATGAGCACCATAGCGCAAGGTTGTGCCATCATTGGGGGGGTATAATGCCCATAATCCCCACGCTGGGCATGCGGGTTGGGGATCGCAGTTTGGTGGAATTGTACTGCAAGGGGCGCTGCTACCCATCCCCCGGTTTGTGTCCTTTAGTCGCTTTTTAAAACACCCGCGGGAAGAATTTGGGTTGGTGCTATTTATTCTCTAGGCCGACATCACACAGCAAGTTCATAAAATAGCATTTTCAATACAGGCGCACTCACCGGTCAAGGATCACCGGAAAGAGATATATAGCCCCAGTCGATGGGCACTAACTGACCTGAAATGGAAGCTGCCACAAACCATCATCAGAAGTTGAAATCTGTCGTTGAGGTCCTATGCTCCCCTAAGAGCTGAAAGATCGAAGAACAAGACTGAGGGTATTATTATTATTATTATTTTTTTATTGTACCTGTAAAGATTGTACAATTGGCGGGCTTAATACTAAATAGTATTTTATTCTAGCCAACCAACAGGTGACGTGGAGAAGGAGGGGTTAGTCTCAAACAGTGAGGTCATTGTCAAATATCTTTTTTAGCAATTAAACTATTTATTAATATGTCCAATAATTATAAACATACACTTAAACAAAGATAATAACTAAGCACATATATAAAATAAACAGTACATACATATCTATATACATATAAATAGACTTAATAATATATTTTTACATATTTACGGATAGAATTACACATTATTGTTCTGAATATGTAGATAGTGTTCCTGAACTCTACTCTTAAGGACGCCGACTGACGGTGCCTGGCGAATGTATAGCGGTAGCGCGTTCCACAGACGCACCGCTGTCACGGAAAAAGAAGTCGAATAGCCTCCCGTATTATGCTCTGGGATTTCGAGGAGTAAATCTTTGCATGGGCGCTGAAGGCGACCACGCGCGCCACGTGGGGCGAAACGTTCGCGGAGGTAATGGGGGAAGGAGGGATCATGAAGAACGCCATAGAGGAGCGTCAAGATATGGGCATTCCTGCGGTGACGGATGTTTAACCAGTTTAGCTGGGAACGGTATTGGGAAATATGGTCAAATTTACGAAGGCCGAAGATGTAACGTAAACAGACGTTGGAAGACGATCCAACTTGTTGATAAGTTCTTTAGTGAGATCGGGGTAGCACACATCTGCGTAGTCGATGACTGGGAGCAACAAAGCGTTGACTAACGTAACTTTGGCGGAATATGCCAGGAATTTCTGCATACGTTTGACCGAGTGCATGGATGAGAAGATTTTCCTACTGATCTCCGAAACATGTTTGTCCCAAGCTAGGTTACCTAGTCTATATGTGGAGGCCTAGCTTCTTTACCTCTCTACAATACGGCAACGGGATACCATTATAGGTAACCTGGGGTAGAGATGCCACCTCAATCCTAGCCAGCAAAGCCCTTCCGCCCACAATCATCATCTGCCGGATTTACTAAGAGACCAAACTGCTCAGTCCACAAGTTAACAGCAGTTAGATCACAGTTCATTTTCTGTATCGCAATAGGAAGCAGGTCAAGTTTAGACGGCAAATAGATCTGAAGATCGTCTGCGTACAGGTGATAGGCACTGAAGTCTATTACTGAGGTGAGTGTTGATAAACACTGAGAAAAGTAAAGGAGAAAATACGCCACTTTGAGGGACACCAGCAGTGACCTCGCACCAGTCGGAGAACTTGTCATTAGAACGAATGCGCTGCTGGCGCCCATGAAGATACGAGTGAAACCACGCGGCTGCTGACTCTGATACGTTGAGGGAGCGGAGGATAGCCAGCAGGATATCGTAATCAACGCAATTGAATGCACTACTGAAATCCAGTAGAGCGATAAGCGTAACTTGTCGATTATCAATAGAGGAACGGAAGTCATCTCTAATTTTGATGAGGGCGGAACAAGTGCTGTGTGAGGGCCGGAATCCTGACTGAAAAGGGTTAAATAGTTGGTTGGTGCGGAGAAAAGCCATAAGCTCACGTTTCACCACACGTTCCAGGATTTTGGATAGGAAAGGAAGGATCGAGATCGGCCGGTAGTACTTAAATTCGGTGGGAAGCGAAGTGTTCGGTATTGGCACCATGTAAGCCATTTTCCATTGAGAGGGATAGGAGCAGGAAGACAACGAACAGTTTATGATATGGGTAAGGACAGGAAGGATTGGCTTGAAGATCGGCAACAGTAGGTCACGACCTATATAGTCATGGCCTACAGCCTTGGTGTGGATGGAGAGAATAATTTTTTCAACGTCCGAGTCAGCAACCGGGGTGAAGCAGAAACTATTAGGGGAAGGTACGGGAGACGTTGTGAGAGACTTAACAGTCAAAGGTTTTATCAGCGGATCGATAGAGTGAGGGGGAGATGAAAAGTGCCGGTTTAGACCATGCACGTCAAGAGACGGGTTCAGATCCTGCCGACACTTTCCAAATCCCAGAGTACGCAGGAATTGCCAGATGTTATTGGCGGAACATGTTTCTATGGAAGAGTAGATGTGGCGGCGTTTTGCGTTCCTTATCACCTGGTTACAGCGATTTCAGGCCGTTTTGAAGAGTTTCCAGTTATCTTCAGTTGGAGTCTTTTTATGCTTTTTACGAAGCTTATCCCTCTTTGCCATCAGTGCACGGTGGGAGGGTAGTATTGAAAAAAAATCTCTTACATCTCCAATCACCATTAAACGATGGTAACAACTGTGGTAAGTTTGGCTGAGTTGGACATTTTTGAAGCATCTTTATAATCCAGCTAGATCCGCAAACGAGGCTGTTCAAGCTCAACTCTAGGAGCTATCGCTTGCTTATTCAATCGGCCGGCTCAAATTGAGCTGTCGGACGAAAATACAGTTCGGTGCACCGTACAATTTACTATTCACTTGCCGCCCACGCTTCGGCAGAGTGTCGTATACGCTGGCGTGCAGAGAAAAAGGTTTAATAATTTCCCTTTAATAAATTCCATTAAAAAGAAGACCAACCATGAAAATATTATACCTCGACATACTGCGCAAAATGCGGATCTAATTTATTATTCACTAATAAAAGAAATTTAAACCAACCATCCGTTAGTTTTTAAGGTACGATCTATTTAAAAGAAATGTTACTTCCTTGTGCGTTCAAATGCCAAAAATGATTTATAGGTGCAAAAGAAAAGTGATATACAATTGATAAAGTCTACACGATTGGCCTTTTTTAGTAAAAGAAATAATACTGAATTACTTGTCAATACGCCTGGTTTGTACCATGTACCTATAGTTTGGGTATTGAGGATCTACTATTTGCGGTTTGTGGAAACAGAAATTGGTATATACTTCAGCAACAATCCATCGTAAGGTTGTCTGGAACTGCTTTCACCAATAAGGCAGCCAATTGTACTATGTATATTTGCAATTATTTTGTATTTGTTGTTTTTCCAGTGTACAATAAAGAATATATTTATCTTATCTTATTTTATCATATATGAGTGGTTCTGATAGTGAAAGTAAAAGGAGCCCGAAAGATGACAATAATACGCGCGCGCACCAATCTGCTTCAGTTCTCGCCCGTAGCGCGCGTGCTGCGGCTGCTGAGCTCCCTGCTAGAAGCAGCCCCTCACTGTGATTCGTTTGTGGATGGGATGAAAGGTTTGATGGATGAATGTAATATAACGCTAGAGAGATCGTTGTGAAAGGTTATCTTTAGTTTTGTAACTATTTGGTGTTCACTGTTATTTTACAAGAACTCTGTAAATACGAGGGCTGCTACTTATGTATGCGGAATAGAAAAAATAAACAAATGTATATGGCTCAATATGATTTTATTGTATAGTATTTTCTAAGGTTAACACGAGCAGTAGACATAATTAAAACTGTTTTTATACGGATTTATGCTCGTTTATTACATTTTTTACAATTTTCCAACGTTTCGGCACTTTTTCAGGTGCCGTGGTCCCGGATGTCATCCGGGACCATTATGATTTTATAGTTTTTCAAAGTATTCTTCACTATGATCGATGCACTTTTGCATTCGATGAAACCAATTAGTAAAACACTTTTTCCACTCTGATTGAGGTATCTCCAAAACGTGCTGTTTGAACGCATCTACGGCATCTTCACGGGTCAAAAATTGTTGACCACGTAATTTATTCTTTACATTTGGGAATAAATAGAAATCATTGGGAGCCAAATCAGGGCTGTACGGTGGATGATCCATCAATTCTATTTTTTGACCATCCAAAAATGTAGTTGTTTCCTGAGATGTACGACAGCTGGCATTGTCATGGTGAAGTATGATTCTGCGTCGCTGGTTGTTTTGGCATATTTCTTCAAATACTTCCGGCAAACAAATGGTCGTGTACCACTCCGAATTAACCGTTCTGCGATTCTCCAGTGGTTCTTCTTCTTCTTTTCGTGTCAGCGATTCGACCAATTTATATTTTTCCTGCCCAATAGTTGGCTACTGCAATTGCAGCAGCGTTGGCCTCTGTTAGGTCCTCCAGAGTGCAGGTGTGAGGGCACAATGGACATTGGAGCAGGTGCACCATGGATTCTCCAGTGGTATTGTAGCCACATGGTCATTAATACCAAAAAAGCAGGCCACCATTTGCTTTAGTGCTTTTTGCACGAGCAATTTTCATAGGGTTCGGCTCATTTTGAAACACCCAAACTGTTGATTGTTGTTTAGTTTCGGGATCGTACGCGTAGATCCAGGATTCGTCACCTGTGTAGATATTATAAACAGATTTTGAGTCGCCTCCGTTGATTTTTTTTAAGGTTTTCTTGCACCATTCGACGCGAGCATCTTTTTGATGCTGAGTTAAGTTGTGCGGGATCCAACGCGAACAAATTTTTTTTACAGACGAATGTTGATGTATGTCCTATGAACGCTCGTCATAATATGCCGAGAATAGCCTCTATCGCGATACGTAACATGGCAGTCTTGCATTATTAGTTTTCACACAGCTTCAATATTTTGTGGCACAACCACCGACCTTCTTTAACTTCGTCCGTGAGCTTACTGCGCCCGCGATTAAACTCACTAAACCAGTGATACACAGTTGTTTTTGATGGAGCTTCACCACCAAAAGTCGAAGTTAATTGATCTACGCACTGTTGTTGCGTTGAAACACGTCGAAAATCGTAATAAATCATAGCATGAATATTTTCACGAGTGAGTTCCATTTTTTCAGCGATATGACATTTTAAACCCAACAAAATCAAAACACTAACGTATATAAGAGACAAAAATTAGCGGCCAGTATTTAAAAAAAGAACGAATTTTACCATGGAGGTCAGACATTGCGTTTAAAATTATTGGAATCCCAGATTCCGCATACATAAGTAGCGGCCTATGTAAATAAATCTAATCTAAATCTAAATAAGTCTGATGCATCGGGAATTCCACTACGGCTGAGAAACTGGACCTCTGCGCGAAATAAACCGTTTAAACGCGGCTAGAAACAAATCGGTACTAAGATCGGAGACTAACTCCAAGTGAAGCGCCTTCGTTGTTAAGCAAACGAATAGGCAGATATATGCTTTATGGCTTCTAACACCACGATGGCGAATATGAGTGATGTAAAAGGGTCCAGCGTAATCTACAGCGGTATAAACAAATGATTTTACTTGCGAAACTCTAATAGACGGCAGATCGCCCATTAAAGGATTTGTATTACGTGGATTGAGTTTAAAACATAAGTTACAACTGTGTACTCTTTGACGTATTAAGTTTCTGGCGGAAACAATCCAATATTTCTGGCGAATAAGTGCCAGCAGTAAAGCAGGACCAGCGTGTAAGTTGCGTACATGATAGTAATCAATTAAGAGAGTATTAATGCGTTCTTTAGTCTGCAGCAATATTGGATGTTTTTGATCAAAATCGAGTTGAGAGTGTGTGAGTCTACCACCTACTCTAATGAGACCTTTGTTGTCGAGAAAAGGGTTGAGTTTGAGAAGGGGTTTACTAGAGCAAATCTTTTTATTTTTAAGTGCGTAAATCTCTTGAGAGAAATGTTTATTTTGAATATAGCGTATTACATAGTGTTCCGCGTAGTCTAAATCTTTCACTGTGACATTGCCGCGTGAGTTTAACATTTTTAGAAAACGAAAAACATATACAAGTGATCTTAAAAGTTTAGACCAGGAGGAGACACGTTCAGCGAGATTTTGAATAGGGTGAGTATTCTCTGATTCCAGCGTAACACGTACCGGCAGGGAAGTAGTTTTAATTTCTTGTAATTCGTTATTATTGTGATTAATTTTATATTCTTTTACAGGCCAGGAAGCGATGGGAGCGGACAACCACTGCGGGCCATGGAACCAGAGGGAATTGTTTATGAGTTTTTTCGGTGTTACAGGGCGAGAGAGTACGTCAGCGGGATTTTCCACGCCTCGAACGTGAAACCAATGCGGAGCGGGTAAGTAATCATTAATTTGAGAGATGCGGTTAGCGACAAAAGTTTGAAACTTATGAGCGGGCGAATGGATCCAGGTAAGCGTCACCGTAGAGTCCGAGAATGCGTAACATTTATTTATTTTACAGCGTTTACTGAGGACGGAGCGAACAGAAGATATTAACTTCGCGAGCAGTACAGCGGCGCAGAGTTCTAAGCGTGCGAGAGTTTTAGTTGGAGTAGAGACCTTGGTCTTTGAAGTGAGTAATTTAACAGAGTTAGCGGTAGAGTTTTCATCGGAGTCGATACGCACATAGATGGCAGCACCATAGCATTGTTCGCTTGCATCTGCAAAGCCGATCAATGTAATATTGCGAGTGGATGTAATTCCAATGTGACGCGGAATTTTTATATCTAATAAATGCGGGAGATCAGCGTGAAATTGTTTCCATTTTGACAAAATAGGTTCAGGCACTTCATCATCCCAATCGAGCTGTGATTTCCAGCACTCCTGTACAAGTAACTTCATATAAGCCACGACTGGACTGATGAGACCTAACGGGTTGAATAAGCGCGCGGTGACCGAAAGAATCGATCGTTTAGTACATTTGTCAGGGAAATCAATATTTATTTTGAAATGGAAGTTGTCATCGGTAGGCTGCCACTGCATACCTACGATTTTTGTATCTGCGTTTGGATCATCATCGAATTTAATAGCGACAGGGTTTTTGTGAGAAGAGGGAATGCGCGACATGAGCTCGTTATCGTTAGATATCCACTTAGTTAAGTTGAAACCTCCAGATTGAAACACAGCAACCATTTCTTTGTATGTTTTTTCTGCGTTATCTATTCCGTCAATAGAGCAGACGTAGTCGTCCATATACATATGATTTTCGGCTTCATACGCGGCAAGAGGATATTTGTCGCGACTGTCGGCGGCGAGTTGACGTACAACACGCATAGCGAGGTAAGGGGAGCTTGACACGCCAAAACAAACTCTATTGAACTGATAGATTTCTATCGGAGCGTTAGGATCGAACCTAAAGAGGATGCGTTGAAAAGGCTGATGTTCCGGGGACAGCTTGACTTGAAAATACATCTTTTCGATGTCTGAAGTTAGCGCGATTGAAAACATGCGGAGATTGATAAGTAATTCGTAAATGTTACTTTGTAGATTAGGCCCTACATAGAGCAAGTCATTGAGTGATTTGCCTGATGTGGTCTTGCAGCCAGCATCGAGGACGACGCGAGTTTTTGAAGTCTGTTTATCGGAACGATAAACGGCTCTATGTGGCATGTAGTAAGACTGAGTGTCTTGCGAGTTATTAGCGTTTTGATCTACTTTAGATAAATATCCTTGATCGATATAGGTCTGAATAGTAGCATTATAATCCGAACGTAATTCAGACGAATCAAGTTTCTTTTCTAGATTCAATAAACGGCGTTTAGCAATTGAATATGAGTTACCTAACTCTGTAGGTGAGTCTTTGAATGGGAGGGTTACTGTGTATCTACCAGTGTCATCGCGAGAGTAAGTAGATTGAAATATGTTTTCACACGCTTCGTCTTCGGGACTGAAGTGTTTTTTATCTGGGACATTTTCTATTTCCCAAAAGCGTTGAGTTAAATGATCGAGTGAGAGAGATTCTGTTTGACAGAAGAATGATTTAGAATCATGTGAGCACGATGTATGCGAAAGCGAGGTTTGCGAGTGATGCGTGTGCGAGGGTTGCGAGTGATGCGTGTGCGAGGGTTGCGAGTGATGCGTGTGCGAGGGTTGCGAGAGGTCATGATTGTTTCGAGTGAACGTAGAATTATCATTAGAGAATGATTGTTGCGAGTGAGAGTACGTGTTTGATTTTATTATATTTTGCGATTCATTTATGCGAGCGAGTGAGCTTTGTGAGCGAGCGTGCGATGCGTGAGAGTAAGCGTGTTGTGAGGTATGAGAGCGTGCGGGCGGAGTACTTGAGCGAGAGCGTGATTTATTTTTTTTAGCGAGTACGTTTTGTGCGTGAAAAGAGCGTGAGATGCATGGGGCTTTTCCCATAGCTACATATCCAAGCGTTGTTTGAACGCCGACTACTGAAGAGTTAGGAGAGGTAACCTTGCCAGGGCAAAGTAGAAGCGGGAATAATTCGTTACCTATCAGGCAATCGATTTCAGCGGGAGCGTTAAAATGGTCGTCAGCCATTGGAATATTATTTAAATGAGTCAATTCCGAAGTATCAATTTCAGCGTTAGGTAAAAAGTCGGTTATTGTATCAATAACGCGAGCAGATACTGAATAACAGCAACGCGGGTCGTAGCGAGAATGTATTTTAAATTGTGTAAAACCGAGCGACTTGTTTTCTATCTGTCCAATGCCTTTAACGGTAGAGGGCGCGGGAGTGATTTTTAATTTCAGGCGATCGCAACAAGCTTTAGTAACAAAATTACTCATTGAACCTGTATCAAGAAATACGCGGATACTAGCGTGTTTATTAGCATTATAAACATGGACGGACGCGGTAGGTAACAACACTGTAGTGTTCTTTGAAACTCGAGCAGGAGTTGTGACAGAAAGCGAAAAATTACTGTTATCACAATTTGAATTAGCGCGCGGAATCCCGGTTTGCTTCTTATCAGCGCAAGCGGTGCCATCGGTGACGGCGGCGTGTACTACTGGCGCGCGCTGCTGTGAGTGCGAGTGAGAGGGAAGGCCAGCCGGGGCGGCGGCGGTCTGGTTAGCGTGTCGCGGGAAGGAAAGAGAGGGCGCATTTGCAGCGTGAGCCGGCGGCGTAGGCACAGCTGATTGCCCACGAGGAGCGAATGAACTATTGTTATCATTATTTTCATAATGTAATAATGAGTGATGTTTGCGGTTGCATGTTAGACACCTGTTTTGTGACTTACACATGTTTATATTGTGAAAACCCAAACAGTTTTTGCAAAAAGAATGTTGTCTAACAATGTTGTTGCGTGTATGCGGATTTTGATTGAGAAAATATTCACATTTAAACAAAGGGTGCGAATTAGGTGAATTACATACCTTACATGAATGTGATTGTGAGTGAATGTCGCGGTTCAAAGAGGATTGAGTGTCGTTTTGAGCAAGAAAAGTTTTTGTTTTATTTATTTGTTTGTTAGAAGGCAAAGTGTGAGAGGGTGAGCGGAGTGTTTGTAGTTTACTTTGTTCTAGTAAAAACTTTTTTAAATCTTGAAAAGTAGGAATTTTAATGTCTCTGTGTGATTGTTCAAACAGATCAAGCATGTTTTTATCTAATTTATTCAATGCAATGTGAGTTATCATGAAATCTGACAAGTCTGGAATATCTAACTGACGGATAGCGGCTTCAGCGGAGCAAAAGTTGTCAATTATATTATCAACTGACTGTCCAGGTTTTAGCTGGAGCATTTGTTCTAGATAGCCAGATGCCCTAACCCTGGTATCTTCATATTTATCTAATAGACCCTTCCAGATGACTTCATAATTTTCTGAGGTAGCGGTTATGCCAGAGCAAACATTAAGCGCTTTACCAGAAAGACAACCTATCAAGTAATGAACCTTTTCAGCATTTGTGAGGCGAGGATTAGTATGTATAACACTGCGGAAATTCTCATAAAAGAGTGGCCACTTACTAGGAGTGCCATCAAAACTTGTTAGTTGAAGCGGAGGTAATTTTATATTGAAATGATCATTTTTCTTTTTATCTTCTAGCTCTTGTCTCAGAGTAGTTTCTGTTTGTTTTATGTAGCAATATAATTCGTCAACTGTGTTGAGTATAGTGTAACTTGGCTTTGTCTCAGGATCAGATGACAAATATTCAAGAAACAGTTCATCTAAGGTTGTAATAAAATCTGCGCGGGTTTTATCAATAGATTGAGTTCTAGCGAGAAATTGAGTGCGGCTATTAGGGTCCGAAACCTTTAGGCTTAATTTATAAACATCTTGAATGAGTAGGTATAAGCTTTCTTTCTTGCTCTCAAGAAGTTTTATTTTGACATTCACATTCACATCATCTTCTTTTGATTTACCACCCATGATGAACAGTAAATAAAATTAAACGACTTGTTTTGTAATCAATTTCGAGTAAAAACAAGTGAATAATAGCGAGCGAATAGGTAGGTAAAAATATGTGATGCGGGTTGCGTGGAGTGAGCGGTTGGCGGCGCGGCGTAACAAATATGGCGGTAGGTATGAAACGAGCGAGCGAATATAGAATGTAATATTTCTTAAAATATATTCGAATGAGCAAAAATACGTATGGATATCGTAAGTATAGCGTAAATAAATAAGAAATAATAAGATTCCTATAAGAAATAATACGTATGTCGCGAGATTCTAATAGGTTTAGGTGTGAGCGAGCGTGGCGTTGAATGAATGCGTATGCGTTGGAATATATAGAAATACGATATAAATATGCGTTATTTGTTTAGCGTCAGTAAGTAAATGAGTAATCTGAGTGGAGGATTATGAGGAACAAGGGATCCGGCTCGAAGGACCACTAACTTGGATGAGAAAGGAAACGTACCTCGTCAAGCGTTAACCACCTTTTTCCAAGTGTCCAATGAGCTGCAAGGGCTGCTAACACTAGCCCTTGTTATTCTTGAGATTTGTAACACAGTCCAGGTTTTAGAATTCACAATTATCACTTTATGCGTATTTTTAGACAATATTTCATGTATCTTGTTCGCGCGCGACCGGCCATATATATTTTTTTTTTTTTCACTGAGGTAGTTGGAGCGGGGGGGGGAAGGATGCGTTCATTTTGCAAGTTTGTGTGCTTTTGTGGCGATAGCTATAAGTGTAAATATTATTAATTAAATAAATAAATAATAAAAAGGGCGCAGCCAATGGGTCATTTTTTGAGTTCTCAGACTGTACTTTTTATCTTTTTTTTTATCATGCTTACCTCTGTAAGACTGATAAAAAAAAATCAGCTAATCGGTACGAGATTTAAAACGCTTATATTTTAAACTAGCTGACCCAGCAAACTTCGTACCGCCTAAGAGTCGTTTTTTTTTTCCCTCTGTAAGAACCATCCTCGTACTTCAAGGAGTATTCTAAAATAGAATTAGCGAAATCGGTTCAGCTGCTTTCGAGATTTGCGCTTACCGACACATTCGGGGATTAATTTTTATATTATAGAAGATTACTGACTTTAATTACCATACAGAAGGTCGCGAGTTCTATTCTCACTAAGGGCCGTGGTTAGTACAAATGGCCTCAGTCTGAGTGTATTTCCATATTGTTTGAGATGTCCCTGAATGATTCACGGCATCCTAGTTTGGAATCTGGGTAAGTCAATTTGCAGCGCTGAGGTATTTGAACACCTCAGACACTCTGGTTTTCTCACGATGTCTTTCCTTTACGTTTGTTGGCTTAGAAAACAAAGTTATTGAGTTATGCCGGGGCTCCAACCCACGACCTACCGAACGGTAAACCGACTTTTAACGTTCCGCTACCACCGCTTTTAAATCATTTGTTATTGAACCTGGAGACCACGTACCGGACGACGCAGCGTGGGCAGTCCCTCCCTCCAAGTATCCACTGAGGTGAATGACGTTGGTACCATACATTTATCAGCACATTTGTAGTGAAATTCTGTGTTTCCATCTTCCTACAGCACAGAACGCACACGAGAGCCTCTAAAGCTACTTAACCAAGATTCAACCTAACTATTGATACACTCTAGAAATTCTGTGCTCATTGAATCAAACAGCAGATACCTAAAAGGGGCAACCCTCTTGGCAATAGAGAGTGTCCTGGGAATGCAAACTGAATGTTGAGGGAAGTAAGGTGTAGTTTCCATTGATGCGGCGTAAATTTCCAAGACAAAGTGGCAACAAAGAGGTAGGATGCTCACAATGGGTTGGTTGGCTTCATAAAGGAGGTTTGTGAATAAATCCTCCTATCGAAGAAGGATTATTGTGTAAGTATTTTTGACGTTAAACGTCTTTCAGTTCGGTAGTATTTCGATAATGCTGCGGCTACACTTGAAGGCGAAGATTCGTGTTCGCGTTGTCGCGACATCATCTCGTGTTCGCTCTACGGCGAAGAGCTTGAAGATTTTGGCCTTTGGGCCATAAAACCCTTTGATGTACGGCATTTTACCGACAGCGGCGCGAAGGGTGTTTGTATTCGCGATGAAGATTCGCGATAGGACGAATTTTTTGGCCAGACATGTCGCGACAACGCAAATTTTCGCGTTATCGCGATAGTGTGGCCGTACCATAAGGTACATAATATAATTGTTCTGTGGTACATATTCATAGCGAGATGACGTCTTGTCATTGTTTTTTTATATCTTTATTTATTTTGGGACTTTTGTCCTAGTGGGGCATTATCAATGTTGTTAAATATTTCTAAGTAACCAGGACATTATTTCTGATCAAGTAGTTTGTATAAATATTGAATAGGTTTCAGAAGTAGATTTTTTATTCTGTATTGGCAACTCTTAGAAAACAGAATTCGTTATCGTTATCAACCCTTGTATGTCCCCACTGCTGGGGCACGGGTCTCTTCCTGCATCGCAGGAAACAGAATTATTGTGGTTTATTCGAAACCAGTTTTCCAGAAAAGTTTTTTTTTTAAACTAGTTTCGAACCTTTGGTTTCCAAAGTCATCGAAGGTTTTTTCGTTAAATGCGGTGTTAGCAAAAGGCCGCCTCTTGCTAAAGCCGCATGCAACGAAACAAATCGCGTCGACGAGGGCTGTAACTCTGGAACTACGTGTCGTGTGCAATTAATTTTAATATCGTTGAGTAGAACAAAATAGTCATTACTTGGATCGGGGTATGAACAAAATGTCTGGTACAGACAGTTTAAAAACATTTGTTTATTTCTTGACTTTTAGTTTGGGCTAAATTACCACGCGTGCCCACCGTGGATTGGCAATGCTATAATGCTATTCAGCGCTGCTATTCATTTAATTTATTTAATAACAGTTTAAATCGTGTTGAAATAAAAAATATTAAACTAGCATAATTAACTGTACGATAAAATTAGTAAAATATTTATAAAATATGTTAATGATTAAAATATTAACATTCAACAATTAGGTATTTTAATTTATTAAAATTTATAAAAATTCCCTATTTTAATTTATTTTTACACTATTTTTATTTTTAATGCACTAACCCGTGCTAAGGAACAAATTTAAAAAACGTAATACGTAATACAGAGAATATTGTAAAGAGGTTCGAAATTTCACTGATGCCGTGAGTCGCCCATTGGCTCAATTGGTAGAGCGCTGGTACGGATAGCCAGAGGTTGCGGGTTCGAATCCCGGCATGGGTGAAATTTTTAGCCTCTAAATAGGTTTTTTAATTTATTTTTGTAGGTAATTCTTCAATTCTATACATATTCATTTGCAGTAGGTACGATTTCAGTTTCATTTTAAAGCTGAAGTATTTGAACACTTCAGACACTCAGTAAACCGTTCTATGACACTTCTTGGTCCTATGCTCCCACTTGGGATCCAAATTATGCGGTTCCTACGTCTCTTGTGCGCGCGAAGAGCTTGTTATTTGAGGTGCATCCGCTTGGAAAGGATAAACAATTCGATAACGTCCTGCGGGCTCATACCGAGCGCTCGCCTCACGGAGGAAATTATCGTGAGGAAACCCTCGCGTCTGGATACGGTTAGCAGAACTGTCGACAGCAAGGTCCCATTTCAGTTCATAGTTCAGTATGACAATTTGATGTATGCAAATTGTCAATTTACCTACAGATTAAAAATTAGGAAGACCTGCTACGCAATGTACAGCCCATTATGTCCCCACTGAGAGGCACGGATCTCTACCCTGGGGGAAGGTATAGGCCATACTCCACCACGGGGGCCAAGTCCGTATTGGTGGGGGTTTACAAGACAAGTAGCTGGTCTTACTGTCAGAAGTTTTCTAGCCGCCCTAAAGCCTCTGACTTGGCTTAACGACTGCCATCTATCGACGACAGCCGACACCAACTGCTTAACGTGCCTTGCGAGGCTTGGAATCGGTCGGAAAAATGCCACTAGCGTTAGCCATAGACTGTCACCCATCCATGCACTGAACGCGCCCTATGTTGCTTGACCTTCGTGATCGTTTAAGATCTCTCAGGCAGCCCGGGCTTCAAGCGATTCAATGCCATGCCATGTACATTGCATTGTCATAATAACAAAAACTGTATTTACGGATTTTACTCGTTTAATTTTACATTTTTACAATGTTCCGACGTTTCGGCACTTTTTGACACGCCTAAAAAAGACGCCTGTCACCTCAGTCTTCCGAGACCACGGTACTTGAAAAAGTGCCGAAACGTCGGAAAATTATAAAAATCTAAAATGAAACGAGTAAAATCCGTTTGAATACAGTTTTTATTATGTCTAGTGCTCGTGTTAACCTTAGGTAGTTAGTCCTGAGATTTCTGCACTTAGCCTCATAGTTGGGCCATTGTACGTAGCAAGCGCTGAGGTACGCTAACACCTAAGAGACTAGGGTTTCCTTACGATGTTTTCCTTCACCGTCAGCGAGTAGTACTGCTACTATAATTTCACAAATGTACATACCTTAGAAAACAAAGTCATTGGCACATGCCGGGGTTTGAACTCACGACCTCCCGATTGAGAAGCCGGCGTTCTACACCGCTCCGCTACCACCGCTCGTGTTAACCTTAGAAAATTGTCAGAATAAACCATGGCTCTTACTAATAAACACCGTATAAGCCTGATATAGTTACAGAGTGTTTTGTTCACGTCATTTGAATGTAATTTTCAGTTGGAAGAAAAGAGACAAAACACTGCATACAATACTCACACCAAGATTATTAGTAAGGCTTTATGAGTTTTAGTTTTATTAAAAACCGGTCGGGCTACCCGCATTCGTACATATCTAATTCTTAGGGATCGAGCAGCTGTCGATTGTTTTGTACTATAAGATAAGATAAGAATATTCTTTATTATACACTGGAAAAACAACAAATACAAAACAATTGCAAATATACATAGTACAATTGGCGGCCTTATTATTATTACTATACCTATTAGATATGTATTTTCTGTCCGTGGTTACTTTAATTTTGGTTACAAATGAATTAATAACATTTCATTTCATTGTAGGGTTCCGTAGAAGGAGCGTCTTTCACCTGATTCGCGAAGCTAACTACCTCACCAAAGTTATGTTCGATGGAATTTACACAATATTTTCTTATTATAAATTGGTCTCCGATTACTTGGTTACCGATTGGTTCCCGTTAAATTGGTTACCGATTACTTTAAAAACCTATTTAGAGGCTAAAAATTCCACCCATGCCGGGACTCGAACCCGCGACCTCTGGCTAACCGGGCCAGCGCGCTATCCCAACTGAGCTAATGGGCGACTCACCGGCATCAGTGAAATTTCGTATTTACGTACGTACCTACAGAGAGTATTGTAAAGAGGTTCGAAATTTCAATTTCGGCCCGGCACGGGTGTAATTTTTAGCCTCTAAATAGGTTTATAACCTCATTATTAGGCCATTGTACATAGCAAGCGCTGTGGCATTTAAACATCTTAAGTACTAGAGTTTCATCACAATGTTTTTCTACACAATTGCCGAGTTGTATCGCTGCTATAGCTTCACGAATGTACGTAACTTAAAATACAAAGAAATTTGTAGATTCCGGAACTCGAACCCACGACCTTCCGAAATGAGGCCAGCGTTCTACCACTGCGCTACCACGCTCTCACTTCGCACTTAGCCAATAGGTTGAAGCAAAGATGTTGTACAAAGTCACAATTCCAATCTTCATCATTTATTAAGTCCAGTTGACAAGGAAAAAAGGAACTCACAAACCAAAGCGGTCTCGGTTGCGGTCATTTCCTTGAAGTTATATAAAAAAAATCAATCGTTCACATACATGTACAAGAACAATACTGAAAATAAGCACAATATACAGAATTAAAAAATACCCTAATACCACACAACAATGGACAGTAAGAAAACAAACGAATAAAAAAACGAAAAAAACACATAATTATATTTTAAAGGTGTCTTTTTGGTCTAATAGCGACCCGTTTGATACTCGTTTATAACTGTGAATAAGCATCAGTGGAGGCGGATGGCAAGGGACTGTAAGAGAAGGCATTTGCAGAAATAGGCTTTTACACAGCAGTGGCCTGGTGATGATGAAATTAATGATGGCAATACTACAGCAGTAAACGACCGCCATCAGAGCCGAGTTTCACTTGGTGCATAAAGAATCTTAATAATGATAATTATTATTATTGTAGTTTTATGAAACAGGCTACTTAAATACGAAGCGGGAGGTCGCGGGTTGAAACCCTGACACGTAACAAAGACCTTGTTTTCTGAGGTACGTACATTTGTGAAGTTATCGAAGCAATATCGCTTGCTAACCGTAAAAGAAAACATCGTGAGGAAACCTGAGTGCCTTAAGGTGTTTACAAACCTCGGCGCTTGAAATTGCCAATCCACAGTAGGCAGGCGTGGTGATTTTAAGCTCAGACTCTCTTTCCAAGAGAAAAGCTGTGCCTTTCAGTGGAACGTATATAGGCTGAATTATTAAATGACCGCCACCGCGACCGCCACCGCTTTGGTTTGTGAGTTCCTTTAAAGTTTTACAGCCCTTACATTCTGCTACAATGTTGTTAATCCCTTTCACCAGCAGTTCCCTAGTTTAAGCTCGTATGGTCCGACCCTTTCTTGCTGTAAGTATGCGTTTCTCTTAGTATAGCACTTTGACCTCTGTTCCTCACGTCTAAGGACTGGTTTCGCATGAAATTTGAAGTAATCTGACGAGCAAATGAAATAATACAACAGTGCAGGGAAAATGATTGTTAATGGCTTGAAATAAAGTTAGTTTTAAGTTTCACATCACTGTTTAATTGTCAGCTTAAGCCTATTCTTGACGGGTTCTTGGCAGATCTTAAATTTGGTATAGCTTATATACGTCCTAATGCAGGGCACAGTCTTTCTCTCAGAGATAGAGTATGAACTTATTATTACGTACTAAATAAAATACTTATAATTATTTTATGTACTCTGATACTATAATACAAAGATTATAAAACTGAAAACAAAAAAAATGTTTTATTACGATACAAGTCTTGTATGGACACCTGTATCATACATAATATAACTTTTTAATCATAACGATACACCTAAAAAAAAGTTTCAATGAACATTTGCGCCTTGGCGCCAACATTATACATTAAAAAAAATGTTTTAATATTTAAACAAAGTTTGGTTCTGTTTAATATTCTTTTATGTATTATAGTATGTACGAGAGTAGACAAAGTAGTGTATGACAATGTACATAACTTGGTCTTCTATCACTCGTGTAATACTATAAAAAAACTCGGCTACGGCTCGTTTTTATAGAACACACTCGTGTTATAAGAACCCTTATTGTGCAACAGTAGCGTCGTCGTCGTCGTCAGGCTATACTAGTCCACTGCTGGACATAGCCCTCCCCTAAAGAGCACCAAGTTGTGCTATCATAATGCCCATAATCCCCACGCTGGGCATGCGGGTAGTGCTCATAATCCCCACGCTGGGCATGCGGGTTGGGGATCGCAGTTCGGTGGAATTTATTCTACTGCAGGGGGCGATGCTGCCCACCCTCCGGTTTGTGTCCCTTCGCCTTTTACGACACCCGCGGGAAGAATTGAGTTGGTGCTATTCTCTAGGCCGACACCACACAGCACCAACAGTATCACAAACTACTAATAATAAAGGTACACAGTAAAGGTATCGTTAATCTTATGTCATAAAAAGCTATATTAGCCCTTATATTGATGTCATATTGGATCCGGATATACTGGCAGTAATGCGAAGTACAGAGCGTAGGTTCTACAAATGGACGCGGCGATTTGTTTTCATTGCTGCTTTAAGCCTACGCGCGCTCACGTGTCAATACTTTTAGGAGTCTATAGTACGAAAAAAACACGTGTAATAGTCATTGTACGATAACGCACTTATAGTACTGAGACCACGGCCGTAATCATGATCAATTTGACGCACACTTCAGGACAGGCCTCCTTCATGGTTTCTAAACTTAATGGTCTTGTGCCGCCCACATCCAACGACTCCCTGCCACCGTAACCAGGTTGCCAGACCATCTGGTGGGCGCCTTCCCACGCTGTGTCCGGTCCGCGATCACCAGGTCAGAACTTTTGCACCCCAACGGCAATCAGTTCTTCGAGCTGATGACCGCTGTGCCCAGCCCGGCACTTCAATAAAGCAATTCTTCGTGCTACTCGAGTTTTTTTACGGATCTCCACATTTCTGATTAGATCCCGTTATGAAACGCCTTAAGTAGCTCTATCCCTTGTCATCATCTGGTTATCATCGTCCCTGTGGAATTAAGATAAGATAAGAAAATTATTTATTGCAGAATAAGCAAAATTGTACAAAGGCGAGCTTAATACATGTATAAACTTAACTTGATAAACTTCAGGATTCTATTTGTGTCCTCTAGGCATGTAAACAAAGTACGATTGCAATCCGGCAAGTAGTTTGAAAATTAAAACGAAACTACGTTCGTTTGGTAATCGACCCGTGAGGCGCCCTCTGTTCTAAAATTGCTCAATTATTTAAGCAAATTGTAATGTTGACCCTAGACCGGACTGAAATGTGGGAGCCCTAATTATCCGCCCGAGCCCTTAATTAGTGATCCCTTTCTCCTTACCCTATGGTATGTTAAATTGCAGTATTCTCTTATAAAATGTGTGGATTTAGCCAATCATTTTTTTTGTAAAATCTGAGTGCTAATTTTTTTGCGCAGTAAATATTCCTCTCCACTCCGCTCCGCTCCGCTCCGCTCCGCTCCGCTCCGCCCCGCCCCACCCCGCCCCGCCCCACCCCACCCCACCCCACTCCACTCCGCTCCACTCCACTCCACTCCACTCCACTCCACTCCACTCCACTCCACTCCACTCCACTCCACTCCACTCCACTCCACTCCACTCCACTCCACTCCACTCCACTCCACTCCACTCCACTTCACTCCACTCCACGCCACTCCACTACACTCCATTCTATTCTATTTACCCACAAGTAAATGTAGGCTATAAACGTCCCACTGCAGAGAACCAGCCTTTTCTCACTCACTCAGAAAGAGTGAGAGAGAAAAAGGCTTATTTACCCGCTGTGGATTGGCAATTTCTTTTTCGAACTCTTAGATTTTAGAACTCTTAGACAGTCATTCAATTCTCACGATTGTGAGGAACCGGAACCAAGACGCGCATCCAGCGACTAATGAAAATGTTGATAAGGCGAAAGAGGTTTGCCATTCGTGGCAAGTGGCCAACTCTGGGCGCTGAATACCTATTATCATTATTAAAATTCTTTACAATAATAATAGGTATTCAGTAAATTAAATTAAAAAGTAAAAGCAATATTAAATATGACATTTACTTATTAGGTACATTAAAATATTATGTAGGTATATATACCTACATATTTCCTGACGATATTGATACCTCACCAGGATACAGGTGTGAGTTTATGGACACGTTTCTGAATTAAAAACTTCGCTAGGTAAATAGTTAACTGCAGTGCTGTCTCTTCGAATTTCTCAGCAAAGAGCGTGACAGAACGTTACCTAAGTATTTACTTAGTGAAATTCTCATTTGACAACATTTCAATTTTTTATCTTACTTATTTTACTGTCTTAAAGGAAACAAGATATTAAATAAAACGACCCATATTTTTTTATTTTCGGAGATTCGATGATTTTCATTCATAATTTTCTGTTTGAATTTCGTCTTATTCTAAAAGGACGTAACCGCCAAATGACGTCACACATACAGCTTAATAAGACTAACACCCTTTCCGCCTTTTTAAAAAGCATTGGAATTAAAGAAAGGAAAAGTAATTTCTCCGCCATGACATTTGAACGAAATTGAAAATGACACCTGTCTTATCATTTTTAATACTAGGCAACGGTACATAGCTCTTCATTCCACCGTATGTGTGACGTCATCACACAAGTTTTGGTTTATAAAAATTCACAATAATTCTTAATATTTTTTTCGTAATTAGGATAGCAAAATTAAGAAACGGTGTTTTTAGTTTTTGCGCGTTGTAAAATATGAAATGTTGTCAATTGGGAAACCGGCCCTATGTCTGTGTGTACAAAAATAAACACTGAATTGAACATAGTATGGTAAACAAAAGTTGAAACGTTATGATGCTTCTTTGTATTATATTATATCTTTTGTACATAACACCTTCTACTTCTACAGCGTTTCGTACTTAAACTTTAAAAGGGGATTAAGTTGTACACCAGTACCATTTTGTATAACAGACTAGATAGATAGATAGGTAAAGAACACTTTATTGCGAAAAAAGGAAATTAAACAAAAACTTCATTAGAGCTCATTGTATAACATTTGACATTTTTGTGAACCTCAAAAATCACAATTATTTAAGCTGAAAATTTTGTATGTTTGATCGTAAGTTGCTGATTAAACTTTTCTTAGTTTATTCAATTAATTAAATACCTACTTACTTGAGTAAGGCTGTAACGGTGCAAACCTCTTTACACCATTTTTTATAAACCTATTTAGAGGTTAAAAATTCCACCCATGCCGGGATTCGAACCCGCGACCTCTGGCTATCCGTGCCAGCGCTCTTTCCAACTGAGCCAATGATCAGAGCCAGATAGACAGAGGTCGCGGGTTCGAATCCCGGCATGGGTGGAATTTTTAGCCTCTAAATAGGTTTTTAAAATTGTCCTTAGCACGGGTTAGTGCATTAAAAATAAAAATAGTATAACCATTTTTTATATTTCTTTTTCTATCTATCACTTTTAAATATTTAAAATTACGTCACACATTTTCCGATTTCCCTCATTTTCATCATTACCACATTGACTAGATCTTACTATTTTACCTGCTTATCCGTTTTTATCCAGTTTTCTGTTTTATTATAAAATAAACAGTACAAATAAGTTGAAGACGACCTCTGCGGCGTAGCGGTAGCGCGTCTGCCTACCATGCAAGAGGTACCGGGTTCGAATCCCGGCTGGGAACAAAAAAAAAACCAGGTCTCAGGATCCAGTGGTATAGGATACGCAGTGCTCTTCTGAAAAATGTGCAGTCTTACGAAGTCTTTTAAAACATTTTTTTTGTACATATATAATTAGTAATTTCAGAGAATGTCTCTTGTTTCAGAGTGCCTGTTGGCATAGGCCTCCTCCAACTCCTTCCACTGTCGTCTATCCAGTGCTACCCTGGTCCGTTGAGGTCCTAAAGTTGCACTGATGTCATATTCCCAGCTTCTTGCTGGGCGGCCTCTTTTCCTTCTACCGTCTCTGGGGTACCAGTGAATAACCCGTTTGGTACACTTTTCCACTTTGTCTCGTAGCATGTCCTAATCAACTCCTTCAATGTAACAAAAAAAAAGCCATCTATAATCATAAAAAAGCGAGAAAGTGGCAAAACAAAAACTAACGCTAGCTGTAAATTTTTTATTAATAATAACATTCGCTGTAACAGCATGTGTGTACAATACCACCTGTACTAAAGAAAATGTATCTGCAAGCAAAACTACAAATGGAGTATGGAGAGAAAGGGACAATGAAATAATGTAACAGAAAACAAAAGGCACGGACCCCGCGTCTGTGGAAACAAGATAAGATAAGATAAGAATATTCTTTATTGTACACTGGAAAAACAACAAATACAAAACAATTGCAAATATACATAGTACAATTGGCGGCCTTATTGCTAAAAGCAATTTCTTCCAGACAACCTTACGATGGAAAGTTGCTGAAGGAAATTAGAAAGACGGGTAGCCAGTGCAAATTTGAATATTGATACATACTTATACTTAATAATAATACACTTACATACCGTAATACAAGTTGTATTTATAAAAAAAATATCAACTCCATCAACAGAAATACTAGTGGCATATTAAATATTTGGTGTTCAACGGAAATATTAGTTGTTTAACGAATGGAGTTGTAGTTTCCTGTGGTGAAAACTATAAGTAACTTGAGGATATACTAGGTAGTCCACCTACAACAATTGAGTGTGTCAGGGTAACTGCAACGCTCCCGAAATGTCGGGAATTACGATTTACCCTATAAATAAATCCGGATTAGATCTGCCTAGTATATAGCTATGCATGAGCAGCGCGAAATCATAAAGATACGATAAGATAATGCTTTATTCACATATAAAAGACACATTAAAACATTTAGTTAAAATTGACATTAAAACACAAAAACACTTGCATCAAGACAAATGCAACAATAAACAAAATGACACCTCATTCAAACAACTACATAACACTTGTCTACAAAAGCATGACATAAGTGGAAATCCACCGAGAGGCACGGGTCTCTTCCTGCATCGCAAGAAGGTTAGGCCATACTCCACCATGGGGTCCAAGTCCGGGTTGGCGGAGGATTGTAAGACTGCCTTACTGTCAAAAGTTATGAAGCCGCCCATAAGGCCTCCGACATGGCTTAACGACTGCCATTACATGACAGCCGACACCAAGAACTTAACGTACCGTGCGAAGCACGGAAGTGCCCGGAAAATGCCACTAGCGGTAGTCACGGGACGGTCCCCCATCCTGCACCTGTTCGCGCCTGTTGCTTAAGTCAAGTGATTGATTCCAATCACTCGCTTCGACCAGGCCACGAGCGCTTCGCTTATTAGAAATGTTAAGATGCAAGTGTTACCAGTTTTATGAAATGAAATATTCGATGAAAAATTGGAATGGACCCATTAATCAAATGGCAGAAATTATTGAGAACTAAGAAATACTATAGCCCTCCTATCCCCCCCGTGACATTTCCGAAACTCCTTCGGCCCCTTTCGAGCCTTAGGTTATTGATTGAAGACTCCTTGGAACCATTGACTGACATAAATAATAACTAAATACGATAATGCGTCTCTATCATGGCTTTATTATGAATGAAGCCACTAATCATCTTAATCAATGTCCACGGTATACGTCACATAAATCCAAGACACACCGAGCCCAGTCAATATGCGACGTAAATTACTTTCGACGACTCCCATTCACAGGAGCCACGGACTCTGCAAATGACAGTTATCCTCTACTTAAGGTTAGAGGTTAGTGAAGAGCATCAGCGGAGCGGAAAATAACCTATCATCATCAATCCATTATGTTCCCACCGCGGGGCACGGATCACTTCTCTGAGAAAGGTATAGGCCATACTCTACCACGGGGGCCAAGTCCGGATTGGTGGAGACTTGCAAGACTAGTGGCTGGTCTTACTGTCAAACGTCAAGCCGCTCTAAGGCCTCTGACTTGTAGACTTTCAGTCCGAATCTACTTACGGGTGCAAAGACGGAGCTCGCGCCGTCTCTGCTCACCATGATTAAGCTCTGCGAATCGGAGCGAAACCTGGTCGGTCTTATCCGATATAACAACACCCGTAAGTAGATCCGGACTAAAAGTCTACAATGCGTTGTGCTTACGAAAGTTTTTGCCTCTGACTTGGCTTAACGACTGCCGTCTGTCGATGGGAGCCGGCATCAACTGCTTAACACGGAACCACGGAAAAATGCCACTCGCGTTAGTCATAGACGGTTCCCATCCATGCATTAAACGCGCCCTATGTTGCTTAACTTTTGTGATCGTTTAAGATGACTCAGGCAGCCAGGGCTACGAGCGATTTATCGGAAACACGCTAATAAACGGGACTTGTGTTTCCTGAGGACTAGGTTCATTAAGCTGCCAGGATGGTATAGATGAGACAAGATAAGATTCTCTATTTTAGACCAGAGCTCATATTTTAAGAAAACCTATTTAGAGGCTAAAACTTCCACCCATGCCGGGACTTGATCCCGCGTCCTCTTGCTAACTGTACCAGCACTCTCCCAACTTAGCTAATGGGCAAGTGCCAGCCTTTGCGAAACTTCGAACCTCTTTACAAAATTGTCCGTATTGTTTACAGGCAGCGACATCTGGCTGAAGTAATTTCCATCACTTGCAGCCCCGAGTACCTACTTTGCAGTCAGGTTTTACATCGGAATGATATCGCTGTACCCACATGATTATATTCTTTTTTGTTGCACTGACCCGTGCTGAGGACAGTTTTAAAAACCTATTTAGAGGCTAAAATTTCCGCCCATGCCGGGACTCAAACCCGCGAATTCTGGCTAACCGTAAAACATGTATATTAAAAAACATGTAAAGATACAGAATACAATAAATTGGTGGCCTTATTGCTATAGGTGCTTCATAAGCCTACTCCATCTAAAAAACAATTTATTCCGAGTAGTCTCGTCAACCATCTAGTGTGCGTGAAAAGCCAAAGTTATATTTTTAAGTAACTTGCGATATATCTATTCATGTTGTATATGGGTAGCACTGAAAGAGAGTTTTCTTTTATTCTGACTTTAAATAAATGAATTTATTTCAACGTGACGAATTCACGTTGTGTTTGCTGAATGCAAATGTAAAACGTAAGCCGCTGCTTTCGGGCCGTATTGTAGCGGAAAAAAAGGCAGACTCTCACTTCTCTCACACTCTCACAAAAACTCCACCCTGACCATCTTTTCTCAGGTCATCTTAAACCAAATACATCAGTTGCCAATTATACGTATACCTAATCAGATTACAATTGATTGCCATGAACAATTTTAGATGAGAAAGCATTAGTTAAATGTCTTACAAAAATAGGGAAGACACAAGTGCTGCGGCTAGACGCACGAACAGCACTCGTTTATGAGCATAACTCAGTGGTCCGCCGTCATCAGTCTCAATCATTTTAGAGGGAGATAGACGACCCGAAGGCCACGCCACCATTCAAATGACCTTCAGCAAACCTGCGGTTAAGTTTTTGTCAGTTATAGAAAGTATTATATTCTTAGTTATTAATATGCAATCACGTCGTCTGTACACACTATGTCAAATAATACGAGTATATTATATTCTTTTTAATGCACTAACCTGTGCTAAGGACAATTTTTAACAACCTATTTAGAGGCCAAAATACCACCCATGCCGGGAAGACCTAACTGCAAAGTAGGTACTCGGGGCTGCAAGTGATGCAAATTACTTCAGCCAGATGTCGCTGCCTGTACGTAATACAGATAGTATTGTAAAGAGGTTCGAAATTTCACTGATGCCGATGGGTCACCCAATAGCTCGGTTGGAAGAGCGCTGGCACGGATAGCCAAAGGTCGCGGGTTCGAATCCCTGCATGGGTGGAATTTTTAGCCTCTAAATAGGTTTTTAAAAATACGAGTATATGTTATAGTTATCGTGAATCCATCGTCAAATAACTCTATAATCTGTCACAGGATGTCAAAATGACTGGCTTATTATACCTATAAATACATTATGAGTGGAATCAGACGTGATTGAGCTAGGTTTGAGTCTAATCACAGAGCAAGACTGTTTTTGACATATCGCTTGATTACCTACGTTAGCATTATTGATTACAATGCGGGCATTTGCGGGAAATTGTAGGTCTTGCCTACAATAATAATTATTAATGCTATATACGTTCCACTGGTTGGTGACGGGCCCTCTCTCAGAGACAGAGGCTTAATCATCGCGGATGCCAATGCCAAGCGCATGTCAAAAAATAATACTTTTTCTTAATGTAAAGTGAAAGTGAACTACATTTATTGCCAAAACACAAAAAAAAAAAAAACAAAAAATTGACATAAGTGTAGACAGACATAAGATCGTCTAAAACCATAGAAATAGAATCATATGGAACAGACATACCGAACAAAATCTGTGTCGCGTAACGTTAGTACTAGTCATACGTAGGTACCTTGTATTCGTATACTTTTTGTGTACTCACTAATTAAAATAAATAAATAGAAATTAGCTCTTAAGTGTAACTGTCAAGTTTGAAAAAATTTGTTCATAATTAGCACAACCTATTAGCTGGAAGTGCGAATTCTTCCTAATACAGGGGTAAACTTAAAAGGAGGATTCGACCCTATCATTGTTACCACTGTTATAAATAAATAATTTTATTTTTTTTTTAATTTTGTATACGTAGTATTTCTATATAGTCTGTGTCGTGGACTACGAAATGTAGCCTATATAAACGTTCCACATCAGGCCTTCTCCCAGAGACAGAGTATAGACTTAGGGCCTTATTAATAAAAACGACCTATAGTGTGCTCGTAGTGCACTTTAGCTAAAATCCTCTATTACACATATAGTACGCTCAAACTTTTCCTTATTAATAAAAGTACAACAATCCTACTGTAACTAAAGTGCTCTTTTACGACCTGTCAATTTGGCAACGTCGCGTTCTAAGATTCGTTCATTCTGTTAAGTCTGTGGAAGTGTCAAAACACACAGATTTTATAATCTATGTAGGTAGGTTACCTACCAAGAAAAAAAAGTTGGTTTTCAACTTTTCGTTTGAAAGTTTCTGAAGAAGACAATATGGAAAATCATGTTACTATCACAATTTCACGAAAAACCACTTCACTGACAACCAAACCATTGCAAACAAACAAGAATTTGACAAATGCATACTTTTGTAATCTGTTGTTTTGCAACCACAGATTAAAATATCGCTTATAATAAGTTTGTAGTAAAGTTAAAGTAGGGCCATATCAACTTTAAGTTACAGCAGGTTTGTGGCACAGTTATAATGGGGATTTTGTTTTGTAATGACGTTTTTGTTTAGACCTATTATAAACATCTCATAAGGCCACTTTAACAGTGCTTTTAGTGAACTGACTTTTTATTAATAAGACTGTTAATCATTATTCGTGCCCACCGTGCAACTCACGTGCAAGCGCGACATCGCACGAATGCGTTAGGGTTGTACCTATGATGATTATTACTGTAATAAAACGAATGTTGTGAAATAACCATATTTATTTATTTGTCAAAAATATTTAATATAAAATGACAAGCTGACTTTGTTTAAGTTGTTATTAGATCTGGCCTCCCTATTATCTCAAGCCAATTGCGGCGTCTGAAAAGCAAACATTAAGGTATCAAACTTAATTTTTTGTCACTGTGGGCGATTTTGACCGCCACGTTTAATCCTGAAATTGAAATGGGCTCTTTTTGTCAATCTCTATTCCTAGACAAATATCTAAAAAGAAGGGGACAGATAAAACTGATTTAAGTTTTTGGATTGGGCGTGGCGGTCAGAGTCGACCACATTATATTGGTTTGAATTCGAGAAATACGTAAATATTTGACATCCATGTTTGTCGCACATGTTTTGTTTCTAATGTTTACTACGAAATACTAAAAGGCCAATTTAGTTGATCCTAAATTAAATTAACATTAAAAACAAATACACGCACGACAAAGATGGTTAACTACCATCGATAAAATATTATAAATAATATTAAATAAAATAAAATAGTAGTAATATTTTATTGATGGTAACTACCCATCTTTGTCGTGCATGTATTTGTTTTTCACGACTCCACGACTTTTAGCAACAGACTGCTAGAAGTCGTGGAGCGAACTATTATAAAATTGTTATTTTTGGCATTTTCCATCTATTTACCATTATGATTGTTGTGCATTTTTTAAATTTTTCGTTATAGCCACAGTACAGCCGTGAAAACGTGACAAACAGAGACACTTACGCATAATAATGTTAGAACGGATGTGGTTATTTAGAATCAAAATTAACAAATCCACGAAAAAAGCAGTTACCTTTATGTACCTATATTAATTTTACTAAAAAAAAGTCTACAATATTTTTTTTACTTTTATAGTACTTACCTACCTAAATGTTTAAAGAAATAAACATAAGATTTAAAATACTACTTACCTTTTTTCGTCTCTCGGCAGTGAAAAAAATGTCAATTCTTTAAAAACCTATTTATGTTAATTCTTCATTTGTTTTTTTTTTACTTTTATCCACTGTTTAAATAAATAAATAAAATCTTTATTAACCATAAGTGACACATTAAAGTATCTATATGTTGACAATTGTAGAACAGTAGATAAATAATATATAGCGATACAATTGTCCCCGTAGTAGAGTATGGCCTTACCTTCCTGCGATGCAGGAAAAGACCTGTACTCCAGCAGTGGAGACATGAAAGGCTGATTCCGATATCGGAGAACAATTAGGTGAGTGACTCGATCTCGACTAAGAATCGAACTGCGCTTGTCAAGGATTTTCTCCAAAACACGTTCGTGTATCGCTTCCTCCTGCTTCAAACAAAAGAACCCATCCATTGTTTAAAAAACACGCGGAAGTCGTTAAAATCAGACCAAACGCTTGAGGCCACGAAGCCAGCAAAAAACAGCCGGAAAAACCGAGAACAAAAGATGACCACCCCGTCACTATTATACCTTCATCCCGACACCAAAGGGGCGTGTGCAGAATGAACGTGGTCTCCCAAAGCCATTGTGTGTGAATGAAATTATTAGAGGACCAACCTGTTCTTGGTAGCGTGGTTTTGAAATCGTTTTATTTATTGACTTCGCGCTTAAGCCCGGTTGAATAGAATGAGGCGTTGGAGGGATGACTATGAACTATGATGGACTGGAGTTGGTCGGCTAAGGGTCTTGAATGAAACATTTTTTGAAGATCTAAGTCTCTAGGAAATATCTTATTTTATATAAGGACAATTTAGGTAGGCATCACAATGTTATAGGACATTGGTTGGTTCGAGGTATTTATTGAATTAGTATGTATTTATGAAATATATATATTTTTAAACTATTTGTAGAACCTACAGTCAAGAACCTAGAATCAAAAACCAAGGACTTTAATCAGTTTCGGAAAAAACGGCCATTTTTAGCGAAAATCTATTAGAGTTCCGGCCTATTGATCTTAGGTTCTCGAATGGCGCTAGTTAGCAGCCGGAAGCTCCTTAATGTCTTCATCACAACTTGGATTATGGTAGAGATATAGATATATTTACTAGAAAAGAAAAACTGTACTTGATTTTGTTAGGACCACGCCCATTGGCACTCCGCTCTCTGAAAATATTATGCATAAATTGTAATATAAAATAAGAAAACCTATTTATTGTACACACCAGAATGGTGACACCAGAGTGATATTGTAACGAGTGGAACCAGACGCTAAGATAAGATAAGACTGCGGTAGTGGTAGAAAATGCTTATTGCACTAAGTTCCGCGCATTGTACGATTTTATGGTGCAATAAAGTATTATTAATAATAATAACAATTAGAATATCTTTAATGTACACCAGAGCACATATTATAAAACGTGTAAAGATACAAAGTACAATTGGCGGCCTTATTGCTAAAATCAATTTCTTCCGGACAACCTTATGATGGACAATTGCTGAAGTAAATAAGAGACGCTCACTTTGAAGGAAAATATTGTCAGGAACCTCAAGGCTTGTTTGACTCTCCAATGTACCGACTCGTCTTTCCTGTGGGCTAGGTCGACTAAGTCGTCAGATTCGTATAGCTCCTGGGCAAGCCTACTCTAGAAAATAATTTCCCAGGCACTGCAGTGTCTAAGTGGATTCACCCACCTAGTGTGAGTAAAGGTGGCACCTTTTTAAATGTAGACGCTGCATAAATAGTAATATCTCCTTACGTAGATCCTGTTATGTTCCTGCCAAGTAAACGCTAATAAATTGAAGAAGTCTTTTATTTCTCTGCACGACATGAGTACACCGGGCCCGCCATTTTAAAAGAGAGCTACACCAAAGTGGCGCCTCCTAACCGCAAAAAATAAAATTATTATAAATAATGAAAACACCCTATTATAATCCTATTATCTTTGTAATAGTTAAAAACAGTGTTAATTGTGCCTTTAAGGAAGGACTCACTCCTAAGATACAGGTGAACCTAGTTCAGGAGTCAGGACGTTACGTAGTAATGTAAGAAAGCTGTATTTAGGTACATATTGAAAGTTACACTATTTTTATTTTTAATGCACTAACCCGTGCTAATAGTGTAATCATGTGGGTACAGTGATATCGTTCCGATGTTAAACCTAACTGCAAAGTAGGTAGTCGGGGCTGTAAGTAATGCAATTTGCTTAAGTCAGATGTCGCTGCCTGTACGTAATACAGAGAATATTGTAAAGAGGTTCGAAATTTCACTGATGCCGTGAGTCGCCCATTGGCTCAATTGGTAGAGCGCTGGTACGGATAGCCAGAGGTTGCGGGTTCGAATCTCGGCATGGGTGAAATTTTTAGCCTCTAAATAGGTTTTTAAATATTGAAAGTTACATTGTACGTTTTTGCCAATAAATTACCTTCTTAATTAACCAACAAAACTAAAACTATTTCTTTTAGCTTGCACTCTGAACCTTTTACTATTTTACATAACAGATGCAGAAGCCGAAATGCGAATTGGGCGCACCGAAAAAGTTACCAGTTATTGTATAATTTATTTGGTAATTCTGGAAATAGCCTCGAGCAAAAATCTTGAAAAGAAAAAGCTACTCGTATACCTAGAGAAATGTAATTAATTTCAACGCGAGGGAAGGCTTCAAGATTTTCTTTAGCGCTCCCGCTGGCGAGTTACCCTTCGCTCTATTTCAAGACTTAGTTTCGTTTTAATATCCTGAAGTCTTAACATATTGTAAGCAGATTGTATAAGATTGTATATTTTAGTACCGTATCTCTGTAAATTACTGGTGGATAATAAATTTATTCTGTATATGTATCATAGTTATATATAAAACTAGCTCAGCACCCAGCGAACTTCGTGCCGCCTTATAGTCAATTCTTTATTTTTCCATCCATAAGAACCATAATTCAAGAAATAGTCCAAGAAAAGAATTAGTGAAGTCGGTTCAGTTGCTTTCGAGATTTGCGCTTACCAACACATTCAGGGATTCGTTTTTATATTATAAGAAGATGCGTCCGATCGCGATTATTTAGTAGGTAAAACGTTATTTCCCGACGTTTCGGCAGCATTACAGGTCTGAGGTAGACTGAAGTGGCGACTACAGTCAATTATTGTGGGTAGTCACAACACACAAAACTCACTACGTCCACGGACTTCTTCAGTGTTAAGTATTAGAATTGTTACAATAGTGTGCGAGAGGGATGTTTTTGGACTTATCAAAAACTGCAATTTACAGTTTATTACGACAATTCGTTGTACATTGCGTTGCCGAGTCTTTCTAATTGTTGATTCGTGGGTTAACTAACTTTGCAATGTACACGGAATTTTGAAAGTAAACCATGAAATCCAGTTTTATTTTATGAAAAAGGTTCATGAAGGGAAAACCTTTTTAATTGTGACGCAACATTCCAATATTGAAATCTCGTGTAAAGGAACTCTACAATTTTACCACGAAATGTGCCTACTCTGAAATCATCTCATGTTTAAATTGATTGAGAACACTTTATTGTACATCGTCGTCAGGCTTTACTAGTCCACTGCTGGACATAGCCCTCCCCTAAAGAGCGCCACGTTGTGCTATCATAGGGGGTAATGCCCATAATCCCCACTCTGGGCGCATGCCCAGAGTGGGGATTAACTGCGATCCCCAACCCGCATAGGTTGGGGATCGCAGTTTGGTGGAATTGTACTGCAGGGGGCGCTGCTGCCCACCCCCCGGTTAGTGTCCCTTAGCCGCCTTTTACGACACCCGCGGGAAGAATTGGGTTATTGTACAGTCATTGTACATACAAAAAGTAAAAAACAAACATATTTCATAACTTAAGAGTACAGACGGGACAGAGTACGGGGGCCTTATCACTAAAAGTGATCCAGACAACCTTTGGATGCCCTTAGTTACTGTAGACGTAACAAAATGTGTAAATGTACATTTGTGAAGATACAGCACCAATACCACTCGCTAACTGTAAAGAAAAACATCGTGAGGAAACCTGAGTGTTAGAGGTATTCAATCCCCTCAGTGCTTGAAATTGCCTATCCGCGGTGGGCACACGTGCTAGTTAAGCCCATACTCATATTTTTCGTCTACCTCCTGCGGTTGACTGGTAGAAAATGCTTATGGCGTTAAGTTTTTTTAATTTATTTTTTTATATAAAAATAAAACACATTTCACAGTGACCTTTATCTCTAAGGCAGTAGTACCCTGCTCCCTAAAAAGGCTAAAACCTGTGGATTTAGGATAAGCAGTGCTCCTCCGAAACACATTTTACATTTTTAGTTCGCCGCATTGTACGGTTTTATTGTTAAAATTTACGTGCAATAAAAGTATTAATAATAACACTCTCTCTCTCTCTCTGAGAGAAGGCCTGTAACCTGAGAGGGGCGATTCTAGGCTAAATAAAATAGTATTAGTGCTTTAAAAACCTATTTAGAGGCTAAAAAATTCACCCATGTTGGGACTCGAACCCGCGACCTCTGGCTTACCGTGTCAGCGCTCTCCCAACTTAGCTAATAAGCGACTCATCGGCATCAGTAAAATTTCGAACCTCTTTACAATATTCTATGTATTGGGTACGGTTTCGAAATTTCACTGATGCCGGTGGGTCGCCCATTAGCTCAGTTGGAAGAGCGCTGGCACGATTAGCCCGGCATGGGTGGAATTTTTAGCCTCTAAATAGTTTTTTAAAATTGTCCTTAGCACGGATTAGTGGTCGAGATTGGCTAGGGACCGGGAGAGTTGGCGTGAAATGGAAGAGGCCTATACCCAGCAGTGGGCTTCATTCATGGGCTGGATAGATAGATAGATAGATAGATAGATAGATAGATAGATAGATAGATAGATAGATAGATAGATAGACGGGTTAGTGCATTAAAAAGAATATAATAGTATTAGTGTGTCGACTTTTAAATCGTCCCGCAGTAGGTCCCCATACATGCCTTACCAAACGCAAATACAGGGAAAGATATTAATTTTGGCCGGAACACTTCAAAGCCACTCGACATGATGGGCCTTAAAGAAATTCCTCGAGCGAAGGCAAACAAGACTGTAATCTTATTGCTTATCTTGTGGGTTTTGGGGGACGACAAGTTTTTTAATAAATATTAATCATTTCTAACCTTCTCACAGGGCCTTACTCAATCAGTTACTTGAGTAAAGCAACTATAGGCGCGGTCAGGTGCAGGATGGGTGACCGTCCCGTGACTACCGCTAGTATAATTTTTCCGAGCGCTTCCATGCAAGTTAACCCGTTGGTGCCGGCTGTCTTGTAATGGCAGTCGTTAATCCATGTCAGAGGCTCTATGGGCAGCTTGATAACTTCTGACAGTAAGGCCCGCCACTGTCTTACAATCCTCCACCAACCCGGACCTGGCCCCCGTGGCGGAGTATGGCCTAACCTTCCTGCGATGCAGGAAGAGACCCGTGCCCCTACTGGGGACATACAAGGGTTGATATCGAATTTCAGTAATTGAAAAAACCCACTTGTACCTACCTTGCAGACAGTGAATATGGCGACAGCTGGTCGTGCTGAAACGCTTACCACACTATTCATTATACTATTTTTATTTTTAATGCACTAACCCGTGCTAAGGACAATTTTAAAAACCTATTTAGAGGCTAAAAATTCCACCCATGCCGGGATTCGGACCCGCGACCTCTGGCTATCCGTGCCAGTGCTCTATCCAACTGAGCTAGTGGGCGACTCACCGGCATCAGTGAAATTTCGAACCTCTTTACACTATTCTCTGTATTACGTACAGGCAGCGAGATCTGGCTGAAGTAGATACATCACTTACAGCCCCGACTACCTACTTTGCAGTTAGGTTTTAACATCAGAATGATATCGCTGTACCCATTAGCTCAGTTGGATAGAGCGCTGGCACGGATAGCCAGAGGTCGCGGGTCTGAATCCCGGCATGGGTGGAATTTTTAGCCTCTAAATAGGTTTTTAAAATTGTCCTTAGCACGGGTTAGTGCATTAAAAATAAAAATAGTATAATCATGTAGGTACAGCGATATCATTCCGATGTTAAAACCTAACTGCAAAGTAGGTAGTCGGGGCTGTAAGTGATGCAATTTACTTCAGCCAGATGTCGCTGCCTGTACGTAATACAGAGAATAGTGTAAAGAGGTTCGAAATTTCACTGATGCCGGTGAGTCACCCATTAGCTCAGTTGGATAGAGCGCTGGCACGGATAGCCAGAGGTCGTGGGTTCGAATCCCGGCATGGGTGGAATTTTTAGCATCTAAATAGGTTTTTTTTTAACACTATTCATTACTAGCTGGTGCCCGCGATTTCTTGTGCGCAGGATTAGTATTTCAAGTAGCTTAGCGTGGCGTACAAAAGGTTTTGGCAGCGCACGCCAGAATATTTTCCTACTTCTTCTTCTTCAGGCTATATTAGTCAACTGCTGGACATATCACTCCCGTAATGAGCGCCATAGCGCAGGGTGGTGCCATCATTGGGGTAATGCCCATAATCCCTACGCTGGGTATGCGGGTTGGGGATCACAGTTTGGTGGAATTGTACTGCAGGGGGCGCTGCTGCCCAACCCCCGGTTTGTGTCCCTTAGTCGCCTTTTACGATACCCGCGGGAAGAATTTGGGTTGGTGCTATTCTCTAGGCTGACACCACACAGCAATATTTCCTACTTACTTGACACTTATCGCCACATTTTGGACAATTCACACAATATCCTCATAAATTGTAACCTATGTCTTATTCTGATGTTTAAGCTATGTTATTGTAAAGTTTCATTAAAATCCATTCAGTAGTTTTTACGTGAAAGAATAACAAACATCTATCTATCCATTCTTACAAACTTTCGATGTCATTATTGACATCATTGCTATTCGATTAGTAGGATAGGATTACACACAATAGACTATTTAGAATTAAGAAAACGCCTGTTGCCTTGCATGAAACACAAAAAGGAGAAAAAAACCATTACACATGTCATTACCATAAAAAAACAAAACAATATTGGCCGTTGCCCTGTCGACAGCTGATATTATATATATTTTGTTTTAATATACAAGTCTTCAAAAGCACAAAAGCAATTCGTCAAAGGCCAAAATATTGCAAAACCTGGCCATATATTGTACGCTTTGTCACGTGAAATTTCCATTGAATAAATACAAGCCTTTACAAGCGAGTCTTAGAAAATATTTTAAGCCTTTGCCACACGCTTTGTGACGTGAAATGTTCATTCTCGACGTCTTCCTCTGTAGTGTACTCACCGGGACCTAAACAAAATCAATAGGGAATCTCTTACGGGCATCATTTTTCGCTCCGCGTCACATCCAAAGGGCTGTATCAGCGGCCCTTTGAAATATCACCTTTTCGTTTTTGATGAAAAAACGCTTAAGGCATTTTGTGCGCTGAGCTGTAATACGGGCAACGAAGTAGGTATCGTCTCGTGTTTCTTATTTCAATGTTTTTCGTTGGTTATTAATTATTTACCTGTAGAGAAAATAGTAACTAATCTCACTTCAGGTAAGTAATTGAAAGTTATGTGTCTATTTCGTAACGTTTAATTCTCGTGTGGAGATGGTGGCCAACGCAGCGTAGGGCGCCCACAGGCTCGACGATCTGAGGCAGTTCGGTGGTACTGGCTGGATGAGGATGGCCGTGGGCCGAGAAGGCTGGTATACCTTCAGCAATGGACGAGTACAGGCTGATTGATTGATAGATAAGTGTATTTTATGCTGTGTGGTATCGGCCTGCAGCACCAACCCAAATTCTTCCCGCGGGTGTCGTAAAAGGCGACTAAGGGACACAAACCGAGGGGTGGGCAGCAGCGCCCCCTGCAGTACAATTCCACCAAATTGCGATCCCCAACCCGCATGCCCAGCGTGGGGATTATGGGCATTATGATTGGTCGGTCCATCTCATGGGTGATCAGCCGCGTGCTCTTTTGCCCTCGAACTTCCCCTGTACTACCAGGCGCTTAATGGACACTTCCCCCCGGCGCGACACATGTCCAAAGAGAGTGAGAATGCTATTTGACAGGTTAGACGACTGGAATCGTTCAGAATATGGTGCATGTAATATACCTAGGAGCTGCGCTTATCTTATCTTTGGTATTACTCGCACCTATTCATTTTAATGGTATCTTGCGCTTTTTATAAAAAAATTGCTGATGATTCAATTATTTATTAACCTGCCGTAATGGAATAAATTCCGCCGAAAGCAATTGCACTCAATGATTACGAGTATAAGGCGGCAGACTTTTTTTTCTTTCGGACTTTGTGCTTATTCAATTCACCAAGAATCAAATCAAATGTATTTAATTGCTCAAAGACAGGTATTTGGTCGCATTACTGCATTACTATAATGTAGCCAGATCTTAATTTTGTATATGGATCCAAGCAACTGGGAGGCATGCGCTGCTGAGAGACCAGCGTGGAGACATCTAGTGCAAACAAGTGTCTTCACTTTTGAAGAGAAGAGACGAACTGATCTCGACGCTAAGCGGGATCACTTAAAAGCCCGACCACCTGCGGCAATACATTACAATTATGTTAACGGAATTTAAAAATGTGGCACATGCGGACGTACGTTTACTGCAAATATTGCTTACGTCAGCCACACTCGGGCACATCAACGAAGCCTGATGGTCCCACTACAGTCGCCGTAGCCGGATCGGCATGGACGACATCATCATCATAATGTAGCCAGATCTTAATTTTGTATATTAGTCCTCTATACTTTACAGCGAACAAAAACAAAAAAACAGAACGTGATATTGAAAAACTAGTTTTCTTAATTTAAATTTAATTTTCTAATCTACAATATACTATCCAAATCAGTTATTTATAAAAAAGCTATTTAGAAGCTAAAAATTTTTTTTTTCAGTTTTCGAAATTGTCCTTAGTACGGGTTAGTGCAAGAAATAATATAATCAATCATTTATATATTTTTAAGGAAAAGTCGAGGAAACAGCAAGAAAAGACAAGATTTCCTGCAACAAATAGTAAAAAACCAAAAGCAGTCGGCGGCCTTACTCGTTTAATGTTACGAGTACATACTCGTATAATCTTTAACCGATTTAGATCCAAATCGACTTTGCTCCTGTACCGGGCTGTTAGGTTTCGCAGAGAACAAAATTCTATTGGATTGTAATCGTCCTCACTTGATTTGATAAAGCGGATTTCAGCTCGACAAAGGGATCGAAAGATATAATAAGCTCGCCTGAAGCGCGAGTCAAAAAACGTTTAAAGTTCACTTTAAGTAGGTACACTTTGTACTAAAAGGCTATATAGAGGGTTATTTAGATGACAATGATGTCTTGAATTAAAGTCAGTACAATGCTTGAGTTCTACGTTGTAGAGTAATTATGTAAACTCTGTTAAGTAAAGACTTTAAAATGGACTAGGTTTTTGGTAAATTTTTTCTCCAAAATTATCTATTAGTACTTTATATATTAGTATTTTGAAATGGAAACCTAGTTTAACTTGTAACGTTCAGTTTTTTCTTTTTCTATGTTACTAATTCTCGTGTGAAAGCGGTGGTAGCTCAGTGGGTAGAACCATGGACTCGCGAACGTGAGCCCCAGGTTCGATCCCCAGTGCGGGCATGTACCAATGACTTTGTTTAATTTCAAAGTAACGTACATTTGCGAATTTGACATCGCAAGACCACACGCTAACTGTGAAGGAAAACATCGTGAGGAAACCCGCGGCTTGGTTGGCTCCGCACGTATTGACTAGTCTTTCCTGTGGGCTAGGCCGACTGAGCTGTCAGGATGGTATAGGTGCTGGGCAAGCCTACACCATATATAAAAAAAAACATGTCCCAGGCACTACAGCGTCGGAGTGGTCCTTTCACCCATCTAGTGTGGGTGAAGATGCCACTGGACGCTGTATAAATCGTCTCATTAAGTAGATGCAAAAGGCCAATATTAATTCTTGTGTATGGTTTGTATTTCACTATCAATTTGTGTGAGTCTGAAATTAACATGATATTATGTTATTATATGTATTGAGATTCTATCAGTGATCAAAATCGATAATCCAAAATGGATTTCGATTTATCCAAAATAAAATATTATTATAATAAATTATAACTTTATATGTTTTATGTAGTTCTCGAAACATTATTGAGGGGTCTTTATTCGAACCACATGCAAAATCACGTGGTTGACAGCACATCGATCCTTACATAAATGTATTCTAATCAGTTACGTAAGAACGACTGTGCAATAACACTATAAAGGTTGACTTGCTCTTGACCGTACCTACTTCATAAAAGGGTAAGTAGTGTTAATAAACTCATCACAATAACATATAGACCCGGAGCTGAGCGTCAGTAACTCTCTGTCATGTGTTACGACAATGAGACCAATTTTTGCTTGTAATTATCGTAAATCGGTTGTTGTGGCGTTTTGGTTGAACTTTTAATTAACGATGGGTACAATATTTTTCATTTTAAATTATATCTGTAAATTATAAGTAAATCACAAGGTGATTATGCACAATTGTGTCACTATGGCGTTGTCAAACAAATTGACAATTTATGTTTCTTTAACAAACATTATAAGATTATTCTTTATTGTACTCGTACGTACCAAAGAACTAAATCGCTGCTGTTTGGTCGCACTGTTTAATATTTTCTTTTGACGTGTGTCAATATTAAATAAATCCATACTCTCTAATGTAACTATACTGCTGAATTAAAAACACATCAATAATAAATAATACCAAAGTAAAATGGGTTATTGTTCAATCATTTGTATCGGTCCTAAGCCCGTAAAACTATAATCATCTGTTTTTTTTTACTGTGCGCGAAGTCAAAGTATAATAATCTTTAACACAGAGTTGTATGTTTTCGGTTTTCTTCTTTGTATGAATAACAAAATGTCTCTGATACGGGACAACACGGTATAAGTATCATCATATTAACAAATCTACTTTAAACCCAGTGCTGAACGCTACATGATACTCGTATAAGATCGTTATCAACCCTTGTATGTCCCCACTGCTGGGGCACGGGTCTTTTCCTGCCTCGCAGGAAGGTTAGGCCATACTCCACCACGGGGGCCATTTCCGAGTTGGTGGAGGGTTGTAAGACAGTGGCGGGCCTTACTGTCAGAAGTTATCAAGCCGCCCATAAGGCCTCTGACATGGCTTAACGACTTAGCGTGCCTTGCGAAGCACGGAAGCGCTCGGAAAAATGCCACTGGCGGTAGTCACGGGACGCTCACCCATCCCGTACCTGACCGCGCCTGTTGTTACTTAACCAAGTTATTCCAATCACTCGGTTTGCCTAGGCCACGAGCAGTCGTATAAAATAACCCAAATCATGATTACCACCTTAAGTATACATTATTTTTTCAGCTATTAATCGGAAACTTTTTAGTTACAGGCTAACAATAAAAAACCAAGTTTTTGCAAGCAAGGCCTTTGCCACGTTTTATCTTTATTTGATGAATTGGACTTTGACGATTGGCATTTGACTTTCAACATTCGCAAAGCGGGGGGCAGTGGCTTGAAAGGAAGAGTCGAACATCGGGCATAGTGGCGTGCCTTGAGAGATGCCTATGTACAGCAGTAGACTGACACCGGCCGATTATAATGATGATTTGATGTCGTTGATAAACAAAATTTACCAAGTTTTTAGCTGAACGTTGAAAACGTTCCAAGTTTTGTGCTTATCTTACTACCCTCTACCCTAAATGGCTTTAAATTTATAATCAAAGAAGCTTTTCAGTACAGGTACTGAACAGCTTTTTTACTTTATATTTTCCCTGACATCTGAACTTTTGTATTTTCAATGCTGATATCACATCATTACCGTTTATTGGGTATTACTAAGGTAACCTATGACGTAAGGTTATCGACAGTCAGCCCACTCACTAACAAGTATTAAAGGTGCAATGTTTTTGCTAAAAGCAGAATTAATTCCGTTTCGACAACTTCGGCATTTATTCCAAAATTATCACAGTTGTGCATGCGGAAGATAATAAAAGAAATAAACGTGGAATTAAGCGCTGCATAATTGTGGCGATATCACTGCAAATGCGTGTATATGAAAGGTATAGAAGCATAATTTTAGGTCTACACATTTAGTCCACACAGTTAAATAGAATAAACATGGACTTTATTTTATTTTTAAACTTAAGGTGCAATAAAAGTATTTTAAAAACCTATTTAGAGGCTAAAAATTCCACCCATGCCGGGATTCGAACCCGCGACCTCTGGCTATCCGTGCCAGCGCTCTATCCAACTGAGCTAATGGGAGACTCACCGGCATCAGTGAAATTTCGAATCTCTTTACACTATTCTCTGTATTACGTACAAATGTAGACCCCTCTCCAAACGCAGCATTGATATTGCGGGCTGTTTCTGCCGCGTTAGTTCCGCGTCGGAACTCGTATTCAAAAAACACTCGAATTTTCGCAGTATCCATCTTTCTTGTCTAAATTGAATAACAAAAACAATTGAAAGTCGATATTCAAATGTTTCACATTTTTAAAAAAAGAACATCATAGAAACCATTTGAAAAAAGTTTCATTCGAAGACCTCAAACCATGAAGATTCTATGTCAATTCAAAGAACCTGTTGCAATAAAACGGCAATTTCATACTTTAACCCCTAATATTATGCAAAACGTTGCAAAAAAATCGACGTAGGGCGGTCCCCCGATGCGATTGGTGTGACTCCGGTCGGGATCCGAGGTCCGGGCGAGAAGTTATGGGGCTTTAAGTTGTACAAATTCCCTAAAAATTAGTACTGGGACGTGAAAACTGAAAAACGTCGCAGCTCCCCGGGAGCGGTGTCTATCGACGCGGGGGCGCTCCTGGATGCCCGCTGTGCGATTTCCGAAGTGATGACGTCGCCGGATACGAAGCTAGGGGCTCACCAAATTTTAGTTATTTGTAGGGAATTTAGTATGAAAAAGCTGAAATGGTACTTATATCAATATCAACACCTTGTGAACATATGGTTGAAATAAATTATGATGATGAAAATACTGGGTGGAATAGATTGCAGGAAGAATATAGTCTGTTGGTGGTTTATTTTATTAGGTACTCCGACATGATAGATATAGAGTATAAAAGTAGAAAAAAGTACACTACTTACAGCTAAGCACAACATTTATATAAATTAAGCTTACATCGTAAATGAGCTGATGTTACAAAAATGATTAGTAAAATAAACTAAATAACAAATCCATCATACTGACTTTATTTATGCATTACATGAACAAACATAGATACTTATAAATATACGGTACATATTGACGTAAGCATTACTTTTCAACAAATTTTCCCATCAGTACACTCCAGTAAATTCTAGGGCCACGATTGATAAATCTACCTGACATTGTTATATTTTAAACGGGTCAAATCGCGATTATTTATTAGGTAAAACGTAATTACCTTATTTCCCGACGTTTCGGCAGCGTTACAGTTGCCGTGGTCTCGGGTAGACTACCCGAATATAACTATGTACAGTCTATTTATTCTTACTTGTCCAATTTAGTAAACAAGATTCTAACCTTAAAATTGAGATTAGATGCCTAAACTAGACATTTTGTCGCAAATTCATGAACTATCATGTGAACTATGTTTATAAAATTGACAGCGAGTTATCTAAAAGAGTGTTCCACTTCATTTATGAAAATATGGCAGTTTTGGACTAAAAAGTCACAGTTTAAGGGTAGAATCTGGTTTACAAAATTGGACAAGTAAGAATAAATAGACTGTATGTATGAATAACTATGTATGAGTATCGCGAATCATTAAGAAATACTAAATCTACCTTAGTTTATTATATAACAGTTCAATATACATTGCGTAGTCGATTAGTCGTCCTACTTGTTCATGGATGTTTTCAGAGCGACTTAATGAAGGAAGGCCAACGTACCAGAAACTAAGGAAACCAGATTTTGTTTGACTTTGACCTTGTTTCTGGTTATAAAAAACTTACATTCAACTTTATGTTTCTGTTACTCACTCATAGATAGGAAAAATTTTTTCTTACTCCTTGCCGTTCCCAGACGGGGATGCCTACAGCGCCATACAATTAATTTTGGTCAGCCCAACTGACAACTGTCAAAAAAACTAACCTAAAAAGAGCTCATTCCATATAAATATACACAACGGACATCGAACTGTCGTATTACATCTACCTTGAATGTATTGTTGTTCTATGTATTATTATTAAGTATAAGTATTTATCAATGTTCAAATTTGCACTGGCTACCCGCCTTTCTGATTTCCTTCAGCAACTTTCCATTGTAAGGTTGCCTGGAAGAAATTGCTTTTAGCAATAAGGCCGCCACTCGTACTATGTATATTCGTAATTATTTTGTATTTGTTGTTTTTCCAGTGTACAACAAATAATATTCTTATCTTTTTTTCGTCCTCAGGCTCTTTAGGGGAGGGCTAGTCCACTGCTGGACATAGCCCTCCCCTAAAGAGCGTCACGTTGTGCTATCATAGGGGGTAATGCACATAAACCCCACCCTGGGCATGCGGGTTGGGATCGCAGTTCGGTTGAATTGTACTGCAGGGGGCGTTGCTGCCCACCCCCCGGTTTGTATCCCTTAGTCGCCCTTTACGACACCCGCGGGAAGAATTGGGATCTTTTCTTATCTAAAGAGTACTTAATGCTTACGTTCAATGATAACGATACTTCGGTAGTTTTCTGTTCTGTCGTCAGACTGCATAGAGCGTTACCGCGGAGTTTACTCACTCACTGAATTTAAATAATTTTAGTGAACCTAATGGGGTAACCAAATAGTAAGCCTATTTGAAACAAAATGGCAAATCTATTTGTCTTTAAATGTACTCCGATTGAAAACCCCACTAATATGATAATTTTCTTTGTGAAATTTTATTGAAGTTTGAATGTTCTAGCTTCACCATTATGGTGCCCCATATAGTGCCTAGACTAACGCCACTTATGGGGAACAAAAATGGCTGTTTTTGTTGTTAATGCTATCTCTACCTAGTTCTATACCTACTTATACCTACTTCGTTTTTTTAGCATTAGAAATTTCGTAAACAAAGAAGCAGGGCTACTGCTTATTATAACGTAGATATAACATCTGAAACGTAGATAGAAAGCTGTATTTACTTGGCTCAACAGTGAACTAAGTAGGTATGTATATTTAAAAAAAATCATGAATTCCGCAGACGATTTTTAAAGCCCTGCTTTTTTGTTAACAAAATTTCTAATGATAAAAAAACGAAGCATAGCTTGTGGCCTTAGGTTCACGGCTGCAGGTCCTATAATCACTACAAACACGATTGAGAAATTTATATCACACTTTTTTCAAAAACGAATTTTAAAGGAAGCTAATATTAGCCTTGTGGGAATATAGCAGTCTGTTGCGATAGGTAAAAACCTGTAATTGGCTCACTAACTGATTTTATAAGTTTGTAGATTATTTATCAGCTGTTGGCTCGCGAGTATTCGCGATACTCGTACATAATATATATTAAACGGAAATTAAGGTAATTACAATTTACCTAAAACGAGTACCTACATAATCGCGATTAGATCCGTTTAATAGGTATAAAGCTATAAAATGATATCTGCATAGGTTTTTAAAATATGATTTTAAAAACCTATTTAGAGTCTATAAATTCCACCCACGCCGGGATTCGAAACCGCGACCTCTAGTTATCCGTGCCAGCGCTCTTTCCAACTGAGCTAATGGGCGACTCACCGGCATCAGTGAAATTACGAACCTCTTTACAATATTCTCTGTATTACGTACAGATAAATTATATGATTACTAATATGATTTATTTTTTTATTGATGGGTGATAGTAACCTAATGGAGGGTTATTAGCGTAAAATGCTGCATTAAAAAAAGTAGGGAATAGGTTGAGAAATTGACATATCTTTTGCCGGCAATGTATTAGGTGCATCTGAAAATTTGTAGCGACCACACCACTCACTAACCCTAAAAACATTATTATTGTTAAACATTTTATTGCACCAAGAAAATATTAAAACCTATTTAGAGGCAAAAAATTCCACCCATGCCGGGATTCGAACCCGCGACCTGGCTATCCGTGCCTGAGGTCCTTAGCACGGGTTAGTGCATTAAAAATAATATAAGTAAATATTATACAATAGGCGGACTTAATAATAATTAGTATTTTATTCTAGCCAACCAATGGGTGACGGAAAAAGGTGGGGAATAGTGTCAAAATGAGAAATTAAATAAAATTTAATATGTTTAATTATTTATAAAAGTAAATATAAAGAGGAATAATAGCATACCAATGATATATAAATTTATATAACAAAATAACACTTAGTAAATGAGACTAAATCAATAATCTGAATGACGTAGAATCTTCATGATTTGAGGTTTTCGAATGAAACTTTTTTCAAATGGTTTCTATGATGTTCTTTTTTTAAAAAATGTGAAACATTTGAATATCGACTTTCAATTGTTTTTGTTATTCAATTTAGACGTTGATTTCAATTTAGAATTTAGCCAATGGGCGACTCACGTAAAGAGGTTCGAAATTTCACTGATGCCGTGAGTCGCCCATTGGCTCAATTGGTAGAGCGCTGGTACGGATAGCCAGAGGTTGCGGGTTCGAATCCCGGCATGGGTGAAATTTTTAGCCTCTAAATAGGTTTTTAAATTGGTTCCTTAGCACGGGTTAGTGCATTAAAAATGAAAATAGTGTAATCATGTGGGTACAGTGATATCGTTCCGATGTTAAAACCTAACTGAAAAGTAGGTAGTCGGGGCTGTAAGAAATGCAATTTGCTTAAGTCAGATGTCGCTGCCTGTACGTAATACAGAGAATATTGTAAAGAGGTTCGAAATTTCACTGATGCCGTGAGTCGCCCATTGGCTCAATTGGTAGAGCGCTGGTACGGATAGCCAGAGGTTGCGGGTTCGAATCCCGGCATGGGTGAAATTTTTAGCCTCTAAATAGGTTTTTAAATTTGTTCCTTAGCACGGGTTAGTGCATTAAAAATAAAAATAGTGTAAGCAAAATAATAGCTTTGAATAAATTAATATGGAACGCGAAAAGGCTTCCAAATGAGACAGCGAATGAAGACCACTCTCGTAATAAAAGTAGTTTCAGACAAAACCCTTTAGTTTCGAACTAGTTTCATGCCGAAACTGGGCGGGATCCGTTCCTCTCGATTCTTTTAATAAATTATTCGAGTGAAAGTTCGATATTGGGCCGATATCGTTATCGAAAAACTGAATGAAAACTTGGGTGCGCGTCGTGGAACGTAGAGAAGGTACAGTACAGTAAGTAAAAAATGTTTCTTCTTCTTCAGGCTATAGATAGATAGAGATAGAGAACACTTTATTGTACATAAAAATGGAAATTACACAGATATTTCTTAACCTAAGAATACAGACGGCGGCCTTATCACTAAAAGTGATCTCTTCCAGACAACTTTCGGATGAACTGGACTAATACATTAGAGAAGGAAGTAGATGTACAAAAAAAACATAAAAAACGATAATTTCGGAGCTTCCAAATACATGCCTCAATAACAGTTTGAATAAATAAAATTATCAACAGATACATGCAAATAATTTACATAAATAAAAATAAAAAATGAATATTATACATATTAGTCCACTGCTGGACACAGCCCTCCTCTAATGAGCGCCATAGCGCAAGGTGGTGCCATCATGGGGGGGTAATGCCCATAATCCCCACGCTGGGCATGTGGGTTGGGGAGCGCAGTTTGGTGGAATTGTACTGCAGGGGGCGCTGCTGCCCACCCCCGGTTTGTGTCCCTTAGTCGCCTTTTACGACACCCGCGGGAAGAATTTGGGTGCGTGCTATTCTCTAGGCCGACACCACACAGCAAAACATGTTTATTTATGTGAAAGTACATAATCCGCTACTTGACTTGTTTTTAAGTATGATATTTACGTTAAGTTACTTTATTATTGTGTGTGTTTTTGTATTTGAAATGTATAGGACTCGTTCTAGAAATAAATATTATGATTCTTATTATTATAGTATTTTCTAAGGTTAACACGAGCAGTAGACATAATTAAAACTGTTTTTATACGGATTTATGCTCGTTTATTACATTTTTACAATTTTCCAACGTTTCGGCACTTTTTCAGGTGCCGTGGTCCCGGATGACTGAGGTGACAGGTGTCTTTTAGAAATCATTAACGGTTAGTTTACTACCCTCGGCAAAAATTACAAAAGTTAATTATGAAGTTACGTTCCAAAATAGACAAACCAATTATTTTTTTTTTATATAAAGTCAACAATATTGATTATTAGTAATTGAAGTTAAAATTAAATTTATAAACTAATTACTTTATATGAACATTATTAATTGAAATTAAATTGATTTTTTATTATTTATTCTACAGTCACACTTCTAGCAAGGGGGTCTCATGCACTTAAGCACTGGTTCCCATGCTACCGGTATGTTCCAACCACGATCTCTATTAAAATTTGGATGCCGGCGGATCTCTATTGCCTCACGTATCATTCTAGGGAAGAAACGGTCTTCTCGGGCTAGAACTTTAACTTTATCGAAATGTATAAAGTGGTTGGAACCGCTAAGTGTATGCTCGCTGACTGCAGATCTACCAGAGCGCTTATGTTTCACATCAGCGATATGTTCCTTCACCCGCTCAGCTATGGTACGCTTCGTTTGACCAATGTACGAGGAACCACATTCACAGTCAAGCTTGTATACTCCTGCCTCTTGTAAGGGAATCCTGTGCTTGACACTTCGCATGAATTGGTGTATCTTTCTTGGCGGCTGGTAGATGGTTCTGATTGAGGCGCGTTTCAAAATACTCCCAATTTTGTCAGTCACTCCTCTCACGAAAGGCAGGTAGGCTGGAACTCGCTCGACTGTGTCCGGTTTGACACGTCCTCCGCGACGGACACGCGGAACTTGCAGCTTGTTTGCACGAAGTACTCGTTTGACATGCTGGAGTTCCGCAGGTAGATGGTCCTTGTCGCAGATTCGGTGTGCCCTCTGTAACAGAGATTTTCCAACGGTAGACAACTGACACGGGTGATGGTGAGACTCACCGTTTAGGTACCTATCAGTGTGGGTCTTTTTCCTATAAACTGTATGTCCTAAGGTTCCATTTGGATTCCTGATGACTAAAACATCTAAGAAAGCTAAAGAACAATCTGCTTCTAACTCCATTGTAAACTGGATCTTGTTGTTTATAGAGTTAAGGTGGTCTAAGAAAGCCGTTATTCCACTAGTAGGTAATATAGCAAAAGTGTCATCGACATATCGCTTATAGAACCTTGGTGGGACGGGAGCAGTTCGCAGGGCTCGCTCCTCGAAGTCTTCCATGAAAATATCGGCTACAACGGGAGAAACAGGGGAACCCATGGCTACCCCGTCTACCTGCATGTAAAACTCACCATTCCATACCAAGTAGCCAGTTGTTAGGCAGTGATCTAACAGCTCTGCATATTCCACAGGCAAATCATGTTCATTGAGCCTTCTCTTAACAATCTCAATGCAATCCTGTATTGGAAGACAAGTAAACAAGGATTTAACATCGAAACTCACCATTGTTTCTTCACTAGTCAAATGTAGGTCATCAATTTGACTAGTGAAGTGGTAGGAATCCTTGACGTGGGCTTCAGTGTTCCCCCTCAGCGGTGACAGGAACGCACCCGTAGCAGTTGTCAATTTATCAAAACAAGCCCTAGACGAACAAACCGAAAGGGTCCTTCAAAAAGGTCTGAATTTTGCTGTAGCACCGCGGGTTATCCCTTACGAAAAGATTATTGGCAGTATTGATGAGTGTCTGTGGAAAAACAATGTGCTAAGTGAGGATTTGGAAGGAATACGCCAGGATATCTCATCCGTTTTGCGTCGATGTAAACCTCCAAAACCCAACCTTCAACGCGATGAATACATTGCACTTAAGACCTTGCATGATAACCCAGAACTAACGGTACTTCGAGCGGATAAGGGAAATGCCACCGTGGTTATGGATACATCAGATTACAACGCCAAAATTCAATCATTACTATCGGACGAAAGCACATACCAAAAGGTCAAACGAGATCCTACGACCCGTTTTCTTAAGAAAACCAAAGAACTTATTGAAAAACACTCCGAATGGCTTAGTCTGGATGTTACCAACCTTCTACCAGGGACAGCAAAACCTCCTAAACTGTATGGACTACCGAAAATTCACAAGACGGGGGCTCCACTGCGTCCTATTGTCAGCCAAATTGGTGCCCCTACCTACAAACTAGCCCAACACCTGACGCAAGTCCTGTCACCGCTGAGGGGGAACACTGAAGCCCACGTCAAGGATTCCTACCACTTCACTAGTCAAATTGATGACCTACATTTGACTAGTGAAGAAACAATGGTGAGTTTCGATGTTAAATCCTTGTTTACTTGTCTTCCAATACAGGATTGCATTGAGATTGTTAAGAGAAGGCTCAATGAACATGATTTGCCTGTGGAATATGCAGAGCTGTTAGATCACTGCCTAACAACTGGCTACTTGGTATGGAATGGTGAGTTTTACATGCAGGTAGACGGGGTAGCCATGGGTTCCCCTGTTTCTCCCGTTGTAGCCGATATTTTCATGGAAGACTTCGAGGAGCGAGCCCTGCGAACTGCTCCCGTCCCACCAAGGTTCTATAAGCGATATGTCGATGACACTTTTGCTATATTACCTACTAGTGGAATAACGGCTTTCTTAGACCACCTTAACTCTATAAACAACAAGATCCAGTTTACAATGGAGTTAGAAGCAGATTGTTCTTTAGCTTTCTTAGATGTTTTAGTCATCAGGAATCCAAATGGAACCTTAGGACATACAGTTTATAGGAAAAAGACCCACACTGATAGGTACCTAAACGGTGAGTCTCACCATCACCCGTGTCAGTTGTCTACCGTTGGAAAATCTCTGTTACAGAGGGCACACCGAATCTGCGACAAGGACCATCTACCTGCGGAACTCCAGCATGTCAAACGAGTACTTCGTGCAAACAAGCTGCAAGTTCCGCGTGTCCGTCGCGGAGGACGTGTCAAACCGGACACAGTCGAGCGAGTTCCAGCCTACCTGCCTTTCGTGAGAGGAGTGACTGACAAAATTGGGAGTATTTTGAAACGCGCCTCAATCAGAACCATCTACCAGCCGCCAAGAAAGATACACCAATTCATGCGAAGTGTCAAGCACAGGATTCCCTTACAAGAGGCAGGAGTATACAAGCTTGACTGTGAATGTGGTTCCTCGTACATTGGTCAAACGAAGCGTACCATAGCTGAGCGGGTGAAGGAACATATCGCTGATGTGAAACATAAGCGCTCTGGTAGATCTGCAGTCAGCGAGCATACACTTAGCGGTTCCAACCACTTTATACATTTCGATAAAGTTAAAGTTCTAGCCCGAGAAGACCGTTTCTTCCCTAGAATGATACGTGAGGCAATAGAGATCCGCCGGCATCCAAATTTTAATAGAGATCGTGGTTGGAACATACCGGTAGCATGGGAACCAGTGCTTAAGTGCATGAGACCCCCTTGCTAGAAGTGTGACTGTAGAATAAATAATAAAAAATCAATTTAATTTCAATTAATAATGTTCATATAAAGTAATTAGTTTATAAATTTAATTTTAACTTCAATTACTAATAATCAATATTGTTGACTTTATATAAAAAAAAAATAATTGGTTTGTCTATTTTGGAACGTAACTTCATAATTAACTTTTGTAATTTTTGCCGAGGGTAGTAAACTAACCGTTAATGATTTCTAAAAGACACCTGTCACCTCAGTCATCCGGGACCACGGCACCTGAAAAAGTGCCGAAACGTTGGAAAATTGTAAAAATGTAATAAACGAGCATAAATCCGTATAAAAACAGTTTTAATTATTCTTATTATTATTATTAAGTAACTCTCAAACGGTAAATATCTTTCCATTAGACCAAAATATATCGTATCGAAGGACAAGAAAAAAAGTAAACGAATCCGGCGTGCGTGCACGCAGCGAATAATGATAGTTAGGGAAATGAATATTGATAAATGTTGTAGATGTATTTAGTAGTCTGTATACTAAAGAATGAGCGGTGGTAGCTCAGTGAGTAGAACCATAGACTGGCAAGCGAGAGCCCCAGGTTCGATCCCGAGTGCGGGCATGTACCAATGACTTTGTTAAATTTCAAAGTTACGTACATTTGCGAATTTGCAGTCGCAATACCACACGCTAACCGTGAAGGAAAACATCGTGAGGAAACCCGCGGCTTGGTTGGCTCCGCACGTATTGACTAGTCTTTCCTGTGGGCTAGGCCGACTAAGCTGTCAGGGTGGTATAGGTGCTGGGCAAGCCTACACCATCTATAAAACCATGTCCCAGGCACTACAGCGTCGGAGTGGTGCCTTCACCCATCTAGTGTGAGTGAAGATACCACTGGACGCTGTATAAATCATCTCATTAAGTAGATGAAAAAAGGCCAATTATTTATTATTATACTAAAGAATATTTTTATCTTATTTTATCTTATATTATGAAACGAAAAGGATTGAGGTAAGTGGCAAGCCTCGATTCCGGCATACTCCTCCGGGATACAATACAATATAAAATACAAAATGTTTATTTTCGTAAACTGCCTAACTTAACGGTACATTGGAGCCATCTTCTAAGCATGTATAATGCCTGCACTAGGTAACACCGCACTTCCATAGCTTAAAAAAGCTTAGTCTTTATTTGATAGTTTTCTTATTTTATAGATTACTTTATTATCATTATGACAAAAATAATATGATAAAAATAAATGTGTAAAGCTCAGCCATGTGAGTGTTTTAATTGTTTAGGTAGAACATGTGTGCATGTGTGTATCTATGTGTGTGATTGTGTTTGTGTGTGTGTGTGATACAGGCGTACAGTGCTACACAAGAAATAAGTCTCGCAGATGTACCTGCGCAGATGACCAAATTTTGGATGTGCGGCAAGTTGATCGACCAATCAGATAGTTTCATTTTTTGGCAGGTCACGCGCCTTTGTTGCTATTGGTTGACTCAACGCCATCGATGTAGCTGACTATTCGTTTGGCAATATTAGCGTGAGCGAAATAGGTAGCGCTACCGCGGCAATCAATTCTGCACCTTAACCGTATCGGTTAAAGATAATGTTGAATGTACTTATAGCTTCGGGTACTTTGGTTACACTTCTTCCTAGTCTGCGCGAACGTAGATTCCCGAAGGGACTTTTATGATGTGTAGTACTGTACGTTAATATTGAAGTTGACCGGAAGTCGACTGTACCGCCATTATGCTTTACCCGACGCCATTGTTTTCGATACTCGTTAAAACTAACCGAGGCTGGACGCTATCCAGTCACTGATACCGGGTCGACCTACAAAAGAAACAAAAATAACATAAAACAAATACCTAGGCAAATGGAAGTGACGCAATTCACATCAATGTTCTGGCAAAGGATTGAATCGAATTTTTTTTTTTTTGTTTCACTATAAAAGTATAGGTATGTACAAAATATAATTGAATGGTATCAACCCACGGAATCCTTAAATTGGTGTCCATGTGACGGAGTTACGTCTGGCGTCAGTCAATCCCATCCGTCTGGTTAGACTGACGACAGACTGATTGTAAGTATATTCAGTGGACTGATGGACCAGAGTGCTTAGTGCGAGTTTGACAGATCCAATCGAATAACTTTACTACCGCGTTAATCGAGTAGTGAGTACAGAGTGCTTAGTGCGAGTTTGACAGATCCAATCGAATAACTTTACTACCGCGTTAATCGAGCATTGAGTAGTGTGTATGAGTAAGTTAACCGTTCGAACTGGCAAAACGCCGTCACAGCTCACAGTACAACTCGCACTCGCGTTTATTCGTGTTTTGGCTGGTAAACGTGTTCACTTCTCAACGTAAACCATTACAACTCGCACTCAGCAATTTTAATTTCCATACTTGTCGCTAGGTGGCGCTTCCTCGATGCCATAGAAATATGAGTTTACGTTAACGCGATCGAGTAGTTAAAAAACTCGCACTAAGCACTCTGAGTATGAGTAAGTTAACCGTTCGAACTGGCTAAACGCTGTCACAGTGTACAACTCGCACTCGCGTTTATTCGTGTTTTGGCTGGTAAACGTGTTCACTTCTCAACGTAAACCATTACAACTCGCACTCAGCAATTTTAATTTCCATACTTGTCGCTAGGTGGCACTTCCTCGATGCCATAGAAATATGAGTTTACGTTAACGCGATCGAGTAGTTAAAAAACTCGCACTAAGCACTCAGACTGGCGGATATTCAAATATTTTGATTCTTCATCAGTCTGGCATCAATCCGAGCTTGATCAAGGTCACGGATTGAACTGACGCCAGACTAAACGTGTAAACTCCGTCTATATCTTCGTAAGTGAATGCAGAATTAAGTTAATAACAAGGAAATTGTGTAAAGAACATTTTGTGCCAAATGGGCTATTAATTATGATATAACGAATTATTTGGATGACAATGGTGTCTGGAAATACAATACAATGCGTGAGTTTTATATTTCATAATAACTATGTAAACTCAGTTAATTAATAACTTTGAAAAGATTAACTTGGAGTCTTTTTTGTCCATTTTTTCTCCATAATGATCTACATTTTAAAATGAACACCTTGTTTGAGTTGTAAAGCTCGTTATATATTTGTTTTGCATATCGTATACAGCTACTTAAAATACTAAAAATCCAAACGGTTACTGTTTTAAAATGTAAGGACATGTTTAAACCTGATATTTGCGTTGCGATTTCCAAGTTTTCCCCATATGAGATGATTTTCGTGTAGATGTTTATTGACTTTTTTTTATTTAGCTTAGCAGTCCTACTGCATAGCACAGGCTTTCTTTCAGATAGAGTGCATAGGCTTCATTACCAAGCATGCCCATCGCGAATTAATAATTTTATGCACTGGAGTAGGTGAGATACCTTAGACATTCAGGTTTCCACACGATAGGTACTTTGTTCTACTTCGTTTAATTTATCGCGCGACACTTCAAGTTTCAAGTCTTTATTTGTCAGGAAACACGGTATAATTATGTAGGTTTTATATAATACATTGTTACGGACCAGCGTGTAGCACCATATTTTTTTTATGTAGCCTCGATGGTGTCCCACTGCTGGGCAAAGGCCTCCCCTTTTATTTTTCACTCCTCCCTGTCATGGCCACCTCCTGCTAGCCCGGCAGAAAGGTCGTGAGGTCGTCCCGCCATCTCCGCTTGGATCGGCCACGTTTGCGATATCCGTCGCGCGGAACCCAGTCAGTGACGATTTTCGCCCACCTCTGTGGGCCCATACTAGCACCATAATATGGTATACAAATATTATAATAAAAAATAGAAAGGCTATTTGTATACCTAGCACAAGTGTGTGCGTTTGCTTTCGCAGTCGGCTGAAACGAAATCGTAACTTATTTCACGAAGCTTTTAAAATTCTCAATTTCAATTATCACTCGAGTAATCCTTTAATGAACTCTTCGTTTTTTTGTTCAATTCAGGAAAAAAGCTTTTCCACTCTCAAAAGTCCCCTCAGGGCTGAAAAAGTCCATTTCAATTTCAAATGCGGTCGCAATTCGCCTAAAATCCTGAAATCCAGCCACTGTCCAATCCACTATTGCAACTAATTAAAACTTCGCTTTGATCCGGTCGGCACGCACAAGTTTTAGGACTACCTTCACCACCTTTAAACGTCACTGAAGAGTATACATTGTAACGGCGCAAACCTTTTTACACCATTTTTTTTATTTCTTCAATGCTGCCAACCTTTTTTAAATTTAAAATATCGTTATCAACCCTTGTATGTCCCCACTGCTGGGGCACGGGTCTCTTCCTGCATCGCAGGAAGGTTAGGCCATACTCCACCACGGGGGCCAAGTCCGAGTTGGTGGAGGATTGTAAGACAGTGGCGGGCCTTACTGTCAGAAGTTATCAAGCCGCCCATAAGGCCTCTGACATGGCTTAACGACTGCCATTACATGACAGCCGGCACCAACGGCTTAACGTGCCTTGCGAAGCACGGAAGCGCTCGGAAAAATGCCACTAGCGGTAGTCACGGGACGCTCACCCATCCCGCACCTGACCGCGCCTGTTGTTGCTTAACCAAGTGATTGATTCCAATCACTCGGTTCGCATAGGCCACGAGCGCTTTAGAGCGAAATTTAAAATAACGTCACCCATTTTTGAGATTTGCCTCTGTTTTAGCGTTACTACGTTACATCTTACCTGACTACTTTTACCTGCTTATTCTGTTTTATCCAGGTTTCTTTTTTTATTATAAATAAAATTGTTAAAACATAGTATAAACAAAGCACAAAGTTTAAGTGGTTCCAGTTTTATTAATTATTAAAAGTTTTACAACATCACAATTTGAAGACAGGGCGCTATGGCGCTCATTAGAGGAGGGCTATGTTCAGCAGTGGACTACATAATATAGCCTGAAGAAGAAGAAGAACCTGAAGAGGCAATTCCCATAAAAACGTAGTTCGGTTCTTGCCGGATGGAAATGAAACTTTGCCAATACGTTTAGAGGACACAAATAGGGCTTATATTGTGTTTAGGATTGAAAATAAACAGCATTGAGAATAGTTCTATGAAATGTAAAAAAAAATGATTTTTTTTATTGAGCAGAATAAAAAATAACAATGTATAAAAAATAGCAACTAACTTAAAATTGTATTATCTTGTAACCTGTTCTCCATTTGGGTCGAACTTAAATATATCACAACATAGTAATTGTTCCGTAATGAAATAAAAATGACTTGCATACAGCAAATCTATGATATGGCTTAAATATATTTAAAACTAGCTGACCTCGCGAACTTCTTACCTCCTAACAGTTTTTTTAATCTTTCTCTCCTTAAAAACCATCCTCGTACTTCAACGAATATTCTAAAAAAAGAATTAGCGAAATGGGTTCAGCTGCTCTCGAGATTTGCGCTTACCAACACATTTAACGATTCATTTTTATATTATGGATTAAATAAACCTACGAGTACATATAATAAAATATTGCATAAACACAAAACTTCTACAAGTTTTATAGAGTAAAATAATAAACATAGGTGCAAGCTTGTTAGAATTCATATAAGCAACATAGAACTGTTCTACATAGTGTGATAGATTCTCCGTTATGAGTCTTAGGAGGCTATAACTTCTTTTTTATTCTATTAATTTTCAGATATAAGTACGATCAAACCTGGATTTTAGTCCTCTAAAAGTACCTATTAGCAAAGTTTCATTCCGATCCAGCGTCATGTCGTTTTTGAATAAAAACCAAACTAAGTTTAGTTATATATTAAACGGGTCAAATCGCGATTATTTATTAAGTAAAACGTAATTACCTTATTTCCCGACGTTTCGGCAGCGTTACAGTTGCCGTGGTCTCGGGTAGACGACTGTCTACTGTAACGCTTTACCTAATAAATCATCGCAATTTGACCCGTTTAATATATAACTATGTATTAGTACCGCGAATCATTAAGAAATACAAACTAAGTTTGTATGGGGCTTGCTTCTTGAGGCAGACTCTTAAGTCGCCATTAAGACTGCTGATGGTAAAAGTAACAAGATTCGATAGTGGACATTGTGCTATTAAACACTATGTCCGCTATTTGGTTACTTTTTGCGATAGAATCGGTAGCTAAAGACCACTTTTGCAAATCTTCATAGATCATATCGCACAATGCCCACTTTACCCTGATCCCGAAATACCAACCAAAAACCATTGTTATTTTCAATGTTACAACTTAGGAGGTTTTTGTTGTTCTATCGAATGTTCTTTACAGGCTAAAGCTCACAAAATGAACGGCAGCGTTTTAGAGAGTTTTCTAGCGAACTTTCTAGGAAGCGTTCTATATTAAAGAGGATTGTAATTTTACCTTATACTTTTACTCGGCCGAACGAGCTGAAGCAGGTTGATTTGAATACACAAAAGGAGAAAGAAGCCATTGAAATTCAATTAAAAAACATTTTTTTAAACTTTCATTTGAATCGCCTTTTACGCTATTCACCATAGTCGTGACGTCTCACGTTGACGTCAAGTCAAATTTTTAAGGTTCACTACATAAAAAGAAAGAACGGAACCCTTATATCAATCGATCAACCAAGTATAGCATAACTTCGTTGTCTGTCCGTCTGTCCGTTTGTCTATGTGTCTTCTTTTATCTATAAAACGCGATCGAGTTGAAATTGAAACACTAATCGGCTAATCTCTTGATGTTGTAAAAAAACGAACAAATAAGTTAACGTTTATGCCGCAAAAAACTATATTTCGACACGCAAGAGAATCGAAATCCATAGGCTAGTTTTCGTTAACCCAAAAATATGAAATTTGGCAAGTAATATCGCCTTATACTTATACAAATACAGGAAAAATCTGAAACTATACATTTGTAATTAAATCATTAAAAAAATATCTCTAAAGTTCGAGAAGAGCTTGAAAGAAAACTGCGAGATTCTATTCCTAAACTACACTGGAATGCTAAACTAACACTACACTTATAACATTTTATTTCTTTCAAAACAGGAAAAGTTTAAGATAAGAAAAAAGCAGCAATTAGCAAAGTAGCAAACTTCATTAGTTTTCTTTGAAATTGTAGTATAATTAAATTAAATTCTTTTTCAACTTCTTTTTATTTCTAAAGTGTATCTTGTATACTTATAAAATTTATTGCAGTTTTTAAAGTGTGTTACTTATTTTTGCACATGTGACGTAAGTACCTACTAACGAATTTGTACGGAACCCTCGTTGCGCGAGGCCAAATCGCAATTCACCGGTTTTAAAAATTTGATTACGCGTTTATGCCCTGTTTGTTTACAAGCTACGTGACGTCATGCTTGAGGTAATTTTAGAACATCGTGGCTAAAAGCGTAATTTCGTAAACACTTGACGGTTAAGTCTATTGTAATGTAACTTTAAGTTGAAAACTCTGTTAATTAAGTTAAAATCTGTTTTAAAAACAATCAATGTGAAGTTTTTTGTTAGTTGCTTCTCCACATAATCTATTTATTGTGAAACTAACAGCTTTGACGTTCATTAAGTAAACGTTTTGTTATTGTAGTAAATAAAATGCTTTTGACTCGAATTTTGTGAATTGTATTTGTACTGAATTGAAGTTTGAAGGTTTTTAAGCCGCAAAATTGAAGTTTTTTGAGCCGCATTTTTTTTAAACACATTTTAATAAGACCTAATTAGAGCGATGATAACGAAGCGCTAGAACGCTGGCCTTATATTCGTGAGGTCGTCGGTTCGAATCGCGGCAATGACCAATTACTTTAGGAATGAATGACTGTAGTACCAGTTGAATTTATTTTCTAAGTTACGTACATTTGTTAACATACAGTGAGCGAGTGGCAATACCACTTGATAGCGCGAAGAAAAACATCGTGAGGAAACTTGAGGTCTCTGATGGTGCCAAGACAAGTATAGTAAGATAAGACAAGTGTGGTGACAAGAAAGAAATTAGAGACAGATAGTCGGTGGACTAAGGTATAAGTTAATGTATAACTCGTTCCCACTATTTAGGCTGGCAAAGGTTCATACATCCTTTATAGGGCATTGTATACGCTTCTATAATAAAATCCCTGAAGATATTTGGCTTGCCTGAAACGCGGTTTAAAAAATGTAGTACTATAACATAAAGGATTATTTAGATGATAATTATCTCTAGAATTAAAGCCAGCACAATGCATGAGTTCGATGTTTTAAAATAATTATGTAAACTCTGTTAATTAAGGACTTTGAAAAGAATAAGTTTGGAGTTTTTTGCCCATTTTTTCTCCAAAATTATCTGAAATTTGATATGGACACCTTGTTTGACTCGTAAAATTCATTAATACACTTCAATCAATTCAAGTGTCCATTTCCAAATCTAGATCAGATTTAGAATTGGTCACCTAGTTTGACTTGTAACGTTCATTAAGCCGCAGTTTCTGCGCTACTTTGAATAAAACCTTTTCATTTCATCTCATCACCTTGTAATAAACCTAACACACAAGTTACAAGCAACATCACGACAAAGCCTCAAAATGTGCTTATTAGTTGACGTCCCACATCCTGCGAGATTAACCGGCTTTAAATAATTCCAGCTAATGTTTGTTAAGTGGAGATAAACAGTAGCTGGTAGTTTAAGCTTCCACTGTAATCCCATTTTTGTTACGTGTACTTAAATTTGTATACTGTCTGGTTGGTCTGACGGTTAGCTTGCTTAATGTGCTGGGCACTGCTAATTAGCGCTTTCAATATAAAAAAATAAAAACTTGATGTATGTTTATATTCTTTTTAATGCACTAACCCGTGCTAAGGACAATTTTTAAAAACCTATTTAGAGGTTCAAAAATTCCCCCCATGCCGGGGTTCGAACCCGCGACCTCTGGCTATCCGTGCCAGCGCTCTTTCCAACTGAGCTAATGGGCGACTCACCGGCATCAGTGAAATTTGGAACAATATTTTCTCTACTACGTACAGGCAGCGACATCTGGCTGAAGTAATTTGTATCACTTGCAGCCCCGAGTACTTACTTTGCAGTTAGGTTTGTATCGGTCAGGTGCAGGACGGGGGACCGTGACTACCGCTAGTGGCATTTTTTCCAAGCGATTCCATGCTTCGCTAGGCACGTTAAGCCGTTGGTGCCGGCTGTCATGTAATGGCAGTCGTTAAGCCATGTCAGAGACCTCATGGGCGACTTGATAACTTCTGACAGTAAGGCTCGCCACGGCCTTACAATCCTCCACCAACACAAACTTGGCTCCCGTGGTGGAGTATGGCCTTACCTTCCTGCGAAGCAGGCAAAGACATGACAAACCTAGAAATGCATTAAGGCTGAGGCTATTTCTTCAAAACAAAGAAGAATGGCAGCTACCAACAGAAACCAAATCAGTTCTTCTGGTCTTCGAATTGGTCTTCTTAGTTGTGTTAGTTGGGTGGTCCCAGCAGTGGGGACATTCACGGGTTGATATCGGATGTATAATAAGTTTTTTTCAAGAAGTGAACAACATAAATCTACATAGTTTGTGATTACCATGCTTCGGCAAATGGTTAAATGATCATAATCTTAAAAAAGATCTTAACAACTGTGTTAACTTTTTCTGGAACCTACTCGTACATCCTAAGCCCAACGATCAACAACCTAGGACTTTTAACGATTTCTGCAAAAACGGTCGCTGTTGGCAAAAATGCTTCAAAGTCGTAATTTCTTGGGCAGAGGTCCTTATCAGTAGGTCCTTAAATAAACATTAAGAGCTGCTATTTTTATAATTTTCACTTGTTTCAAAGACGCGTTAAGAAGGTATTATGTTTAAAAACCTATTTAGAGGCTAAAAATTTCACCCATGCCGGGATTCGAACCCGCAACCTCTGGCTATCCGTACCAGCGCTCTACCAATTAGCGCTGGTACGGATAGCCAGAGGTTGCGGGTTCGAATCCCGGCATGGGTGAAATTTTTAGCCTCTAAATAGGTTTTTAAATTTGTTCCTTAGCACGGGTTAGTGCATTAAAAATAAAAAATAGTGTAAGGTATTGTTTAATTTCCATTGGTGGCTCTAGTGAGCACGGGGTAGCGCATTAACAGAGGTCGTGGGTACGATAACCACTGAAGGCTGCCGTAGGTACATCATCATCATCGTCACCAACCCATTATGTCCATGATTTAAGTAGTGATTTGGCTTTATGGGGTTTGAAATTGCATAGTAAAATCTATTGTTAAATTAATGTCATATTTTTTTCAGATAGTGGCTGTGCCCTTCAGTTCAATTCAATTCAATTTATTTCAACGTAAAGAATTTACATTCTGTTTGCTGAATGTCAAAGTACAATGTAACATGAAAGTGAAAGCCGCCGCCTTCGGGCCGTAATGTAGTGGAGAAAAAGGCAGCGGGAAAAAAAAACTCCACTCTAACCATCTTTTCTCAAGTCCTCTTAAATCTAATACATTCGATACCACCTATACGCATAAGATTCCATGATTGCCATTAATAACTTTAAATGCTAAAGCATTATTAAATTATTATTTTTTACATAGGCCGTGAAAACATGACAAGTGCTGCGGCCAGACACACGAACAGCACTCGTTCAGCATAACGCAGAGGTCAGCCATCATCAGTCAACACCAGTGTGTCGTAGTTGGCAGAGGTCAGTCATCATCAGTCTCGACCAGTGTGTCGTAGTTGGCAGAGGTCAGCCATCATCAGTCTCAACCAGTGTGTCGTATGCCCGAACAGTGGGATGTAGTTATTTATAGTATACAGACATTTTCTCAGAAAGACAGAGAATGGGCTTAGTTACGACCCACTGCGTATTGGCCATTTCAAGCGCTGAGGTAGTTAAACATCTCAGACACTCAGGTTTCCTCAGTTTTCTTATGTCATGTCAAAATATGACAAAAAAATCACTCGCACATGAATGGCAATTTACTATTTCATATTATGTTTTTTCTTCTTTCGGTGGCGCAGCGGTTTGGCACGCTGACTGTAAAACCGAAGGTCTCGTGTAGTGGTTATATACATTTTGGTCTCGTGTTCGATCCCCGGCCGGGTCAAACTAGGAAACTAACTTTCCCAGTTTGTCTTGGGTCTTGGACGCTATCTACGTATTTATTCTATTAAATCTATCGTCGAGTTAACACCTATAACACAAGTCATTTAGTTGTACGTAGTATAGGGCTAACGAGATCTGTGTAATATGTCCATGAATATTTATTTACTCATTTATTTATATATAACCATAACTTTAAATAAACAATTTTATTATTATTTATAAATCTGTTTAGCAAAACTGAGAATAGTTCGCCTGTGTAAATCTAATTAGCCCTAAACTTAATTATTCAGATGTTTCTTTGTTCCTGACGGCGTAATTACATTCTGCGTTAAACTGGCTAGTATAGTTTTTAATCAAATGAGTACCTATATAGGTACATATCGTTTCTTTCAGCTTTAGTATGGGTAAAAACATATACCGTTATTGTTCTTTTATTATTCAGTATTGTTGGTGTTTGTTCATTGTTGTTATCTTAACTATTGAATTAGTTAAGTTTGTTGAAATAAAAATAAAATAAACACTGAGACCACAGACGTCGTCGTACATGGTCACCTTCTCTTAACCGCTTCCGAATACACTTACCTTGGGCAGATTCTGCAGTTAGGTAAAAATAATTTCGAAACAGAGGCCAAGAGATGGATCCGGGCAGCGTTGGGGAAACTACACCGGGTCTTCTCGTCATCCATACCGCAATGTTTGAAACCTGTTATATTATAACCTACGGAGCCGAGACAAGGACACTCACGAAAGGGCTGTTCCACCAGTTCAAAGTCGCTCAGCGAGCTATGGAGAGAGCTATGCGGGGAGTTTCTCTTAAGGATAGGATTCGTAACGAGAATGCATCCGACAGAGAACCAAAATTATCGACATAGCTCAAAGAGTTAGCGAGCAGAAGTGGGAGTGGGCTGGCCAATAGATAGATAGATAGAATGTTTATTTGGTACCATAGAAAAAAAAGGAAAAATGGGGGAGTCGGATGCGGGTGGCACAAGACCGTGAAGCTTGGAAAACTATGAGGGAGGCCCAGGTCCTGCAGTGGGCGTCAAATGGCTGATGATGATGATAATGACAGACAATAAAACTTATAATCTAAAAATTTTAAAACTAGAAATTGGCACCAATAAGCTCAGCTTTTTCTGGCCATATCTCTTCCTGCGTGGAACGGCGTGCGTGCATGCAACTATTTATGAACGTTGATGAAGCGAAGGTGATCTGTCAGGATCGTGGCAAGTGGCAGTCCCTGGTCTCTGCCTACCCCTCTGGGATACAGGCCTGAGGTTATGTATGTATGTACGTATGTGTATCTCTTCCTATTTTTCATGAACCGTAAAAGACTAAAAATAATTCTTACGTAAAATTTGTTCGCATTACTGGCAGTTCTAATTGGTTCCCGCTTATCCTGAACCGGGAAATGAAGCGAGCAACTCGTTGTATCTGCTTTTATTAGAATTCTTCCCGGGCCTCATAATGGCTCACACTCCACTTCAGATCGCGTTCGGAAGAGGGAGAGAAACGGCTTGCTCCCAAATGGTCCTTTTACGGCGATTGGTAACTTTCAATGACGAAAGTTCTGTTGGAAGGTCTCGTACAACTCGAGTTATACTTATTAGTATAAATTTAAAATGTTAATACCTTTATTACCAAGAACATATAGCAATTTATGGTTCACGTCATTTTAACAATTATTTAGTTCATATAATAAAATTGAAAACATATTATTTATGTCACAATTTTTTTTGCTTTATATTTGTATTTGTGATTTGAGCTTTATATTTGTTTTTTAAATAAATTATCTTTATCTTTGATGGAAAACAAGTCAAAAAGTATTTTAATATTATTGGAGAGATCACTTTGAAAGATAAATAGTGATATTTTTTTGTATTTTTTTAGACGTAAAATCCCGAGCAAATATTTTAATAGTTTTTTCAACACTTCCTATTTCATACTAATATTTTGTAATAAAGCTTTAATATGTCTTATACCGTTAATATCTTGTCTGCCGAGAATATTCACAGAAACATATACCTTTTACAAAACATAAGATGCTAGATAATTTATTCTCGTTGTAACTCCTAATTAGACTAAGTGACCACAACCTACACGTATTGATGTAGTGCCTACGGTGTACATATTATATTAATTAATTCGAACAGTAAAAACTGAGGACTTGGGAGCGACCCGGAAAAAATCCCTGTTTAGAGCGATCAAGTGGAAAATTACTTGAAGCCAACTCAACGACGACACAAGTATTTATTAGAGCTTCAGATTGTAATACAGCCGCTATTGGCCCGCCTGGCGTGTTAGGAGTGCACTGCTAATGGGCTAGAACGTGGAAGTCTATATTAAGCACTAGAAAAAGAAACATCACAAACATGTAAACATCCAAGACCTGGGGTTTTCTTTTGTCCTAGCCGGGGTTTGAACCCGGGACCTCTCGCATGGTAGGCAGACGCACTACCGCGGCACCACAGAGGTCGTATAAGGCAGCACAGCGCAGCACAGTTTAGTACAGGGCAGGGCAGTTGAAGCAGACATAGGCCCCCACCGCACGTTTCGACGCAACTATTCGCTCCATTCCTTGGCAATCGTCACCCATAATATCTCTTTCAATGTCGTTTTTGAGTAGTGTGGATGATTTGTACCATACAAACAAGGTTCACAGCGAACTAAATCAATTAAATGTTCTGTCATTGCAAAAAAATTGTTACTAAACACGTCTCGACGTACACGCGTCGCGCAGAAATCTGTGCCAGCACTAGAGACGCAGAGCAGGACAGACACATGTCGCACGTGCCTGCGCCACAGCGTACGTAGCTCAATAATGTTCCATGCTTTACAAAATCTACGCTGCGCTGTGCCGCGTCGCCTGCGTCTCAGCATGCGCCTAGTCTAACGGCGGCGCCGCGCCGGCGAGTTATTTTGCAAATGTCACTCGCAAACAACGCACGGTAAATATTCTCTTATAAATTCAATTTTGTTGATTTTGATACTAATTTTATGTCCGCGTAGACACCTACTCTTTCAGGATTCGGGCGTGAGTCTATGTGTTTCAATAAAGATAATTATTATACTATTTTTATTTTTAATGCACTAACCCGTGCTAAGGACAAATTTAAAAACCTATTTAGAGGCTAAAAATTTCACCCATGCCGGGATTCGAACCCGCAACCTCTGGCTATCCGTGCCAGGATAGCCAGAGGTTGCGGGTTCGAATCCCGGCATGGGTGAAATTTTTAGCCTCTTAATAGGTTTTTAAAGATAATTATATTCACAAAAAAAATAAGCACATCTATTGCAGAAAAAAGTAAGTTGTACAACGCCTGTATCCTCCCAATCATAACTTACGGATGCCACGCCTGGTCCCTCGCCAAATCATTAGAACACAACCTTCAAGTATGTCAAAACTCCATGCAAAGAAGTATGTTGAGTGTTAGACTAAAGCAAAGACAAGCAAATGATCAGAGTTAAAGCAGAAATAACTAAAATTACTGACACCATCACCAAATTAAGAGAGTTAAAGTGGAGATGGATAGGACACATACTGAGAGATAAAACAGACAAATGGACCAAAAGAATCACAGAATATTACCCCAAGAGATGGGATAAGGAGGAGAGGAAGACCACATAAACGATGGGAGGATGATTTGCCACCAAACTTCCGAAGAGCAACATTGGATGTGGAAAACCAAGGAGGACGCCTATGTCGAGAGACAACTTGACGAGTTTCAGTGCTAGTGACAATATAAACTGTTTGAAACTAGTTTTATAGTAAGCAAAAGTCAAGAAATAAAGGCTTAATTATATTCACTGTAATGTAAATAGATAGAGAACAATTTATTGTCCTTAAAAAAGGAAATTAAACAGATATTTGCTAACCTAAGACCCGTACGTACGCACATGTTCAGCGTTCATGCAAAGACTTACTTCTTGATATCCCCGAGCACAATATGGCGGACTATTCGAATTCCTTCACTGTGGCAGCGGTTCGTCTGTGGAACGCTTTGCCGCAGACCATTCGCCAGTCTCCATCTGTAGATGTGTTTAAGAGTAAGGTTCACGATCACTACTTTGGGCTTCAATAGAGTTATCCAATGTAGTATTATATTATTATAGTATTGTATGTAAGTAATGTTGATTATTAGTATGTAAATATGTATTTGAGTATCATTTTATATATGTTGTGCTATTTTATATACGTATTGTGTATTTAAATTATATTTGTTATATTTACTTAACCTAGGTTATGTAATAAATCACTGTTATATTATTATATTATCTTATATTATATACACTCTTATGTTTACTGGCACTACCCCTTCCACTGTCCGCATTATCGTGGGTTAGCTGGAATAAAATACTATCTAGTATTAAGCTCGCCTTTGTACAAATTTGTTTTAGTGCAATAAAGAATTTTCATTCATTCATTAATTTACGTACTTGCGCCACTTGATGCCTGCTGTACATGGTCTCCCCGCGCTGGCTCTTGTGGAGGTGGTCTGATTTTGGGACGGCGCCAAAGTATCCGCGTATGTTGCGTCCCACACCAGGGTCCTCCGATTTCTGTATTGTATTATTATTATTTTATATTGTAACCTGAAACTACGCAGTAACTATAATCCAATCTGTGCTGAAACTGTGTATTCAACCCTTTTACGACATCTGTGGCGTAGTGGTAGCGTATCTGCCTACCATGCGAGAGGTCCCGAGTTCGAACCCCGGCTGGGGACAAGAAAAAACTTGGATGTTTACATTATACTATTTTTATTTTTAATGCACTAACCCGTGCCAAGGACAAATTTAAAAAACCTATTTAGAGGCTAAAAATTTCACCCATGCCGGGATTCGAACCCGCAACCTCTGGCTATGCGTGCCAAAAAATTGAAATTTTTAGCCTCTAAATAGGTTTTTAAAATTGTATGTTTACATGTTTGTGACGTCGTTGTTTCTAGTTCGCACGACACAGGTACCCTAGTGTGAGGCCAGAAGCAATGTATGTGCGTGTACTTAAATGTCATGATATGTTTGTCCCTACTACCGGGGCGTCTATGACATCCTATATTCTTGACATTGTATAATAATTTTGTTAATAATGTAGCCTTTCTAATTTTTTATTTTTAATATTTGTATACCATATTATGGTGCTACACGCTTGTCCATAACAATGTGTCTTGTAAAATCTACACGTACCGTGTTTGCTGACAAATAAAGACTTGACACTTGAAACGGATCTCCTCCTGAATCGCATTGAAATTGTGAATTCTGAAAGTGAACATCATAAATCTTAACAACTGTTACCACCTCTTTTAGAACCTACAAAAAGCTAAAAAAGGCCATTTTTAGAAAAACTGCTTTAAAGGCCTAGAGTCTTGGATCTGGGTTCGTGCCTTGCAATAAAATGTATTATGTAAAATTTTTTCAAAGATGCGTTGTAAAAAAAAATATATTTTACATTAGTAGCGCTAGCAAGCAACGCGTAGCGCCTTAAGATATATTCAATTTCGAAGTTGTATTTTCTTTGCATAAATACCTAAGCAATATTTGAATGTACAAGGTCCGCGTTGAAATTCCAGATACTTCGTTATCTAAACATAAACATTCAGTAGAAATGCCGAGTTTCTGAGTCTGCTTATCGTTCGGGGCCAATTAAGCCCCTTCGAAGTAACTTCTGCGACGGCTTCGTAGCAAAATCGGATATTGTAGCTGCCTATGGACGGGAGCTATAATTTCCTAAACATAATTTATGAATAGGATCTATAAAGTCCAAAAAAATGGAAATCGTATGGGTAATATGTTAAGCCGCGGTTACGTAATTAGTTATTAAAAATGCTACTTGTCGATTTCATCCCTGTATGTCCCCACTACTGGGGCGCGGGTCTCTTCCTGCGAAGCAGGAAGATTAGGTCATACTCCAACACGGGGACCAAATCCGGGTTGGTGGAGGATTGTAAAACAGTGGCGGGCCTTACTGTGCCATAAGGCCTCTGACATGGCTTAACGACTGCCATTACATGACATCCGGCACCCACGGCTTAACGTGTCTTGCGAAGCACGGAAGCGCTCGGAAAAATGCCACTAGCGGTAGTAACGGGACGGTAATAAGGCATTCCTTTCGCTACGGCTCTCAAATCACTCAAAATGAATCAAAAAAATCCTTTTATTCAAATTTTTTCTGATGAATACTGTAACAAGAAAAAGCTCTGTAAAAGTGTCTTTAACAGAATTCTAACAAGAAAATTACAACGCTCCTAATCCGCAGACAACGATTCGCGTCGATTCAAATTAATTAGTTATAAACCCTTTAGGAGAAGTTTTAAAAGACTCAAATGGATCCAATCAAAAGGACCCTATTAATGGTAGGAACCGATAGAAAGTTACTAAAGGTTTCAGTTACAGACCTAAATTGCACAGAAAGTCAGCTCTTTTACTAAATTAGTCAGTGAGACTGGAGATTTCCGCAATCAGCCTCATAGTTGGGCTATTGTACGTAGCAAACGCTGAGGTATGTTTATTTATTTATTTATTTATTTATTTATTTATTTATTTATTAAGATACATAGGCAGGGCTACACAAATAGAATACGAAATTGAAATTTGACATAACAAGTCTGTTGTGCACCCAATGGAATGTATACAGCGTTCGACATTAAATATAGCAACACTGGAAAATTACTTAAAAGTAAGGAACACAAACTAAAAACCTTAAAACTTAATCAAAAAATAATTAAAAACAAAAATCAACTTCTGGAACGTAGACAATCTAAATGTTAAACAATCTAAATTTTAAATAACTTTACTTATTTTTGACTTAAATATGTTAATTTTATCACAAAAAATATCTATGCTGGGATCTTTAGAAATTATATAGTTGTAGCTTTGACACATTCTGTTTATAGGTGCGCCAGCACCGGTGTTAGTTTTACTATAGGGACCACATAGTATTTTACTGATAGCTTGACGAGGATATTTGTAAGGCACTGTAAGAGATACGTGTTCTAAGATGTTACCGCAGGATATGTTACCATTTATTAATTTGTGAAGAAAAGTAAGGTCACGCTTAGTGCGACGACTTTTAAGAGATCGCATATTGAAAAATTGTAGTCGTTGTGCGTAAGGGCATCTACAAGATATGCCTGATGAAACGAAAGCTAAATGTCTTGTGAATGATCTTTGAATACCTTCAAGACGTTGGGAGTGCACAGTGTATGATGGATTCCAAGCTGTAGATGAATATTCAAGATGGCTGCGAACTAAAGCATTATACAAAAGTATTTTAGAGCGAACACTGAAACCGTTAGAATTTCTTTTAATAAAACCCAGCATCTGAGCTGCTTTTTTAGTAATGTTGTTGACATGAGGAATAAAAGTTAATTTGGAGTCCATGGTGACACCTAGGTCTTTTATTTCGGTGACCTCAACCAGAGTGTCATCACCAATTTTGTAGGAAGAGGCTAGGGGCATTTTCTTTTTAGTAAATTTAATATGGTAGCATTTTTGAGCATTTAAAGTCATGCCATTGTTTGTACACCACAACTGAAGTTTGCTGAGATCGCTTTGAAGGAGGTAAGCGTCGGCGGGACAGTTTATAGGTTTGAACAATTTTAGGTCATCGGCAAATAAAGAGCATTTGGAATGTACAAGTTGTGATACAATGTCATTTATGAAAAGTGAGAAAAGAACCGGCCCCAGGTGAGAACCTTGAGGTACTCCAGAGTCAGCATAGTACAATCGAGATTCATAGCCATTAACCAATACCAGCTGGGTGCGCCTTTCAAGATATGACTTGAACCAGTTCAGCAGTGATCCATGAATACCATTGGCTTCAAGTTTAGCGATAAGAAGTGAGTGATTGACTTTATCAAATGCGCTAGAGAAGTCAGTATAAATGGTATCCACTTGGAGTCCGGCATCAACATGCTGTGACACATCCGAAATAAATGATACCAGGTTGGTTTCAGCGGATCGGCCCATTCTAAATCCATGTTGATAGTCACTGATGCTTTGATCAATGTGACTGGTGATTGTAGGGCAAATTACTGATTCAAAGAGTTTGGAAAAGCAGCAGAGAATAGATATAGGTCTATAATTCTGTATATTGCAGTTATCGCCTTTTTTGTGTAGTGGTAATATTCTTGCCTTTTTCCATGCTTCGGGAAATTTGCCTTCGCTTAATGATTTATTGAAAATAATACACAATGGATAAGTCAAGGATAGTACACATCTTTTTATAAAAAGCGGTGGAATGCCATCAGGACCGGGACCCTTAAAGATATCTATTTTTTTAATTTTTAACTGTATGTCTTTTTCGGAAATTACTAAATGGCCAAGAGAACTGTTTATTCGGGCAGATATGTCTGTGGGGAGATGGATTGAACTCGATGAGAATGTGGAGGAGAAGTGAGTGGCAAATAGATTGGCTACTTCTGGTCCAGTCTCGCCTGTTGAGTTATTAAGATGCATGTGGGTAGGAAAAGATGATTCGGTCTTCCTCTTATTTTTTATGTAACTCCAAAATATTTTATGATTCGTCTTGAGGTTAGATTCTATTTTGCGTTTGTACTCGCTAAGGCATATATTTGTTAACTTGTGGCAACGGCTGCGCAGTAAGTCATACTCTAATTTATCTCTTGGATTATTATATCTATAAAATCTGATTCTTAACTTGTCTTGTTCTTTAATTAGCTTAATAAGTGCGACACTGTACCATTGTGGATATTTTGAATTTCTTTTTTTCCTCTTAGGAACAAATTTGTCTATAAACGTTTTCAATTTATCATAAAAAAATGACACCATCTGATCCACATCATCGTACTTGCTTAATGAAGTATGCCAGTCTATCGCGTTAAGTTCAGCTATAATACTGCTATAACATCAATAACATATAACATCATTAACATCAGACACTAGGGTTTCATTCAAATGTGAAACTTACTTTGCCAAATTCCGCCAAAAACCACAGTGTGATGGAGGGCGGTGCATTAACTAACCGCAAGGTGCTTTTGTGATTTTTGGGTGAATTTGGCCTTTTTTTTGCATCTACTTAATGAGATGATTTATACAGCGTCCAGTGGTATCTTCACTCACACTAGATGGGTGAAGGGACCACTCCGACGCTGTAGTGCCTGGGACATGGTTTTATAGATGGTGTAGAAACCATAAAACCATGGGTGAATTTAGCAAAGTAATTTTCACATGTTAATGCTATTATGGATTGCCAATTTCAAAATATCGCCTGATTGCATACAACAGTAGGGTTTCCTTACGATTTTTTCCTTCAGATTTAGCGAGTGGTATTGCTACTATAACTCCACGAATGTACATAACTTAGAAAACAAAGACATTGGTACATGCAGGGGTTCGAACCCATGACCTGCCGTTCTACGCTGACGTTCTTCATCGCTCCGCTACCATCGCTTCAGATTTATGCTCATACTGGGAATCGAACCAGGGCCTCATTATTCCGAGTTTCTATCCAAGTGGCTACTACCGCTTCACCACCGCGTGCCTCTTCTTCTTTTTCTTCCGGCTATATTAGTCCACTGCTGGACATAGCCCTCCCCTAATGAGCGCCGTTAAGCCCTGTCTTCAGCTTGCCGCATCCAGCATCTGCCTGCAGTTTTTCGCAGATCTTCATCCCACCTGGTCGGTTGTCGTCCTACGCTACGTTTGCCGAGTCGCGGTCTCCACTCAAGAACACGTTTACTCCAACGGTTGTCGGTTCTTCGCGAGATGTGGCCAGCCCACTGCCACTTCAGCTTGCTAATTTTCTGAGCTAAGTCGATGACTTTGGTTCTCTGTCGGATGCATTCGTTACGAATCCTATAACTCTCTCCATAGCTCGCTGAGGGACGCGTGCCTGACATTGTCATACAAGAAACAACGAAGTGTAGATTCATGTAACTTAGCTCTGATCTTCTGCACTTAACATTTGGCCTTTCCGTCTACTCACGAAATGAACGATTTTCAATACGACAGATGTTCGGAAATTATTGGATCTATTTGAAAATATTTACTTCAATTTAGACAGACTTTGTTCATTCATTTCTAAGGTCAAATGACTGGTCGATTAACGAAGGTCTTAAAGTAGCGACGTTAATAGTAAAGTAAAGTAAAGTAAAAAAACTATGAACCCTGTGTATGTCCCCACTGCTGGGGCACGGGTCTTTTCCTGCATCTCAGGAAGGTAAGGTCATACTCCACGCCCCGTGGTGGTGGCCAAGTCCGGGTTGGTGGAGGATTGTAAGACAAAGACGGGCCTCACCTCTGATATGGCCTAACGACTCCCATTAGATGACAGCCGGCACCGACGAATCATAATTATGCTGAGGACAGAACAATATGGTATACTTTTCAACTCTCGGAAGACACAAAGTATGATTAATGAGGGCAGTGAGGCTATCTTACTGACACAAGGTGGGTCAGGAGAGTTTTGTAGTCTATAAACATCTTGCTGCTAGGCACAGGCCTTCTCTCAGAAAGAGAGTAAAGGCAATCACCTCGCGTGCACACGCGGATAGACAATTGCAAGCGCCGAGGTATTTTAACACTTCAATCTTTTTAAAACTTACTTTTACATAAACTTAAAACTTATACTTTTAAAAAACCGAGGTTAAAAATTCCACCCATGCTGGGATTCGAACCTGCGACCTCTGGTTATCCGTGCCAGCGCTCTTACCAACTGAGCAAATGGGCGACTCACTGTATGTAATACAGAGAATGTTGTAAAGATGTTCGAAATTTCACTGATGCCGGTGAGTCGCCCATTAGCTAACTAACTAACACTAACCCATGCCAAGGACCATTTTAAAAACCTATTTAGAGGCTAAAAATTCCACCCATGCTGGGACTCGAACCCGCGACCTCTGGCTAACCTTACCAGAGGTCGCGGGTTTCTAATCACTTGGTTCGACCAGGCCACAAGCGCTTCGGCGAGCGAGCGCGTCCGGATATTGAACTGAAAATTAGTGACTGCTCTTGCATTATGCTGTGGGAAATGACCACACGTGTCGAGTCACCTGCTGATGTGTCACCATTTTCCCCTGCATACAGTCACTAAAGAAGGTGTTTGTAACAGCAGAGTGCTTAGTGCGAGTTTTTTAACTACTCGATCTCGTTAACGTAAACTCATATTTCTATGGCATCGAGGAAGTGCCACCTAGCGACATGTACGGAAATTAAAATTGCTGAGTGCGAGTTGTAATGGTTTACGTTGAGAAGTGAACACGTTTACCAGCCAAAACACGAATAAACGCGAGTGCGATTTGTACTGTGACAGCGTTTTGCCACTTCGAACGGTTAACTTACTCATACTACTCAATGCTCGATTAACGCGGTCGTAAAGTTATTCGATTGGATCTGTCAAACTCGCACTAAGCACTCGGGTACCTAGGACCGAATAGCCTCTTTACGACTGGAGACCGATTAGAACTTTCGTGTTATTCGAAATTGATTGGAATTAAAAGCCCGTAATCGAATCGTTATTGGATTTTTCCTTTACGTTTCTTTCACAGGGTTTTTGCGAAATGTTTAATTGTCTCATACAATTTGAGATTCTAGTGGTGTTAACTTTGATCATCTTGCACTCTTTGTAAAATTGGTTAATTTTTCATCTTGTCTGTCAGTTAACACTAATCACTTGATTTTTTTATGGGATATAGGTACTTGAGAAGTTGTCCTCTCTATTTTTTGTTTCTTAATTTCGTTAATCGGTGTAATACGTGAATTAAAACAATATAGATAGATAGAGAACACTTTATTGCACAACCAGAAAAATATTAAAACCATGATTTCTTACATCTAAGTAATGTTATACAATTGGCGGTCTTATCGCTAAGAGCGATCTCTTCCAGACAAACTTTGGATGGAGTGGAGCCTTTTTCCGGGTGGTAGGTTCGGGTAGCTTATAAACGTGCACTCTATTCACTTACGTTACAGATGACTTTGCATAAAAAACTGTACAAATACGCCTGTGTTACATTTGAACTATGTACGCCGTTTCAAAAACACACTAAATTGCAAACCGATTTGGTTGCGAACATGCTATTGCGTAAAACGTAATATTACATTCTTAATTAAGCATGTAATCTTTTTTTTTTTTACGTAGCCTCTATGTTTGTGTCCCACTGCTGGGCAAAGCAAAGGCAAAATGTAATCTTAGCTAACCATAAATTAATTTAATTGTTTGTACATCTACTTCCTTCTCCAATGTATTCTGACAGTCCAAAGGTTGTCTGGAAGAGATCGTTTATAGTGATAAGGCCATCTGTTCTCTTAGGTTTGTAAATATCTGTGTAATTCCTTTTTTATGTACAAAAATGTGTTTTTTATCTATCTACCTATCTTATTCATTGGTACGTTAATTTAAAAGACATGGCATTATAATCCACTCTAGCGAAGAACTTATTCAAACTGAACGAGTACAAATTTAATACACATGAAACCGGAAAACAGACGTAGTTATAAAATAACACAAGTGGCAAAAGAAGGAAAGTCAACCAAACAATAACAATTCCGCAGACTCTCCTTAACTTCAGACGATGTCTGAAACCATTCTTTAGCCGTAAACAAAGTGAGATATAAGCACTCGAAACTCATTCGCTCTTCCTCCTACACTTCGCCTCAAGTCAGCCTGCATTTTAGTTTACCCTCTTAAGCCCGGTCCTATAGTTAGAACTTAAACAATAACTTTCTTATATATTTTTTTAAATGCACTAACCCGTGCTAAGGACAATTTTAAAAACCTATTTAGAGGCTAAAAATTCCACCCAAAATTTCACATTTTTAGGTCGAATCCCGACATGGGTGGAATTTTCAGCCTCTTAATAGGTTTTTAAAATTGTCCTTAGCACGGGTTAGTGCATTAAAAAAAAAGAATATTATCATGTGGGTACAGCGATATCATTCCGATGTAAAACCTAACTGCAAAGTGGGTACTCGGGGCTGCAAGTGATGCAAATTACTTCAGCCAGATTTCGCTGCCTGTACGTAATACAGAGAATTTTGTAGAGGTTCGAAATTTCACTAATGCCGGTGAGTCGCCCATTAGCTCAGTTGGAAAGAGCGCTGGCACGGATAGCAAGAGGTCGCGGGTTCGAATTCCGGCATGGGTGGAATTTTAAGCCTCTAAGTAGGTTTTTATAACTTTCTTAATTCGCTCCCAATGTTCTTAAGGCGTTTTCGGGCGCCGACTAGCGCCACCAATGGAAAAAAATCATAACTTGTTTTATACTAAGTTTATATCTAAAAGTGAATTTGAGAAATCTTAACAACTGTGCCCACTATATTTAGAACCTATAGTCTAGAGCCTAGAATCAAGATCCAAGGGCTTAATCACTTTCCGCCAAAAACCACCGTGCTTAATGGAAATCGATTAAAGTTCTATTATATTGATCATAGGTTCTAAAATTAGTTGTCACAGTTGTTAAGATTTCTTTAAGTTCACTTTTAGATAAAAACGTGCCTTAAAACAAGTTATGATTTCTTATCTATTGTTTGCGCTATTTAGCAACCTTTGATGTGGGTACTTGACCAACACAGTCGCATAAAATCGCTCCTGAAAGTTTAATTCAGAATCATTGTAAAAAAAATACATTTCTATAAGTCTGTTGCGTAAAAAACAAAGATTAACGATTTACTCAGCGAGTGATATTAGAAGTGCTGCATAAAATAGTGTTATTACGGCTAAAACAGTGAAATAATACAAGTGCATAGTGGGTACATCAATATTTGGCGAACAAAAATAGTCAACCATAAAAAGATTCGGGGTAGATTTTCGCTACCGACATTCACACTTGGGATAGAATCATAAATTTGACATCAAATTCTAAGAGGCAGTTGGCGTAGCGGTATTACGTTTGACTCGACAACAAGCGACCGCGGGATCGAGACGCGGTTGAAATCTGAAGAAAAATTTTTTTTTTTTTGTTTTGTTTTTAAATTCACCCAGCAGCACAAAGATGAAGTGCAAAGTCTGCTCAGCACCAATTATATTTAGCACGGAACAATTAACATGTAATTCATGTAAAAACTGTTACCACCACAACTGTGTTAATATGACTACAGCATACTATATGGCTAATATAGCCTCTGTAAAAAGTGAGTACGTATGTAAAACCTGCAAAGAAGCTCGAAAACCGGAGAGTCCGTTGACCAAAGAGCAAAGTGCCGATAGCGAGGGTCCAGAACAATGTGACGGAGATTACTGTTACGTGACACAAAGAAGGGTACGACATAATTTATCCCAAGACTATGAATCCCTACTTGACCATTCCTATCAAAGTTTGCCGAACATAGTTACACAAAATTATCAGGAACTGGAAGACTTAAAAATTTCAAATAAGAACTTAAAGCTTGAAATTGAAGCAGCTCATTTAGAAATAGAGAACTTAAATTCAGAAAATGTTGGTTTGCAGAAGAAAGCTACGGAACTACAGAGAAAAATAGAGCTTTATAGAATAGTGGGATTGGGAGATTTATACAATGGAGACATCTCGACACCGAAAAAATACTTCTCACCACAGTACCGCAAAATACGACCCACCAGCATGAAAATGGGTTTCCCTAGTACTTCGCAAAACAATTTGACTCATGGTGTTGTAAGACGACTAGATGAATCAACCTCACATAAGGCCCTAACTTCCTATAACAGCGAACCTTTGAAAATCAATCAGATTCAGTACAATGATCAGGCATTTGAAATTATCACCCGAAAATTGGAAAAACAGATACTCATCACTAATGAGGACCAGACAGAAAAAGTTGAAAGTGAAACCTGCAATAAGGAAAATCTCAAACATGCAACAATAACCACGAATAATGACAGGAAAAAGAATGTAATGATTTTCGCCGATGAACGTGGAAGAGGATTCAGGATAACTCTGCAACGACTCCTGGGACCCGGTTTTTGCGTAACTTCGGTAATCAAGCCGAATGCATCGTTAGCTGAAATAATTCAAACATCCCAGTTAGAGTGCAGGGACTTTACTGATGAGGACTTTATTGTAATTTTAGCAGGGTCAAATGATAAGGACCCCTTGAATATGCAATCAACGCTGTACTGTACTTTGAATGCATTAAAGCACACCAATGTAATCTTGGGCAATGTCGGAAGAACCAGGTATCTTAATGAAAGTATGACTAATCAATGTTTAAAGTTTGTTAGCTCTCGTTTTTCACATGTAACTTTCTTAGATATCTATGACAAATTGGCAGAATTCTATAGTACAAAGTTTGACAGAGTGTTTGCTGGTAAAATGTTGCTTAGGGAGTTGTTACGATTAGAATATAGGACTGCTTACCTAACATATTCTAGGGATCAGATTAAAAAGCCAGAACATAGAAACCTAATAAACGTAGAAACTCAAACTGAGAAACAAGGCTATGGAGTAGATAAACTAAACAAAGACACACAAACTAAGGAAGAGGAGTTTTTTCGTGAGTAACAATAATAAAAAAATGTTTCAAGACAAAGAACAATATAATCTTTTAGCAAATAATTCAAAAAAATCTGTAAAAAAACGAAACAAAATGCATGTTCTTCACCAAAACATTGCTGGCGTTCTGAATAAAGTAGAACTTATTGAGGCTGCAATAACAGAGCTTGCAGAAAAGGGCATGGATACAGATGTTTTATGCTTATCCGAAACATTCGTAAAAAAAGGAAGCGAAAGCAATGTGAAAATAAATGGATTCAAAATGCACTCTAGTTTTTGTAGGAAGGAACAAAAGAGAGGAGGCTCGTGCATTTTAGTAAAACAAGACTTAGAGACAAAACCATTAAATATTTGCGAGGAAATTTCCGCGCCATACACGTTTGAATCTAGTGGAGTGGAAATTTGTGGCAATAAAATTATAATAATTAATATTTATAGGACTCCAAACAGTAACATTAATGAATTCTTTGACAAACTTGAAAAACTTTTGAACTATTTGACGCTTAAAAAGAAAAATTGTAAATGCATTTTGTGTGGTGACTGGAATATCGACATTTTAAAAAAAAGTAAACCGGGAAATGAATTGATAAGTATTCTAAGTAATTACAATTTTACTCCGCATATTAATATCGCAACAAGAAAATCGGCTTGTTTGGATCAGATCGCAAGTAATGTTAGAAATGTAGATGCTAATATTCACGAGCTAGGACTTTCTGACCATGAAACCGCACAATCTATCACAATCTCAGAAAAATTAAAAACTATTTCGCACTTTTATGTGCAAAAGAGAGATTATAGCATAGACAACTTGAATATATATAAACGTAGTATATCTTCATTAAAATTCCAAGAAGTGTTCGATAATAATGATGTTGACAAAGCTTTTGATGAATTGCACGATATCCTCACTATGTTAAATAACATTTGTTTTCCAACAGCTTTTATAAAAAATAGTACAAAAACTAATTTACGATGGCTAACTAAGGGTATTAAGCTTTGTTGCAGAAAAAAAAGGGATCTTTATTTAAAATTCATCCATGACAAAGAGAAAAAGCTTGATAACAAAAAACAATATCTTGACTACACAAAAATACTCAAAAGGTGTATTAAAAAATCACAAATAATAATGAATAATAATACTATCTCTAACTCTAATAACAAAGGTAAATCAGTCTGGAATTTAATAAATAATATAACAAGTGACAGAAAGGATAACGCAGAGATTAAAAATATTATTAGTAACGGAATAAGTATCACAGATCCTACAGACATTGCAAATCTTTTTAATGACTATATTATAGAACTAACAAAAACGAATGATTACTCCACAAATACCTATGAACCTAACACAATAGAGAATAACATAAATTCAATATTTCTTAAACCAACTGATGACGAAGAGGTATTTAAAACAATTATGAAATTAAAAAATAGTGTAGCTGTAGGTTACGATGAAATAAATACAAAAATAATAAAATTATGTGCTAGAGAACTAAGTAAGCCTCTTTGTCATATAATAAATTTAAGTTTTGAAAAAGGCCAATTTCCCCAGAAACTCAAATTAAGTATAGTGCATCCTTATTTGAAAAAAGATGATAAAACTAATTTAAAAAATTACAGACCAGTGACTAAAATTCCAGTCCTATCGAAAGTTTTTGAAAAAATTATGTTGAGTAGGATCGAACAATTCAATGACAACAATAATATATTAAAGGATGAACAATATGGTTTTAGAAAGGGTAAAAATACTGCTCTGGCTTGTTTTGATTTAATACGCACAGTTACAGAAAGTCTCAACAATAAAACACCAGTGGCAGCGGTATTCCTCGACCTAAGCTCAGCATTCGATTTTGTTGATCACACAATACTACTAGATAAATTATATAAATACGGCATAAGGGGCAATGCGTATTACTGGCTAGAAAGTTACTTAAAAGAAAGAAGTCAATGTACTGAAATTGAAAGAATAATAGATTTAAGGAGGTGTAGTTTCAGATCAAAATTTAGGAGAACTAGCTGCGGAGTACCACAAGGAAGTGTACTTGGTCCGCTCCTTTTCATTATGTACGTCAATGACTTGCCTAATGCAACACCCCACAAATGTGTAATGTTTGCTGACGACACCACATTGTTAATAAAAGGCAAAAACAAAAATGAGTTTCACAGTGAGATAAATAATACAATCGACAACATAATTGAATGGCTAAATAAAAATAAACTTCAAATTAATTTGAATAAAACAAAATTCATGCAGTTTCTGACATATAATAGTAATAAAATAGAACTTGACATTAACCATGACCATAAGAGAATCCTAGAAGAAGACACAGTGAACTTCCTAGGGTTTGTTATTGACAAACATTGTAACTGGAAACAACACGTCCAATGCGTATGTGAACGATTAGATAGGTTTGTGTTTGCGCTCAGGAAACTTTGCCAAACTTCTTCGTTGGAGACGGCAATGATGGCTTATTATGGGTATGTAGTTTCAACTTTAAACTACGGACTTCTTCTATGGGGAAATTCAGTTGATGCTGAACGTGCATTCTTAACGCAAAAAAAATGTATTCGCGCTATATGCGGAAAACTAAGCACAGAGTCATGCAGACCACTATTTAAAACACTTAGAATTATGACCCTACCATGTATGTATATAAAACAGATAAGCATCTTAGTTAGACAGCAGAACCATCTTTTCCCGACGCATGGGCAGGCATTACAGAACAGTAGAAGACACAAGGATAAACTTTTTCTACCAACAATAAGATTGTGTTTATATAAAAATAATGCTTACTGTATGGCAATAAGAATTTATAATAAATTGCCAATAGAAATAAGGGAGAGCTTGCATATAAATCAGTTTAAAAACAAATTAACAGAATGGCTTTTAGATAAATGTTTTTACTCAGTAAACGATTTTTTTGACGAGAAAAGTTTTACTAACTAGGATAACTGATTTTACTTCTTGTATAGTCTATAAAATGTTGCATGTCAAGACTGACAGAATGTGCGGTGCTTAAAATAGTGTTTTATGATCTGTACTTATATTTATGTATGTACTGTACCACATTCTAGCAAATAAATGAATTGAATTGAATTGAATTGAATTGAAGCGCCTCTATATATAACTATCTATTAGTATACTATTTTTATTTTAATGCACTAACCCGTGCTAAGGAACAAATTTAAAAACCTATTTAGAGGATAAAAATTTCACCCATGCCGGGATTCGAACGTCATACAGAGAATAGTGTAAAGAGGTTCGAAATTTCACTGATGCCGTGAGTCGCCCATTGGCTCAATTGGTAGAGCGCTGGCACGGATAGCCAGAGGTTGCGGGTTCGAATCCCGGCATGGGTGAAATTTTTAGCCTCTAAATAGGTTTTTAAATATCTATTAGTAGTTAGTTAACTGTTTTAGCTCTCTTAACATTACTCCCGTAAAACATCTTAGGGAGAAGGCAATGGCTAAAGCCGGCGCTGTCCGAGGATGACCCGGATCAGCACCAGCTGAGCCACTACCTTTTTCCTTATATATACCTAAGTCTTATTTTGTCGCAAATGTACATAACTTAGAAAACAATACAACGGTGGTTGGGGAGAGGTAGAAGACTGGCTTCTCAATCGGGAGTGCTTTGGTTCGAATCCCGGTACATCCTGGTAGTATATCCCGGGATTCCTGCCTACGCACCCCTGATTGAGAAGCACGTGTGTTCAATCAGTCAATCACAATGTGTTCAAGTCGCGAAAGTTTAAAATATGTTATATCGAAAAAGTTATAGGTAAAGTTAAAATAGTTTTTTAACCGACTTCAAAAAAGGAGGAGGTTATCAATTCGACGCGTATATTACTTTTTTTTTTTTCAAACATGTTATTAGGTTAAGTTAAAATAGTTTTTTCAAACACCGCAAAAGGGAGAAGTTAGAACAAAAATGCCTCCATGGGGCCGCCAGTACCTCCGCGTGACGCTCCGTCTATGGGGAAAGTTTTTTCTGTGGTGTTTCCCCTTTGTGCGACAATGCTCTCCAAGAATATAGCCACGGGAGTATTTTCCAGGGCCGCTTCAGTCGTGTGCTGTATCCAGACGTGTCGTTTTAGTTGTTTGTTTTAATTAATGGGTATTTGGGCTGATAGTACTGTATGCTTTGTATAGTATTTTCTAAGATTAACACGAGTACTAGACATAATTAAAACTGTTTTAATACGGATTTTACTCGTTTATTATATTTTAAAAAAAATTCCGACTTTCGGCACTTTTACAGGTGCCGTAGTCTCGGATGACTGAGGTGATAGGCGTCTTTTGAAAGTATAAACTGTTAGTTTACTACCCTCGGCAAAAATTACAAAAGTTAATTGTGAAGTTACGTTCCAAAATAGGTAAATCAATTATTTTATATAAAGTCAACAATATTGACTATTAGTAATTGAAGTTAAAAATTAAATTTATAAACCAATTATTTTACATGAATTAAAAATACTGATTATTAATGGAAATTAAAATGAACTCTACAGTCACACTTTTAGCAAGGAGGTCCCATGCACTTAAGCACTGGTTCCCATGCTGCCGGTATACTTTGTGTAGGATTCTAATACTTATTTATTTATCTTCTTCTTCAGGCTATATTAGTCCACTGCTGGACGTAGCCCTTCCCTAATCAGCGCCATAGCGCAAGGTTGTGCCATCATTGGGGGGTAATGCCCATAATCCCCACGCTGGGCATGCGGGTTGGGGATCACAGTTTGGTGAAATAGCACTGCAGGGGGCGCTGCTGCCCACCCCCCGATTTGTGTCCCTTAGTCGCTTTCTACGACACCCGTGGGAAGAATTTGGGTTGGTGCTATTCTCTAGGCCGACACCACAAGCAAATATTTATTGATATAGCTACTGATTAGGTGGAAAATTTTCCACGGCAGTATTCTCCAGGGCCGCTTCAGTCGTGTGCTGTATTAAGACATGTCGCTTTAGTTGTTTGTTTTAATTAATGGGTATTTGGACTCATATTACTATATACTTTGTGTAGGATCCTAATACTTATTAATTTACATAGCTACAGATTAGGTAGAATATTTTCCACGGGAGTATTTTCCAGGGCCGCTTCAGTCGTGTGCTGTTTCCAGACATGTCGATTTAGTTGTTTGTTTTAATTAATGGGTATTTGAACTGATATTACTATATACTTTGTGTAGGATTCTAATACTTATTAATTTATACAGATACAAATAAAGTGGAATCAGACCTAAGTGTTAAATAATTAGGATTCTAATAACTGTACATACTGTTAATATATTTCTTAATGATTCGCGATACTCATATATAATTATACTATATAATCATATATAATTATAGTTTGACGACCTCTGTGGCGTAGCGGTAGTGCATCTAGCTGCCATGCAAGAGGTCCTGGGTTCGAATCCCGGGTGGGAACAAAAAAAAACCCCAGGTCTTGGATGTTTACATGTTTGTGATGTCGTTGTTTCTGGTTCCCACGACACAGGGTATCCTAGTGTGGGGCCAGAAGCAATGTATGTGCCTGTATGTAAATGTAATGTTATGTTATGATTATTTAGTAGGTAAAACGTAATTACTTTACGTTAAGCTATTAGGCCCGATTAATATATAATACTGTACTGTCAATGTGTCACGGAAAAAAAATGCCCGTGATACTACTGGTATCACGGGCACTTTAGTGCCACGGGCACTAAACGCTATCGAATAAACCTAATACAAATGTACTGATACAAGCAACATATAACATAAAAACATAACACAGGATCTACCTATAGTCTCATTTTTAATTCCGTAGAATTCTGACAGTTATCATTTTTTGACATATCAGAGATTACAAACCTTTTGGGCCAGGCACATTTTTCAATTTCAATACGAGTCTGAATATCTGAGTCTATACATTTTATTTGTTAGTGAATGTTTCCATTTTATAAAGTGCGGTGCTCCACATTAAAAGTGAATTTACGACGAGTGATAATTACGTCTCTTTTCGTCACAGCCAGCAAATCAAAGTGACAGACGCGACGTGACAGCTAACATTTTATTCTTTTAAAAAGGTTTACTAAACCTTTAATTAGGTGGCGGTGTTGTCAGCTCTAGAATAAAATAAAGTAATTAAAGTTAATTCGATGTATTGTTCATGATATTGAAATATTTGTTATTTTTGTATTAAGTCACTTAAGCAAGTAAATACGTAGATTTAACCTTATGTAGGTAAAACATAAAAAATACGCAGCATTTATTTTTTTATTATTCTGAAATGGGTCAAATTTGTCTCTTTTTCGGTGGAGAACTCTTTTAGTAGCAACACTTACGAAATATCATAATTCTACGATGAAAAATCAGACTGTAGTTTGGTTTCTAATGTGATAGAAAATTACGTAACATGTAAACTAGCACAACTTTACACGTATACCGATGTCTGATGCTCAATAACTGTCTTTATCTTTATGACTCTACCTATTATCGATCCGTTGCACAACACTGAACCCGCCCTGTAAGCGGGAGCGAGAGACATCGCCATCAGCCAAAGGACTCATCAAGATGCACACCCGAATAAACAAAATGTCTACATGATGGCCCACAAGTTACGGTCAAGCGAAATGAGGGGCTGACAGAAATAACCATGTGTTTTGGGAACTTGGCCAAATGTCTTGAGCAAAAAACTACGCGAAGGGAATAGTAGATTGCTTAACGAGGGTAGGAAGGAATTGATTCTTTTACCCGTGTTAAACACTCTACTTTTCATTTCGAATATGAGGAAAATAAAAACACGTTTTTAATATTCAAATCTTAGCATAAAAGATTATTACACGATTAATACTATTTTTTTGAATTCCGTCACAGATACTATAACAGATTAGTACCCGCCAATTTAAGTCGACTTTTAAAATTTTAAATATGGAACTCACCTCGTAATTGTTGCGACTTATTCCGCTTAAAGAAGTTTGCGCTAAATTCACACTGGCTGTTTAGAAACTCACATGGCCGCAGCATTTTTTTTAATTAGTTTTTTTTAAAAGCCTATTTATTACAAAAACTCTTCACAACTGATAGTAGTTCTGTTTTTAAAGTTCATTCCCGCCCTTGGGTGGGAAGTAATTTGTATGAGTTTTTCCCTCCCTGTGGAGGGAAGCAGCATTTTCCATCCAATAATCAGATAAAAACAACACTACTTTCCGAGTATGAGAAATGAAAATTAAAGTGCAGCGCGCAGTGCACGGACCTATAGTATATATTCTTTATTGCAGACCATTTATTTGAAATATTATTACATAGGTTGGTTACAAAGACGAACTTATCTCTAAGAGAGATATTTTCCAGCTAACATTAGCAGAGGGTATTTAAAATGAGATAACGCGAAGAAGGGAGAAACATTTATAACTACATAGATAGGTGAAGATAAGCTAATATACTGACACATAAATATATACATAAAGGCCTGCGCAGACGAGGGATTTTTGTCCCCAAGGGACCAAAGTCCCTGAATCGTAAAGAATATCCTCCGAGTACTTGTCGCGACTTAACACCTATGGCGTGCAGTCATTTGTTCCCCGGAAATTGAGTGAAGCGTACGCTATGGAAGCAAATATGCTGAGATTACATTGTGTTGTAATTTACATGAAGTTGAAAAAGACAAACCGTTTCAAAAGAATTAACTCACACTTATAGTCACACTTCTAGCAAGGGGGTCTCATGCACTTAAGCACTGGTTCCCATGGTAAGTGATTGAGACCCCCTGGCTAGAAGGCTGCCTGTAGATTTAATTTCAATTAATTAATAATCAATATTTTTGAGTTGATGTAAAATAATGTGCCTATACATTTAATTTTAACTTCAATTACTAGTAATGAATATTGTTGACTTTATATAAAATAATTGATTTGCCTATTTCGGAACGTAACTTCAGGATTTCTTTTGTAATTTTTGCCGAGGGTAGTAAACTAACAGCAAATGATTTCAAAGAGACGCCTGTCACCTCAGTCTTCCGAGACCACGGTAGGTACTTGAAAAAGTGCCAAACGTCGGAAAGTTGTAAAAACGTAAAATGAAACGAGTAAAATCAATGTAAATACAACTTTTATTATGTCTAGTGCTCGTGTTAACCTTAAAAAATACTATATTAATATTTATTTTTTTCCACTGCTTGATATCTTCTTCTTCTTCTTCAGGCTATATTATGTAGTCCACTGCTGGACATAGCCCTCCCCTAATGAGCGTCGTAGCGCCCTGTCTTCAGCTTGCCGCATCCCGCATCTGCCGGCAGTTTTTCGCAGGTCGGAGGGCGTCCTACACTACGTTTGCCGAGTCGCGGTCTCCACTCAAGAACACGTTTACTCCAACGGTTGTCGGTCCTTCGTGAGATATGGCCAGCCTACTGCCACTTCAGCTTGCTGCTTGATATACTGTATAGTAATAGTTACAAGTGAAATCTATTTTTGACTTTATTGCCGCGATAATTGATTGTAGATATTTTTTGTTATTTTGTAATCATATTACTATCATAAAATTATGAAGTGGTTGACAACAATGCCGAAATTCTAAAGGAACCGGAGATCATGTTAGGTATAAGGGACCATCCACAAAATACGTCACACGTTAAGGGGGAGTGAGGGGGTCGACGAAGAGTGACATTGTGAGACGGGGGGGTGAGAGGGGTTCTAAATTTTGTGACGTCACATTTCCAAACGCTCAAAACATTTGCAAGTCTTGATATTTAATAAAAACAGTTCCGGAACTGCTGTTTGAATTCAATAAATTCTAAATTTAAAATTGCAAAATATGTGACGTCACACTACGGAGGGGAGTCTACAAATGTGACCGACTGTGACAAGGACGGGGGAGGGGTCGAAAATCACGAAATTCCTGTGACGTAATTTATGGATGGCCCCTAATAACAAAACATCACAAGAAAAGGGTTTTTGTTCGCCGTGGGGTTTAAGCCCTCGCTTTTTGCCACCGTGCCTTTCATGGGTGTACGAGTATACCCTACCCACTTACGCCTTACCCTTTTCCTACCTGTTTCTTAGGCAGAGAAACGAGAGAGCAGGCAGATATTTAATATATATCTGTAATAATATATCTGTGACTTGTCGAAAGCATTTGATTGCGTTGACCATAAAACACTTCTTTTAAAATTAAAGCACTATGGTATAAACGGGAATAGCCTAAAACTTATAACATCATATTTAGAAGGGAGAGTTGAAAGAGCTGATATAAATAGAACTAAATCTTCAGGGTCAGAGGTCAGGATAGGAGTGCCACAGGGATCGATTTTGGGGCCGTTCCTCTTCCTCGTATATGTAAATGATTTGCCGTTCATGGTTCAAAATATGTCAGAGATAGTATTATTTGCAGATGACACGTCTCTTATTTTTAAAATTAAGAGACAAGAAAATGACCTTGACAATACAAATAATGCTCTCTCTCGGGTACTAAATTGGTTTACTTCTAATAACTTGTTGTTAAATTCAAAAAAGACGAAATTTATAATGTTCACTCTTCCAAATGTCAAAACGGTAGACAGCAATGTTTTACTAGGGAATGACAAATTAGACCTTGTGAATGAAACTGTATTTCTAGGTATCACAATTGATGCAAAGCTTCAATGGGGTCCTCATATAGAAAAATTAGCAAATAGGCTTAGTTCAGCAGCATATGCAGTCAAAAGAATTAGGGAACTAACTGACGTCGCAACTGCTAGGCTTGTTTATTTTAGTTACTTCCATAGTCTTATGTCCTATGGCATACTACTGTGGGGACGGGCAGCAGACATTGAGACCATCTTCGTCTTGCAGAAGAGAGCGATCAGATTCATTTATAGGCTGGGTAGTAGAGATTCGTTAAGAGATTTCTGTAAAGAAACTAACATCCTGACAGTTGCCAGTCAGTATATATATGAAAACATTATGTACGTTAGGAAAAATATCAGTAACTTTAAAACTTTAGGTAGCCAACACAATGTAAATACTAGAAATAAACATAAACTTTTGTTCCCACTATTTAGGCTGGCAAAGGTTAATACATCCTTCATGGGGCATTGTATACGCTTCTATAATAAAATCCCTGAAGATATATTAAGCTTGCCTGAATCGCGGTTCAAAAAATATGTTAAGCACACTTTGTGCCAAAAGGGCTACTATAACATAAAGTATTATTTAGATGACAATGAGGTCTGGAATGAAAGCCAGTACAATGTATGAGTTCTATGTTTAAAATAATTATGTAAACTATGTTAATTAAGGACTTTTGAAAAGACTAAGTTAGGAGTTTTTTTGTCCATTTTTTCTCCTAAATGATCTAGATTTTGAAATGGACACCTAGTTTGAATTGTAACGTTCATTAAGCCGCAGTTTTTATGCTACTTTGAATAAAACCTTTTCATTTCATTTCATTTATTATGTCGTAGGATTTCGAGACAAGGCGGATGTTCGCGAAAATACAAAGATATCGTCAAAGAGCCGGAAGGAAGTAATTAAAGACTTATAGCCGGCAGATATGACTGCCCTGTCATGTGATCGATGGAACAGTGGCATCTCAAATAGTTGTTGTTATCAAGCCTTGTATGTCCCCACTGCTGGGGCATGGGCCATACTCCACCACGGGGGCCAAGTTCGGGTTGGTGGAGGATTGTAAGACAGTGGCGGGCCTTACTGTCAGAAGTTATCAAGCCGCCCATAAGGCCTCTGACATGGCTTAACGACTGCCATTAAATAGTTGTGGCTACGCATAATAAGAATAGTTATATTATTATAAAGCTGTGAAGCTGAGAGTATGTTATTATGAGCTGAAAGGACAAAAAAACATCAAATTGTTATCTTCCTCTGTCTGTTCAAGACCACTGAAAAGCGTGAATTCTCAGCCATAGGGTTGACTCGTCAAACAAACTAGGTCCTTTCAATTTCCATAATTTGCAAGCAGCTTCATCAATATTAAACGCCAACCTTTGGTAGGTAATTGAATCCGACAGCGAAATAGAGGTATAAACACAATACTACTTAAATATTATTATATGCTTGTAAATACATGTCAATATCAACCTTTCTATGTCCCCGCTACTGGGGCACGGGTTTTTCCAGTGTACAGTAAAGAATATTCTTATCTTATCTTATATATATATATCTTATATTATATATAACAACAAATACAAAACAATTGCAAATATACATAGTAATACAATTGGCGGCCTTGTTGCTAAAATAAATTTCTTCCAGTCAACCTTACGATGGAAAGTTGCTGAAGGAAATTAGAAAGACGGGTAGCCAGTGCAAATTTGAATATTGATACATACTTATACTTAATAATAATACACTTACATACCGTTACTTATAAAAACTTATAATTTATTATAAACGTGCATATATATCTTACAATAAAGTTCTACACAAGACAAGGAAAGTAATATACACAAGAGGACAAAATTGTAAAGACTATACCAATAAATAAAAATCACGAACTCTGTTTTTAAAGACAGCTGGGGAAGGAGAGCGCCTTATTGAGACCGGCAGATCATTCCACAGCCGGGCGGCCCTTACCGCAAATGAGTTGCCCAAGAACCTCGTAGAGTGATTTGGCGTCTTCAGCATCAGAGTCAGGTCAGACCGCAGTGCCCGGCTATGGGAATCGCTGAGATTCCCGGCTATGGGAATCGCGCTCGCAAAGCGCTCTTTGAGATAAGGAGGAGAGGCTGGATTGAACATTACTGAATAAAGAAGTGAGAGGATGTGAGCATTCCTACGAGTACGAATGGAGAGCCACTTGAGCTTAGTGCGGTATTCGGACACGTGGTCATAGTCGAGGATAGGGAGCAACAGTGATTGCGCAAGTGCAATTTTGGTCGCAGTGGACAGGAAATTTCGTAACCTTCTCAGAGAGGCCGCTGAAGCGAATATTTTCCGACTCACCTCCGCCAGCTGCGGAGACCAAGACCAGCACCTGTCGATAATGATCCCCAAGTTCTTTACCTTCTCACTGAACGGGATTATCATATTGTCGAACTGCACCCGTGGGAGTTGTTCCCACTTGACCCTCGAAACCATTCTAGGACTGCCAACCACAATCACCTGCGTCTTGGAGGGATTAACCCTCAAGCCATGACACAAACTCCATTCTAAAATGCGGTCCAGATTAGCATTGGTTTCAGCAATTGCCAAGGGCAGACTATCTACAGAACATTGCGTATAAATTTGGAGATCGTCTGCATAAAGGTGGTAAGAAGAAGATAGATTTATGGATACCATAATATATACATATATATAGTTGTATGTATGTATGTATATATATATATATTATATCGTCCTCGTAGAGCGGAAACTCACCAAGTCGACTTAAGGAGAAAATGAGCGTTTAATAGCATTAGGATCAGATTAAAAAGCCAGAACATAGAAACCTAATAAACGTAGAAACTCAAACTGAGAAACAAGGCTATGGAGTAGATAAACTAAACAAAGACACACAAACTAAGGAAGAGGAGTTTTTTCGTGAGTAACAATAATAAAAAAATGTTTCAAGACAAAGAACAATATAATCTTTTAGCAAATAATTCAAAAAAATCTGTAAAAAAACGAAACAAAATGCATGTTCTTCACCAAAACATTGCTGGCGTTCTGAATAAAGTAGAACTTATTGAGGCTGCAATAACAGAGCTTGCAGAAAAGGGCATGGATACAGATGTTTTATGCTTATCCGAAACATTCGTAAAAAAAGGAAGCGAAAGCAATGTGAAAATAAATGGATTCAAAATGCACTCTAGTTTTTGTAGGAAGGAACAAAAGAGAGGAGGCTCGTGCATTTTAGTAAAACAAGACTTAGAGACAAAACCATTAAATATTTGCGAGGAAATTTCCGCGCCATACACGTTTGAATCTAGTGGAGTGGAAATTTGTGGCAATAAAATTATAATAATTAATATTTATAGGACTCCAAACAGTAACATTAATGAATTCTTTGACAAACTTGAAAAACTTTTGAACTATTTGACGCTTAAAAAGAAAAATTGTAAATGCATTTTGTGTGGTGACTGGAATATCGACATTTTAAAAAAAAGTAAACCGGGAAATGAATTGATAAGTATTCTAAGTAATTACAATTTTACTCCGCATATTAATATCGCAACAAGAAAATCGGCTTGTTTGGATCAGATCGCAAGTAATGTTAGAAATGTAGATGCTAATATTCACGAGCTAGGACTTTCTGACCATGAAACCGCACAATCTATCACAATCTCAGAAAAATTAAAAACTATTTCGCACTTTTATGTGCAAAAGAGAGATTATAGCATAGACAACTTGAATATATATAAACGTAGTATATCTTCATTAAAATTCCAAGAAGTGTTCGATAATAATGATGTTGACAAAGCTTTTGATGAATTGCACGATATCCTCACTATGTTAAATAACATTTGTTTTCCAACAGCTTTTATAAAAAATAGTACAAAAACTAATTTACGATGGCTAACTAAGGGTATTAAGCTTTGTTGCAGAAAAAAAAGGGATCTTTATTTAAAATTCATCCATGACAAAGAGAAAAAGCTTGATAACAAAAAACAATATCTTGACTACACAAAAATACTCAAAAGGTGTATTAAAAAATCACAAATAATAATGAATAATAATACTATCTCTAACTCTAATAACAAAGGTAAATCAGTCTGGAATTTAATAAATAATATAACAAGTGACAGAAAGGATAACGCAGAGATTAAAAATATTATTAGTAACGGAATAAGTATCACAGATCCTACAGACATTGCAAATCTTTTTAATGACTATATTATAGAACTAACAAAAACGAATGATTACTCCACAAATACCTATGAACCTAACACAATAGAGAATAACATAAATTCAATATTTCTTAAACCAACTGATGACGAAGAGGTATTTAAAACAATTATGAAATTAAAAAATAGTGTAGCTGTAGGTTACGATGAAATAAATACAAAAATAATAAAATTATGTGCTAGAGAACTAAGTAAGCCTCTTTGTCATATAATAAATTTAAGTTTTGAAAAAGGCCAATTTCCCCAGAAACTCAAATTAAGTATAGTGCATCCTTATTTGAAAAAAGATGATAAAACTAATTTAAAAAATTACAGACCAGTGACTAAAATTCCAGTCCTATCGAAAGTTTTTGAAAAAATTATGTTGAGTAGGATCGAACAATTCAATGACAACAATAATATATTAAAGGATGAACAATATGGTTTTAGAAAGGGTAAAAATACTGCTCTGGCTTGTTTTGATTTAATACGCACAGTTACAGAAAGTCTCAACAATAAAACACCAGTGGCAGCGGTATTCCTCGACCTAAGCTCAGCATTCGATTTTGTTGATCACACAATACTACTAGATAAATTATATAAATACGGCATAAGGGGCAATGCGTATTACTGGCTAGAAAGTTACTTAAAAGAAAGAAGTCAATGTACTGAAATTGAAAGAATAATAGATTTAAGGAGGTGTAGTTTCAGATCAAAATTTAGGAGAACTAGCTGCGGAGTACCACAAGGAAGTGTACTTGGTCCGCTCCTTTTCATTATGTACGTCAATGACTTGCCTAATGCAACACCCCACAAATGTGTAATGTTTGCTGACGACACCACATTGTTAATAAAAGGCAAAAACAAAAATGAGTTTCACAGTGAGATAAATAATACAATCGACAACATAATTGAATGGCTAAATAAAAATAAACTTCAAATTAATTTGAATAAAACAAAATTCATGCAGTTTCTGACATATAATAGTAATAAAATAGAACTTGACATTAACCATGACCATAAGAGAATCCTAGAAGAAGACACAGTGAACTTCCTAGGGTTTGTTATTGACAAACATTGTAACTGGAAACAACACGTCCAATGCGTATGTGAACGATTAGATAGGTTTGTGTTTGCGCTCAGGAAACTTTGCCAAACTTCTTCGTTGGAGACGGCAATGATGGCTTATTATGGGTATGTAGTTTCAACTTTAAACTACGGACTTCTTCTATGGGGAAATTCAGTTGATGCTGAACGTGCATTCTTAACGCAAAAAAAATGTATTCGCGCTATATGCGGAAAACTAAGCACAGAGTCATGCAGACCACTATTTAAAACACTTAGAATTATGACCCTACCATGTATGTATATAAAACAGATAAGCATCTTAGTTAGACAGCAGAACCATCTTTTCCCGACGCATGGGCAGGCATTACAGAACAGTAGAAGACACAAGGATAAACTTTTTCTACCAACAATAAGATTGTGTTTATATAAAAATAATGCTTACTGTATGGCAATAAGAATTTATAATAAATTGCCAATAGAAATAAGGGAGAGCTTGCATATAAATCAGTTTAAAAACAAATTAACAGAATGGCTTTTAGATAAATGTTTTTACTCAGTAAACGATTTTTTTGACGAGAAAAGTTTTACTAACTAGGATAACTGATTTTACTTCTTGTATAGTCTATAAAATGTTGCATGTCAAGACTGACAGAATGTGCGGTGCTTAAAATAGTGTTTTATGATCTGTACTTATATTTATGTATGTACTGTACCACATTCTAGCAAATAAATGAATTGAATTGAATTGAATTGAATTGAATAGGATCGCAATTTTTTTCTCTACATTTCTGTCTAACCAGTTTTTTTATTGGAGCCATAGTTCCAAATTTAAAAACTTCAAAAACTAACTAATTACAATGTTTTACAGCCACATTGAAAGGAACAATTAATTAAATGTACTTAATTATTTTATGCTTACCCAAAGTACAGTCTCGTCGTCACCTAAGCCAATTTAGTTAGTTTAAAACTAAATATTCAGGGTCAGAGGTGGCCACAGAGATCGATATTGGGGCCGTTCCTCTTCCTCGTATATATGTAAATGGTTTGCCATTCATGGTTCAAAATGTGTCAGAGTGTTATTTGCAGTTGACACATTACTTATGTTTAAAATTTAGAGACAAGAGAATGTCTTCGACAATTCAAATAATGCTCTCTCTCGGGTGCTAAATTGGTTTACTTCTAATAAATTACTGTTGAATTAAAAAAGGTAAAATGTATAAAGTTCACACTTCTAAATGTCAAAACGGTTGAAAGCAATGTTATATTGGGGTATGACAAATTAGAGCTTGTGAATGAAACTGTATTTTTAGGTATCACAATGGATCAAAGCTTCAATGTGGTCCACATATAGAAAAAAATGCAAATAGGCTTAGTTCAGCAGCATATGCAGTTAAAAGATTTAGGGAACTTACTGACGTCGCAACTGCAAGGTTTGTTTATTTTAGTAACTTCCATAGTGTTATGTCCTATGGCATACTTCTGTGGGTACGGGCATCAGACATTGAGACCATCTTCGTCTTGCAGAAGAGAGCGATCAGATTCATTTATAAGCTAGGCAGTAGAGATGTGTTAAGAGATTTCTTTAAAGAAACTAACATCCTGACAGTTGCCAGTAAGTATGTCTATGAAAACATTACGTTAACGTATGTCAACGTAACGAGTACGTCAGGAACAATACCAGTAACTTTAAAACTTTAAGTAGCCAACACAATGTAAAACTAGAAATAAACATAAACTTTTGTTTCCTCTATTTAGGCTGGTAAAGGTTAATACATCCTTCATGGGTCATTGTATACGCTTCTATAACAAAATCCCTAAAGATATATTAAACTTATTTGAAACGCGGTTCAAAAAATACTAAGCAAACTTTGGCAAAAGGGTTTCTATAACTTAAACGATTATTTAGATGACAATGATGTCTGGAATTAAAGATAATGCATGAGTTCTATGTTTTATAATAAATACCTATGGAAACTTTGTTAATTAAGAACTTTGTTCATTTTTTCTTCAAAATGATCTAGATTTTGAAATGGACACCCAGTTTGAATTGTAACATTCATTAAGCCGCAGTTTCTGCGCTACTTTGAGTAAAACCTTTTCATTTCATTTTGCTTCTCTTCCTACTGTTAAATTCACCATTGATAGACTCGCCGAGCCCGATGTTAATGAACACGATGAAGAAGACATTTAGCTATTGTTCTTTGTTATGGTCATTTATGACACTTTAGTTCTTTTTCCTTTTGATTAAAGTTTTGAAAGTTTTTTGTAGTGTTTTCTTCTTTGGTTCGCAAAAAAAAAACGAATTTAGTTAGTTATGTCTGAGACTGTTATGCATTTCCAGAGACTAGTTGTAAATTCACTTAAACGAGTTATATCTGCTTATAATAGTCAAATCTCGGTAGAAATTAACTATCTTTAGGTAGAAAATCACTAACTCGGGATTAAGATCAAAATATTGAAGGGAAAAACTGTTTATCCGTCATAACTTTTAAATTGATGTAAATTTATAGCTATAAGTCAAATCAAACAATGTTTTGTCGTAGTAAAAATGCATTGAGACAATAACATTCAAAATATCTCCTGTATAACAGACGCTAGATTTTTTGTTCGTTTTCAAAACTTTGAACGTCGATTTCTCGAAACGGTGTTTTTCGAGTCGGTGAGTTTCCGCCCTGCGGGAACGATATATATATATATATATATATATATATATATATATATATATATATATATATATATATATATATATATATAGCGAAATCGGTTTAGCTGCTCCCGAGATTTGCGCTTACCAACACATTCAGCGATTCATTTTTATATTATAGATAGCTGACCCAGCGAACTTCGTACCGCCTAACAGTCGATTCTTTATTTGTCTCTTCGTAAGAAAAATCCTCGTACATCAAGTAATATTCCAAAAAAAGAATTAGTGAAATCGGTTCAGCTGCACTCGAGATTTGCGCTTACCAACACATTCAGCGATTCAATTTTATATTGTAGATATAAACACCTTCTATAATATTTTGAATAAAATGAATTATGTTAAGATGTTTGTTACTCAATCACGCAATAACGCCTGATAGGATTTTCATGTAACTTGGCATACAGATAGACAAATATCTCTTTTGGTATCTAGGTAATGCGTTGCTAGATAAAATTGTCCCATGGGACAATTTCTAACGCGGTTGCAGTCGCAGAATAAGACTAGTATTACAATCTAATTAAAAATAATTATTAATTAATATATAAGTTACACGTCAATAATTATTACAGATAATAATTGCATTTACATATTAATTGATTCGTTAATCATAATAGTTAATATAAAATATCAGATAATCATCAGTCAAACATCAAGAAGGCTTTAAGAACCAAAACATTAAGCAAAAACTGACAAACCCCTACCTAGTAATTCAAGCCTCCGAATTAATTTGGTCCACGTGTCAATGATTTACAACCAAGCACTATGTTATTTAGTACCGACGGTGGCGCAAAGCACAAGGAGTTCTCTTCCACAAGTGACACTTAAAGTTTTTACCAAAATTACTTAGGTTTTAATTCTACGACATGTAATGGCTACTAACGCAATTCCTGGAAAAAAGAATTACGCAAAATATTACGCGATATTTACAAAGACATTTTTTTACGTAGTTCAACGAGAAAGCATGGGCTTCATTACTACTGCGGATAAACTATTTCAAACGCTGCGTTACATGAACATTTCAGACGATCAGGTGTCCTCACGATATTTCCCTTGACAGTTCATCATCAAATCATTACGTACCCACCAAAGGGCACGGGTCTCTTCCCTGAGGAAGGTATAGGCCATACTCCAGCATGTGGGGCCAAGTCCGGATTGGAGGAGGCTTGCAAGCCTAGTGGCTAGTTTTACAGTCAGAAGTTTTCAAGCCGCCCTGAAGCCTCCGACTTGCCTTAATGACTGTCATACCCTTGATACGTAGCGGTATTGTTACCATAAGTAAGAAGTAGGAACTAAATAATGTTGTCCTGGTATGGGACGTCAATCAACCCGTACTTGAGTACTATTTGACATAGGCCTATTATTTTTTGACAAGTCTGTTTTTTTCACATACGTGCCACTCAGGAAGAAAGAGTATGAGCTTAATACCACGCGTAACCACCGCGGATTGCCAATTTTAAGGGCTAAAGTTTTTGAACACCTCAGACACTCAAGTCTACAACAAGAGGAAGACAAGGCTCTTTAACGAATTTTAATATTTTGACTTTATATAAACTATATTAAAATTGGCACATAAATAAAATTAATAATATCGCACGTTCGGTGGTACAAGGGCACAACTTACGAAAAATCGTATAAAAAAGGTTTTACATCTGCAAAGTACACATGGCCATATTCACAAATATATAACTCGTGTTTCATGCAGAGAATAATCGCTTTGAAGCAATACAAAGTCAAATAAGACATTGAATAAAATACTTAAAAATGGCTCTCCTGTAAAGTTAAAAACTGTGCAGTTGTGCCGTTGTACCACCACCAAAGGCGAGATATAAATAACTTTATTACCAAAAAAAATATTTATTAAGAGATCTATGGTAAACCAACAGCTATTACTATAAACTAACAGAAAAATATGAATATACCTGTAGGGAAACATAAATCCAATTACAGGTTCACACTTGATATCAACCCTCGTATGTCCCCACTGCTGGGGCACGGGTCTCTTCCTGCATTGCAGGAAGGTTAGGCCATACTTCACCGCGGACCAAGTAGGGGTTGGTGGAAGTTTACACTTATAGCACATGTTAGAAACAGGTTGAAACACTAAAACGAGTCGCTCGCTGCACAAGTCACTAAATTAAGCATTTATATCTATAATATAAAAATGAATCGCTGAATGTGTTGGTAAGCGCAAATGTCGAGAGCAGCTGAACCGATTTCGCTAATTCTTTTTTCAGAATATTCCTTGAAGTATGAGGATGGTTCTTAAGGAGAGAAAAAAAAATTAAAGAATCGACTGTTAGGCGGCACGAAGTTTGCTGGGTCAGCTAGTTATATGTAAAGTTGTTATCTTTCCTTCGGTGTAAATGAATAGTGTCAACACGGATTTTTGGGCGGAAATCACCTTCAGCGCCTGTATTACAGTACCAGGCAATAATGCCGTGGTCACGCTACCGCATGGTTTTATTTATACAGTAAATACAATGTTTTCTGTGTTTTATAATAAAAATGTAGAATCTGTTAATAAATGCTATCATTTATTATATTTATTAGTATCTTGATTCGGAACTAAAAAAAAAAACGAATATATTTTTTTTTATTTTACATACTTGCACATACATTGCTTCTGGCCCCACACTAGGACACCCTGTGTCGTGGGAACCAGAAACAACGACATCACAAACATGTAAACATCCAAGACCTGGACTTTTTTTTTTGTTTCCAGCCGGGATTCGAACCCGGGACCTCTTGCATGGTAGGCAGACGCGCTACCGCTACGCCACAGAGGTCGTCATTATATACATATATAATTATTATTTGCGGTTGTTATGGAGTGAAACATTTACTGATTATTTTTTTCAGTTCAGTAATACTTTATTGGCGCATTTCAAATTATACTGGTAGAGTACACTTAGTTTATATCTTTTTAGATTTCCTTAACACGTCATTTAGAAATGACCTGTTCCAATGCGATCTTACATTTAATTGACATCACTTACTTTTTTCCGTTCCGTAGTGGCTCATTTCAAAAATTCGCATTTTACGTCAAAACTATACATGACAGCTCAGTTGTTATCAATAACCTGTCGAAATTATTTACAATTAAAGTAAAATTATAAAAAACCTATTCAGAGGCTAAAAATTCCACCAATGCCGGGATTCGAACCCGCGACCTCTGGCTATCCGTGCCAGCGCTCTTTTCAACTGAGCTAATGGGCGACTCACCGGCATTAGTGAAATTTCGAACCTCTTTACAATATTCACCGTATTACGTACGTCCTTAGCACGGGTTAGTGCATTAAAAATAATAACATAACATAACATTTTACATACTGGCACATACATTGCTGCTGGCCCCACACTAGGATACCCTGTGTCGTGGAAACCAGAAACAACGACATCACAAACATGTAAACATCCAAGACCTGGACTTTTTTTTTTAATATAAAGTAAAATTATTTTAAGTGTTGAAAAACAATTTCCAAAACTATGAAAACTTAAAAAATGCCTTTATCGCAAAACAGCTCATTTTAAAACGTTCTAGCACCATCCTGAACCGACGATATATATAGGTAATGCTAGAGACGTCGCGCACCGTTGCATAATAATTAGAGGTATCTTAGAGCAAATCGAACAATTAATCAAAACAATAGCAGATCTGAAATTAATGGTCCCATATGAGTGACGACCTCCGCAGTGAGCATATTGCACAAATCAGGGCTCGTACCTCGAACACCTTGTGATGTTGTAAAGCGTTTTATGTACAATATAAAAATGAATCGCTGAATGTGTTGGTAAGCGCAAATCTCGAGAGCAGCTAAACCGATTTCGCTAATTCTTTTTTTAGAACATTCCTTGAAGTACGAGGCTGGTTTGTACAGAGAGAGAAATTAAAAAAAAAAATTAAAGAATCGGCTGTTGGGCGGCACGAAGTTCGCTGGGTCAGCTAGTAAGTAATAAAACTGGAACGACTTCAACTTTGTGCTTTGTTTAAAATGTGTTTTAAAAACCTATTTAGTGGCTAAACGTCAACCCGAGAGTTGACGTGACGTTTGTTTGCTTACTGATCAGTGACGTCACTAATTTCTGTGCGACGACATATTGCTCAAGAGCCTTTTGGCGGTTTATTTTGGAAATTAATTGGAATTTGCTTTTTTTTTTTGAAAAAAACACCAACAAAAATCTGAGTTGATTCTCAGAAAACTGTCAAATAGCCTATTTACAGCGTGGTTCGAAATGTTTATGCCACCATAAAAAAATATCAGGACAGAGACGAGTGTAGTGGCGTCTTCTTGTATCGGAGGCAAAGACAGACTACGCCCTACTGTAGGTCACATTCCTACTCTTAAAGAGAGAGAGAGAAAAAGAGCATAGGCTTGATTACCTCGTATTAACGATTTCAAGAGCTAAGGGATATAAAATAATATTTATAACAAGTGCATCCTTTCATGACAATGCATAGCTGCGTATGACGGAACACACTATTTCGCACCTCGTTGAGTGCTCAGGCCATCCAAAAGCTGGCAGCTACCTTGGCCAGCGCATCAGCCTGGCCATTCAGAGGGGGAATGTTAGATTGGCCTTGTCCAGCCATTTCGAGGAATTCCAGGAATACTCGGACACTGCTGGGTTTACATTGGTATTTAGGTGAAGTCTTGGCCAACATCTATGAAATCCTGACAGATTAGTCAGCCTTAGCATGTGGATGAACAGATGCCGGTGGTTACCCATTAGCTCAGTTGGAAGGAGCGCTGGCACGGATAGCCAGAGGTCGCGGGTTCGAATCCCGGCATGGGTGGAATTTTTAGCCTCTTAAAAGGTTTTTAAAAAAGATGACACATGTACTGTTTTTCTTTCAAATAAATTAGGAGGCATCCAAAATTACAGCTTTGGAAGCAAATGTGAGTGGTTTATACTGGATTTCAAATCTGCAGCCGGGAGTCGGGGCTCGAAGCGCTTGTGTTCTAGTGGAACTGAGTGATTGCAATCAGATTTGGAGTCACTTGGGTTAAGCAACAATAGGCGCAATCAGGTACTGTATAGGTGACCATCCTGTGACCACCGCTAGTGGCATTTTTTCCGAGCGCTTCCGTGCTTTGCAAGGCACTTCAAGCCGTTAGTGCTGGCTGATTTAATGGCAATTAAGCCATGTCAGAGGCCGAGTGGCTTTTTAACTTATGACAGTAAAGCCCACCACTGCACTACAATCCTCCACCAAACCGGACTTGTCTTCCGTGGTGGAGTATGGGCTAACCTTCCTGCGTTGCAGGATTTTTCAGAGGTGGGGACATACAAAGGGTTGATATCAACCCGGAGTAGCCCACCAATGTAACATGCACCGCGCAGCTGAATTAATTGCAATCCAATTATAATCGGCAACGGTGCATCGCTCGCTTTTATTGATTGGGTAATAACAGTGTTATAATCTACCACAGCCAAGTGGAGTTTTGGGCTACGGAATGTACGTGCTATCGATTTTAGCATGCTTTTGAAACAACCTGATCTCACAAAATAATTTTAGTATGTTACCACTAAAACCTGTTTTTTATTGTATTTTATTTATTTATTTATTTATTTAGAACACATAAAAGGTTACAGACGTACACACATACATAATCTCACGCCTGTATCCCACAAGGGTAAGCAAAGACCAGGGACTGCCACTTGCCACGATCCTGACAGATCACATTTATCGCTTTATCAACGTTCATAAGTCGTTGCATGCACGCACGCCGGTTCCGGGTACTTTTTACCTTCCCTTTTGCTAATACATCCCCTATTTGGTCGATGTAAGTCCGCCTGGGACGTCTTTTACCAGCTCTTCCACTCACATTCGCAGTATATATTTGTTTTGTCAATCTTTCTTCCTTCATCCTCTCCACGTGTCCAAACCAACGCAACATTCCTTTCTCAATTCTAGTCACTTCATTCTCTTTCAGTCCACAACGTTCTCTGATTAGACTATTGCGTATCCTGTCATTCAAAGTAACACTACAGATACTTCTCAAGGACCTCATTTCTACTGCATTATTAAGTTACAGACAAATTTTCCAAACTTTACATACATTACAGATGACCCTAAAATTGTGTACCTAGTATGCATTTAGACTGTTTATAATTTTTTCAACACACTTGCTCGTAAAGTGACTCTTATAACACCGGTTTAAGAACCATAATGCTGTCCATTATACACGCGTGCGTAATAATATTACAGCACAAGTGCTGTAATGAATATAGTTTTAATTTTATCAACTACAGACAAATAATGACAGCAAAGAGTTTTCATATCTTAAAATAATAATTTAATTTATATTTTATGCACGTTACTATCAAAATACGATAGCTAAACATTTATTTTCATCAAATTGCAATCAAAATAAGAAAAAGATAGACATATCTAAAAGCCAACTTGTAATTCAGAAATATCGATTTATAGGCTGTATGGAAGTTGTTACATTTGACAGCGCGCAAATTAAAAAAGTAAGCGCGCGCCATTTTCAATCTCAGTTCTCAAGAAATAAAACTTTTCATTGTTTATTGTGAAAATGTCGAGTTCGAGTACTGATACTGAAGAGGATATGGTTTTAACTCCGCAAGACATACTTAATGAGGCGCAAAATGCCAATAAAAGTTTGATACCCGAGAAATCTAGGGAAAAATATGTCGCGGCGTATGAAAATTTCCTAACATGGAAAACGGAAAAGAACGCGAACTCTTTTTCTGAGTCAGTATTTTTAGCGTACTTTTTATGTTTATTTACCTGTGCTTGTTTTTTATTTTCCTCACAAGTGTGTTGAAAAACGTCGTATGACACTCGTGAGCATTGGTCATTACAGACTCGGTTCCATAACTGCTCTCGCCTTCGGCTCGAGAAGTAAACCCACCTCGTCTGTAATGACCAACTTAGCTCACTAGTGTCATAATGTACTATTATTATTATTTATATTTATTACATTTTAATTTAACCAAATTTATTATTGTATAACATTTTAACTTACAAACTTCTTAGTTATTTTTTTAATAAGCGCCTTTTTCTGTTAGTTAGAATGAAAACAGAAACATGAAAGAAAAATTGTTAGAATGAAAAGTGTGAAACGAATACCAAGCCATCCAGTGTTATAAATGCGCAAGTCTAAATATTTCGGCGTTTCAACGTAAAGAATTAAAATTTTGTTACTTTTATTTTTTATTTGTTTTTTTTTGTTTTGTAAAGAAACCACCTATGTCTAAGCTAGATTGTCACTTCTGAGCGGAAGTCTGGTTACCCATAATACAGAGTCTAGTTTGGGGACCAGGCACTATTTTTGTACACTTTTATAACAATAAAGTTTTTTGTATTTATATTTCTTTGTTACTCTCCGTATCACGTGTGATTACAATGCCGAAGGTCGTGGGTTCTATTTCCACTGGGGCCCGTTTTATATTTGTACAAATGACCTCAGTCTGCGTCTATTTTCATGTTTTTGATGTTCTCGCCTTTTTACCATAGCACGATCAAGTGGTTGTGTTGCGTTATTTTTTATTAGTAAGTTACGTTAAATGCAACAGAGACTGATTATACACATCTGGACACATCTATTGGCCCACCTTACATTTTCAGTTTCGTTTAGTCCTAGGTAAAAATTATATTAGGTCGAGCAAAAAGTTTTATGCATTTTTGAACCAGGCGCATTCATCATTTTATTCAATAGTCCTTAAATGTATCAGGTTTGAAACTGCATCAGTAGTTTTTGTTCAATCTAGCAATAATATTTAGGTAGGGGGCATCGAAACCTAAACTCTAAGGTGGGCCAATAGATGTGTCCAGGAGTGTAGATTAAAAGCACTTACGATACTTTTTATTCTAGAAAAATACACGAAGTTGCGTTCAAGAGCCGGTACGGTAATATTGCAAAAGTTCTTGCGGTTAACATACGTAAAAAGTAAACTTTAACTGACTTACAAGATATTAAAAAACTGGGCAGGTGCGTGTCGGACCACGCGCCGTACAGGGTTTCGTAGAAGGAACCTACCAACTATCAACTTCAGCAAAGTAATTTTCAATGGAATTTGTCCAAAGTTTTTCTTTTATAACTTAGTCGCCTATTACTCGTTAACTTGTAAAGCCAGCTAAGCCGTGATGGTATACTACTGCCCTATTTTTTTATTTTTCTATTAAGACGGGAAAGGACACGAATGAGAAAAGCTTTATTTTCACAAACGGATGAATAAATCGAAAAATTGATACACAGATACAATACTCTTTATTCAAAATATTTTTTCTTTTTTCACAATACTTTTAAACGTCAAAAATAAAGATGCCCTACACCAAAGAGTATGTAAATACCCACACTATTACACTACCGGGTGAGAAATGTATGCACAATCATTTAGATCTACGGGAGGTATGTACCTTAATTATTTCATTTTTACATTTTATGCCACCTTCGTCATCTATTCGTCAGCGCTATTATTATGTTTAAGCTTTCTAGCACTTGCCAACACTGTATTAAACAGTGGACAGAGAAACAGGCTTACGTCATGGCGAAACTATAAGGGTTCTCTGTCAACTAAATAACCCTCAGAAGCGAACGTTTCTGTTCCATTATACAGTGGGAGATATAGGACACACGCCTTCTCTTTGAGACAGAATAGAAGGAAAGTTACAATTTTAAGTCAGTTCTCTAAAATAAATTTAATAAATTAAATATTTAATGTGATTGATTTGATCCAAGGTGCAAAAGTAACCTCAGCACTGTAATGCTCGTTGTTTCTTCGGCAACGAAGACGGATATCTAACAACGTTACCACGTTGCCTCAAACTCACTTCTAAGTAGGTGCAACACATAGAATTATAAAGTATAGAACGGCAGTCCGAGATTCCAAAGTGAGGCAACAAATCAGTCAAATTGGCATGCGGAGCGTAGCTGATTGTCAGTGTTACACTATTATTGAGAATGTATGCAAAAATGTAATATGGAGTTTCGTCGTATATTTTTTTTTCCGGACTGTTACTGTCCTTATTTTGTTTGAGGTGTTTTAGCTTCAAAATGATCCATATTAAAAAATGGAGACTTAGTTAAACTTGTAACGTCAATTAAGACGCAATAGTGTGCCACTTTGGAAACAATAATTTTTTTTTTTTTGGTAATCACTTACTTCTTACCTCTAGAAACGGACTAGGCGCACACATATAACGTTAATTCTTTATTGCACACAAACAAATCATACAGAGAGCACAAAATTATAAAATGAAAAAGTGTACACGGCGACCGTTATTTCATTACAAATCTCTTCCAGCCAACCCTTGATGTGCTGGTACGGACATTATAAACAAAAGGGGGCACAATAATGCGCCAGCGTAATTGGGACTTTTGGGTCAGAGATGTCTCAGAGTGGTCTATTTAATTGACATTTTATATTTTATCAATGAGATCCTTTATATATTGTACAGTTATGATGATACGATTGTGGATTTTTTTAGTTTGTTTTATTATTTTTTTTATTTTTATTTTATTTCTACAGCTTCTTATTTTTACAGGATCTAGCCCTAATGCAATAATGAAGCGGACACACGAAACAAGAATAACATAACCTTAACATATAACATTTACATACAGGCACATAAATTGCTTCTCGCCCCACACTAGGATACCCTGTGTCGTGAAAACCAGAAACAACGACATCACAAACATGTAAACATCTAAAGCCTGAGTTTTTTTTTGTCCCCAGCCGGGGTTCGATCGCGGGACCTCTTGCATGATAGGCACACGCGCTGCCGCTGCGCCACAGTGGTCTAGTCAATCTAATTCTGCTTTATGGACTCACTACACCGATTGTCTAGTACAATTTCGCCAATGTCACGTCATAGAGGTCGTGCATGTAAAATTTTTTCTTTACGAATAAATAAATAATCTTTCTCTTTTAAGTGTCAATGTGTGCGCGACACCTTGCTTTCGACTGAAATTTTGTTTAACACGCTCTGTCTTCGCGTGACATGTCTATGGTGCAAGACCTGCATCTCAAAGCAAACCAGCCAGAGCTGTCTAATTGAAATTGTTCAGATTAGTTGTATTCAACTACGGATGTACAACTTAAAGCTACCTCAAACATGCTTAATAAGCTTGGATTGGAAGTCTCACGGTGATATTGCGAAATGTGACTGGTAAATGAAGCGCACGTGGCCTAGTCGAACCGAGTGATTGGAATCTATCACTCGAGTTAAGAGACAACAGGCGCGGTCAGGTGCAGGATGGGTGACCGTCCCCTGAATTCCGCTAGTGGCATTTTTCCGAGCTCTTCCGTGCTTCGCAAGGCACGTTAAGCCGTTGGTGCCAGCTGAAGTAATCAAGCCGCATATGAGGCCTCTGACATGACTTAACGACTGCCTTTACATGACAGCCGGCTTTATTTAGTTTACTTGATTTCATTTCGAACTTGATTAATCATGTTGTTATTAAGTACTCTATCAGTGATAATTATTGGTGTTACTTTCAGATGTAAATTGCTGAAATCTGTGGGGTTAAAAACCTTAGCTATGTTTTTTTTATGTAGCATCTAAACGCCCCACTGCAGGGCTCAGGCCTCCTTTTCGAGAGAGCTGCATTTTTTCCGAGCGCTAATGAGCCGTTGTTAAGCCAAGTCAGCGGCCTTATGGGCGGCTTGATAACTTCTGACAGAAAGGCCCGTCACTGTCTTACAATTCTGGCCAAACCTTCTTGCGATGCCCCAGCAGTGGAGACATACCAAGGCTCAATATCGAAATAATCAGTCCATACCTGGCAAAATGTTTTTTTGTTGATAATGTTTCTATATGTTTCTTGCTCTCTAATTTGGTTTTTGTCATTAAACAATAATTGTACTAAAAAAAATCTATGCGTTTTTTTTATTTGACTACATGTTTCTATTTTACCTCTCGAAGAAAGTCGTGTCATAATCTCTCTGAGACGAGGCTTGTGTCCTGCTCCGGGTCGTCGTATAAAGGCTGCACGAAAAAAGAGAAACCCCGGGCTTGCCAAAGCCCGACTTACAGAAGTGCTCAACAAGTAATTTCGCACCAGATATATATTTGACGTATTTGTTCAGGCGTTCATTCGGCTAATACTTTAAAAAGCTTTTATTTCCGAAACTTGTAAGCGGATTTTCAGGGGAAACTTTATTTTCGCAGACTTGGATTTTAAGACTTTGCCAAGACTTAAGTACACCTACTGAGGGACGTGAATGGTGATGCCTTCTGACGGGACAGAGTAGAGCCGAGAGCAAATATTAAAATTGATGACGGAATCTTAAAATTGAAATTGAAAAATATTTATTATACGCAATAGTCTGATTAAAGAACGTTGTGGACTGAAAGAGGATGTAGTGACTAGAATTAAGAAAAGAATGTTGCGTTGGTTTGGACATGTGGAAAGGATAAAGGAAGAAAGAAAATTGACGAAAATATATACTGCGAATGTGAGTGGAAGGGCCGGTAAGGGACGTCCCAAACGGACATATATCGACCAAATAGGGGATGTATTAGCAAATGAGAAGATAAAAAGTACCCGGAACCGGCGTGCGTGCATGCAACGACCTATGAACGGTGATGAAGCGAAGGTGATCTATCAGGATCGTGGCAAGTAGCTGTCCCTGGTCTCTGCCTACCCCTCTGGGATACGGGCGTGAGGTTATGCATGTATGTATGGTACCTACATAAAAAAAAACAATTGTTTTGGCATTGAAGCGGTCGTGGCCTTGTGAAACCGAGTGATTGGAATCATTCACTAGAATTTCTTAATGATTCGTGATACTCACACATAGTTGCATATTTTGATATAGTCGTGATTAAACTCGTTTAATATATAACTATCAACCACTAGAGTTAGCAACAACAGGCGCGGTCTGCTGCTGAATTGGTGACAATCCTGTGACTACCGCTAGTGGCATATTTTAGCGCTTACTCCGTACCTCAGATGGCACGCTAAGCCGTTGCTGCCGGCTGTCATATAAATGCAGTCGGTCTCAAGCTATCTCATATTATAGAATAGAATAGAAAAGGTTTATTCCAAAGACAAGACACACACAACACAACAACAAAAATACAGAAAAAGCTGTACAGTAAAACTACATACATATAGTATAGCTATATCAGAGGCCTAATGGGCGGCTTGTTAACTTCTGACAGCAGAGCCCGCCACTGTCTTACAATCCTCCACCAACTTGGACTTGGCCCCTGTGGGAACATAAAAGGGTTGATATCAATATTGTATTTATTAGCAACGATATCTACTAGTATTTTAGTGAGTCGCCCTCTGTTTTCCTGATTTCGAAATGTGATATTAATATTCTGCCATGGAAATCAATGCAACTGGATCGACGCTGTGTAAATATGCAGAAGTTTAGCTTTTGTTTCCATGAATCATTTTGGGTCTCCGCCTAACTTACTTGTTTTCTATTGATCCGTCGACTAGGAAATTAAAATTACACCTCTCTCTCCCTGTTATTTCTTTAGTGAACATTCGCAGAAAAGCAAGTGATCAAAATTATGTGGTTACATTATGATGCAGTACAATTCCACCAAACTGCGATCCCCAACCCGCGTGCCCAACGTGGGGATTATGGGCATTACCCCCCAATGATGATGGCACAACCTTGCGCTCATTAGGGGAGGGCTATGTCCAGCAGTGGACTAATAAAGACTGAAGAAGAAGAAGATTGTGATGCATCATTATGTACTATTCGATTGGATATCAACCCTTCTATGTCCCTATGTGCTGGGGCCTGGGTCTCTTTCTGCATCGCAGGAAGGTTAGGCCATACTCACCACGGGGGGCAAGTCCGGCTTGGTGGAGGAGTGTAAGGCAGTGGCGGGCCTTACTGTCAGATGTTATCAAGCCGCCCATAAGCCCTATGACATGGCTTAGCGACCGCCATTATGTACTATAATTAATCTTAATTTAGCGTATTTTTAGCGGTAAGAAGGTGAACCTTTTTCTATTTCCTAGTTTTTTTTGTGATCCCCACTCCTCAGCAGTCATCTCCCATCCGGACAAAAAGGTTGGGAGATCTAAAGAATATTTCTTAAAATGAACTGCCTAACCTCTTGAAAATGTAAAAGGAAGAAAGAAGGAATCAAATGAAATCAGAGTACTTTATTTGCTTAAACACTGATACATGTAGATGTGACATTAAAATGAGTTCCATTTCGGCATACAAATTTAAGCTTGGCTAATTAATAATACCAAAACTTGGAACGGTTACAATTTTATAAGTGAAAGCGCAAAAAAAAACTGTCATACCAAAATATTAATAATATTAAACGATTATTTATTGCACGTAATCTAGACCCTTTTAATATAAAACTATGCCACCATTGCGAGTAATTAAAAATATTAGAAAATAAAATTGATCATTTGTGCGTATGTGCATATATAGCAGAGCAAAAAAGGCTTTAAAAGTAAGGGAACACCAAGAACTCAATTAAAAAGCATCCACGGACTTGGCTGCTTTTTATTTGTGACATACATTTTGGATGCACGAGGAAAATACTTTTCCGCATAAAATTTTGCATTTAAATCATCTCTCTCCCGCCCTGTATTGCAAAAATGTCAAACAAGCTCGCATATTGTTTTTGATCAGTATTGTTGTGTTATGCAAAATTTTTAAAAGAATTATTGTCAACCCATATTTTGCAACCGTTTACGTAAAAGGCGCTGAATAGGCTGTCTGATGCATTTCCTTTAAATATAAGAATTTTACGATTTGCATAAATAATAGAATGACGGACATTCAAAATACATTTTGGTTTTCCTATATTTGTTCCATTTAATTTTAAACTATATCTATTTAAAAAATACATATTGATTCCTAATTGTCACGTTGTTTACGTAAACCTATTCACGACCCACTGTAGGGCACAGGCCTTCTCTCAGAAAGAGAGTTCGGGCTTAATTAAAACGCGTGCCCACCGCCGATTGGCAATTTTAAGCACTGAGTATTTACATACCTCAGTTACTCAGGTTTCACAAATGGCGAGTGGTATTGCTACTAAATCTTCAAAAACTTAGAAAACAAAGTCATTGGTACATGCCGGGATTTGAACCCACTCCGCTACCACTCCACTACCACTCCGTTACCACTGCTCTTGCATCCTATTAATTTTTGTATCAAATTTTCTTAATCAAAAACTAGATATAGGATAACCGAAATTAACTGTCTTGAATGTCCGTAATTTTATTATCTATAAAATTCTCAGTCCACATTTAATAAAAGTTAAATTATATTATACTGATTTAATTAACATCAACCCTTTGTATGTCTCCACTGCTGGGGCCTATGTCTCTTCCTGCATCGCAGAAAGGTTAGGTCATACTTCACCACGGGAGCTCGGTCTGGGTTGGTGGAGGATTGTAAGACAGTGGCGGGCCTTACTGTAAGATATTATCAAGCCGTTATAAACCCTTCTGATATGGCTTAACGACTGCCATTACATGACAGCCGGCACCAACAGCTCAACGTGCCTTGCAAAGCATGGAAGCTCTCGAAAAAAATGCCTCTAGCGGTAGTCACGGGATGGTCACCCATCCAGCACCTGACCGCGCCTGTTGTTGCTTAACCCAAGTAATTGATTCCAATTACTTCCATTATAATATTCCAATCATAAAATATATATATTTATACTCATTTAATTACAATCATAAAAAAATGTTTGTACGAGCGAGACAGCATGTCGACTGTAACAACAACAGTCAAACTATTGACACGTTGTGCAATATAAACGTACACTTAAACGCCCGTTTTTTGTGGAAGTCGATTAAAGTCCTAGGTTGTTGATCTTAGTTTCTAGACTGCAGATTCTAAAAATAGTTGTCAGTTGTCACAGTGGTTAAGCTTTTGATGTTTACTTCATAATAAATCGTACTAAAAAACAAGTTATGATTTTTATTCCATTGGTGGCGCTAGGTAGCACCCCAAACCGCCTTAAAGTTTGGTTTATGTAGACAAGCTGTTTCTATACCTACTAATATCTAGGGAGGCAGAAACAAGGGAACCCCTCTGAGTTGTATGTAAATTAACTAAGTGCATTTCTAACTAAGCAAATAAAAGTATACAGCTTGATTCTTCCTCAAAATTTACATTTTATTAAATGCATTGCAAACAGAGGCGCTCCCTACAACAGTTGTTGAAAATGGCAACAAAATATCTATAACAGGCCCACAGTGTTCACAAAACAGAGTAACTTTTGGTCTGACATTTAATATAAACTAAAATAGGATTTTTTTTTATATACAAACGATCCTGGAAGCGGATTAGATCAACCTAGGTATAATGAGTCCTAATGGATGATATTTTTTTTAAGAGTCCTGCCTCCTTAGTGCTTCATGCTAGTGTTTTTCCTTTTTTTATTTCAGTTTCTTTGTTTTGTCTCTCTAGTGTTATTTACAGCAATAAAAGCAGCGCCATCTCGTAATGAGTAGCAAGATAAGTTGCTACATTTGTGAAAGCGCCATCTAGTTACTGAAAAGGCAACTTTCAGCAAAATAGACCGCAATCGGAAATTGTGAAGTTAGTTTTATTGGATTTTTAAATTCATATAGCCTATCAGGACAACCACGAAAAAAAAACGATTTTTTAAATAGGTATAACATTGAGCTCCATAATATTATACAATCTAACATACCTATACAATTATGCACATGCAACATACGATTCAAACACATTAAAAGTAATGTGTTGCTGGACTGCGGTGGCGTCCAAAAGGAAAGCTTTTTGGACGCCACCGCAGTCCAGCAAACGATATTTAATTAGTTGCATTAGATAATAATATCCTCATATTTTGAGAACACTATTGCACAGCCAAAAAAAAATAATACAACCATGATTTCTAAGTAAAATTATACAATTGGCGGTCTTCTTGCTAAGAGCGATCTCTACCAGACAACCTTTGGATGAACAATAAAGAATATTCTCATCTTATCTATTCGTCTCTTCATTTATCGCCGCGTTTTCTCTACGGACGAGGTCTTACATCGTTATAATGATGTTAATCTTTCAGTCGTCTCGAAACTTCTCACACCCGCCAGATAGTTTGTATAACTTTTGGAAAATGATCTAGTGCGATGGAGTTGAAAAGTTCTAAGGCAGTCCTGTAATCCTTTCTCGGGGAGAATTTATCACTCCCCACTTGGGCGCGGATAACATCGTATGAGCGTTGGTTCGTACAAGTACGGTTAGAATAAAAGTGCATCACTGCAAAAGTCTGTGCTGTGTGGTGTCGGCCTAGAGAATAGCACCAACCCAATTATTCCCGCGGGTGTCGTAAAAGGCGACTAAGGGACAGAAACCGGGGGGTGAGCAGCAGCGCCCCCTGCAGTACAATTCCACCGAACTGCGATCCCCAACCCGCATGCCCAGCGTGGGGATTATGGGCATTACGATAGAATATTATATCATTATAAGATAAGACGTTTTGATCTCGTTATCAGTTTCAGCAAGAAAAGCGTGAAAAAATGAACGCCGGTTCATAAGAGGAGTTTCTCTCATAAATCGGCTTTAACTCCGTCTTAAGTGCGAATAACTTTTAATAACACCCAATGACTTGAAGCGTGTGGCCTAGTCGAACCCAGTGATTAGAATCAATCACTTTAGTTAAGCAATAACAGGCGCGGTCAGTTGCAGGATGGGTGACTGTCTCGTGACTACCCCTAGTGGATTTTTTTCCGGGCAGGGAGGCCCCTGCTTCGCAAGGCACGTTAAGACGTTGGTGCCGCCTCTCAACGAATGGCAGTCGTTAAGCCATGTCAGAGGCCTTCTTGGTTGCTTGATAACTTCTGACAGTAAGGCCCGCCATTGTCTTACAATAATCTACCAATTATTATGGCCTTACCTTCCTGCGATGCAAGAGGAGACCCGTGCCCCAGCAGTGGGGACATACAAAAGGGTTGATCCTTATCATATAATATTAAAATCACAGAATTACTTTGAAAATTTTAATTTTGAATAAGTTTTATTAATAAATTAACTTAACAATTTGGTGGCAAGATTAGCTTCTCAATTGACAGAGAACTTTTAAAGGAACTTTTACATAAATATTTTTTTACAATATAAAGAGACCACCTTTTTATTTCTCTTGACGACTTAATCTAAGTATCACTTACTTAATTAACTTAAAATATATCTTGAGAATTGTTAAATACAAATATTAAGTTATTTAGATTCAAGATTTTACAAAAGTTACTTATCTATTAACCGACTTCAAAAAAAGGAGAAAGTTCTCCTAGACTTGTCAGTATACCTTTTTATGTATATTCTGTATCATGCTGTCGGATTTTATTAAGTAGTTCTTTGTAAGAAATTTGAATAAAATTCAATTTCATGTTTATCAAGATCTGTTCGACAACCATCAAAAAGTTATCGATCTCATAATTTTAATCTCCTATTTCCTTCTTAAAGTCGGTTTTTTTATTAAAAAGTGGTTGAATTCAGCGTGAATGCACATGTTACTTACTTTTTACTTAAACAATGATTTAAAAACCTATTTAGAGGCTAAAAATTTCACCCATGCCGGGATTCGAACCCGCAACCTCTGGCTATCCGTACCAGCGCTCTACCAATTGAGCCAATGGGCGACTCACGGCATCAGTGAAATTTCGAACCTCTTTACAATATTCTCTGTATTACGTACAGGCAGCGACATCTGACTTAAGCAAATTGCATTACTTACAGCCCCGACTACCTACTTTGCAGTTAGGTTTAACATCGGAACGATATCACTGTACCCACATGATTACACTATCTTTATTTTTAATGCGCTAACCCTAAATAGGTTTTTAAATTTGTTCCTTAGCACGGGTTAGTGCATTAAAAATAAAAATAGTGTAATTAAACAATGATGTTTAAGTATATACGAACTTGTACACTGAGTATTGTACATAGAAATATATCTTGTATTATTAAATTTCATACAGTGAATCTACCAAAAGAGTGGCTACATAATATAAATGCAACATTCTTTCTTTGGTCATCCAAAACTTAGCACTTTACTTATAAATAAAAAAGTCTTTTTACAATAAGTTAATACATCCATAAAGCGGTGGTAGCTCAGTGGGTAGAACCATAGACTGGCAAGCGAGAGCCCCAGGTTCGATCCCGAGTGCGGGCATGTACCAATGACTTTGTTTAATTTCAAAGTTACGTACATTTGCGAATTTGCAGTCGCAATACCACACGCTAACGGTGAAGGAAAACATCGTGAGGAAACCCGCGGCTTGGTTGGCTCCGCACGTATTGACTAGTCTTTCCTGTGGGCTAGGCCGACCAAGTTGTCAGGATGGTATAGGTGCTGGGCAAGCCTACACCATCTATAAAAACCATGACCCAGGCACTACAGCGTCGGAGTGGTCCCTTCACCCATCTAGTGTGAGTGAAGATACCACTGGACGCTATATAAATCATCTCATTAAGTAGATGCAAAAAGGCCAATACATCCATACTTAAAGCGATAAAATCCTAACAGTGAGAATATTATTATAACACTTCATTGGACACTAGAAACCCACGAATCTCGCAAAAAACTTATTTGAAACTGACAAATTTTCAAATAAGTTCTTTTTGGTACATATTTCTGTTTAGTTTAAAACTTTATTTAGTTAAATGTCTTGTATTTCTGTTTGTTCATTATGTTTTGTTTTGAGTATTGTGTCACTAAATAAATGTTCTTATCTATCTATCTATCTATCTATCTATCTATCAAATTAAACTTCATATTTTTTTAAGTAGGGTGCGTAGGAAGCACAAATCAAGATTAAATTCCAATTTTCATTCGTAAAGTGTAAAACTTGTGTGAAACTTTAAATGTAGATTCAAAGTTCTGGGATTTTATTAAAATTAACTGTGAAACTTTCTTTTACTTAATTCCAAAATTAGCGTCTTCTGAATTCCATGACATTTACACTGCTAGAATTGGAGACACGCTAAACCTCATTCCTCACGTAGAAAATAACAATAGAAAAAATTATATTGCCGTAGCCCACGTCTGTTTCTCCTGTCTTTATAACTAGAGTCAACCGGTATTTAACAGGGATACACGTGACATTTTAGACCTCGTCTTCGCTTACTCTCGTGACTAGGATTAACATTGTTTACTTAAAAAAATATCTCTCACACGACTTCTGTGGCGCAGTGGTAGCACATCTGCCTAGTATACTAGTATGCAAAAAAATCCAGGTCTTGGATGTTTACATGTTTGTGATGTCGCTGTTTGTGGTTCACACAGGGTATACTAGTGTGAGGCCAGAAGCTATGTATGTACCTGTATGTAAATGTTAATATTTATACTGTTATTTTCAAGGTCAGCAATGAGGAGAGGTTAACATAAGGTCCTTAACAGTGCTATCGCGCACCGAACCAGATTAATTCCATTCCAATTCCAGTAACAGACTTAGAAGAATTCCAACTACGTTGGTGTAGAACTAGCTACGAAATAAAGTGCGCAGAGTGCGCCCTGGTCCGTACAAGAATGCTGAGTACAGTCAGTACAAGCTAAAGCCATCTACCTCGTCGTGTACTCTGGATATCGTGTTGTCGTCGTCGCATTTGACGTAAGGACAGCAGTCGGGGTACGAAGCTTCCTGCTCGCCTCCCACGATGTAACAGTTCGGCGGTACGAATATCTTGGGACATCTGTTGAAAAAAGAAAGGAAAACGTCAGTGTCAGAAATTTACTTCTATGTCGGTTGGGTTAGTGATAATTTATAAGACAAAATATTCAAAATATAGTTGAAATTAAATGAAAAAGTTTTATTCAATCAAAGTAGGGCAGAAACGGCGGCTTAGTGAACGTTACAAGCCAAACAAGGTGTGAACTTCAAAATCTAGATTATTTTGGAGAAAAAATTGACAAAAAACTCGAAACTTAGTCTTTTCAAAGTTCTTAATTAACAGAGCTTGCATAATTAGTATTAAATATAGAACTCATGCATTGTACTGGCTTTAATTTCAGACATCATTGTCATCTAAATAATCCTTTATCTGTTAGCAGCCCTTTTTGCGCAAAGTGTATTTAACTACAACTAAACATAAAAAACTACGCCCAAATTATCACTGACCTAAGGAAGGGTCGAAAGATGGAGAGACTTATCCTCTGGCCTAGGTAATAGTTTTTATATTTCGTTATAGATAATTATATTTGGGATTCTGTTGTACAGGATCTAATTTTTTTATTAATTAAATTAACAAAAGTTAAAGAAAAATAAGTAAATAATCGCTTATTAAAAAAAAGAATATTACATGATGCCCCTTAATTTCATCTTTGGTCCTTTCCTTTTGATAAAATTCTAAACTTAATATCAAACGAGAAATGAACTTAAATAATATTTTTCTTGAAAAGAAAGTCTATACCTGAAAGTCTATACCTGAAAGTCTATACAGGTCTATACCTGACAGTTTTCTTATGAGAAAAGTTTTTTACAGTATGTATCGTTACTTTTTTAGTTTCCTTAATTTATTTACATTATTTACGTAACATTTTATGTTCGGTTTTCTTGACTCTCAAACTTTCCGGCTCGGATGTCAATTACTCTGGGAAATTCCAATTAGTAGAAGAGGATATTTTAATAACGGTAAGTAAATAAAGTTTCCTCTAGATAATTTGTCACTTTTCTCAGATAAGAAACCTTAAAAAGTATTCAATCAATCAAATAATTGGCATCAATCAGTTAAAAAATGGTATTGTGGCGAGCACATGTCTACTCTGCGCGCGAACTACAAACTTCAACATTCCTGCATCGCGCAATCAAAGTGTTTCAATGACATACCATAAATATAACGTCCGACTAACAACAGTTGGATCGGCCGTCCCCAGGCATACGATCTGCCTGGCGGGAAATTTCCCTTTATAGTGGAAGAGCACGACCACCCGCTCTTCCCTATAGTATCAACAGCCTTACGCCACATTGCAGGGCTAATTCCTCTGAGAGAGAGATAGTGAGAGGTTAGTCGCCATGAAAACCCACCACAGATTGGCGAGCACTAAGATTCCGAGGTTTCATCACGATGTTTTCCTTAGCCTTTAGCGGGTGGCATTGACATTACAAATTTACAAATGACGACCTCTGTGGCGTAGCGGTAGCGCATCTGCCTACCATACGACAGGTCCCGGGTTCGAACCCTGGCTGGGGATTAAAAAAAAACCAGGTCTCGGATGTTTACATGTTTGTTTCTGGTTCCCACGACACAGGGTATCCTAGTGCGGGGCTAGAAGCAATGTATGTGCCTGTATGTATATGTTATGTTACGTAACTTTGAGTATGACATGTACCTACGAGTATATAGCCTTACCCACGACCTCCGAAATAAAAATATACTAAAGGCGCAAATTGTATTTATAGTGAATAAGAGTCTATTTGTGATTCACTTACGAGGCATATTCGACTATGTGTCGTCCGCAGTCCACTCTGATGCAGGAGGGCAGCGTAGCTTCGCCTCCGTAAGGTATGACGTCACGCAGCTCACGCACGTAGCAGCCTTCTCTTTCAGCTGTAAAGGAAAAAAGAAAGCTCAGTCAAAAACTAATTGTAAATCCCAGTGCAGGGCACAGGCCTTCTCTCAGAAAGAGAGCTTGAAGTATTTTTTTAATGCTTGTGTGAATTTCATCTTTGTGTAATCTAACATAAAAAGTTTAATTTGAACTTCGGGGTTTAAAACACATAACGCCATCTATGAGAGATAAGCAAAACTAAAACTTATCAAGAGTTAGGTACTTTGGAAACCATGGAACATTTACTCCCGCCATCTACTGTAGAGAAAACTAACCAAGGAGTCGAGGAGTTTTGTAGTAAACAAAAACTACATAGTAACAATAGTTTTTAAGATAATCATATTCATACTGTATAATAGACCTTGCCATTTAAAACCGCAAATTTTATCTGACTTTGTTCATAATAAATTAGTTTCCTGTCGAAATGTAGAGACTATTGTGTTAAATAATACATTATAGAATCTCTACATAATTATGTAATATGCGGCAACAGGCATTAATTTATCTAATCTCACGACGTAGGTAGGTTGAAAGGACATTTACTAAAAATAAAGCTGGTATGTTTGTGGTAGGGCTGAGGCCCTACCACAAAAACTTTATTAAAATTCTAAATATCCTTACCAACCTAATAAGGGGCTCCGTGTAGTAAAAGTATCATTAATGAAAAGAAAAACCAATTTTTTGATACATTGTTTTTGCAGAAAGTTTCAGACCAATCTCTCCAATATGTTAACAGTCATTTTAAGGACACGTGACCGTAAGTTTAAGGTAAAAAGCCCATGATTAGATAGCAATAACTTCAAAAACGATATTTTTTGATAATAATGCTAAATTTTCAGGTCCGATCCCAGGTTGACGGTCGTAAGTACTGAAAATCACTATTAACATGATCGTGAGATTGAACTGACGCGCGATGCTCATACGAGTACATAAATTCCTTCTAAGACTGAGTGTGCTAATTTTTGTACGAAATGATTGTTATTTTCAAGGTCAGGGCTTAGGAGGTTAATTGTACTTAGTATAGGGCTAACGAGATCTATGTAGTGTGCCCATGAGTATTTATTTATTTATTATTTTATTAGATGGGTCTAATCATGATTGTTTATTGTGTCGAGCGGGTCGACACAATAAATAATCATGATTAGACCGAGAAATTAAAAATTAAAAGTGACTTGATAGACGACGGTCTGATGACCTGGATCACGGTGGCGGGGAGTCGCTGGATACGAACGGCATAAGACCGTGAAGCTTGGAAAACCATGAGGGAGTCCTATGACTTGCAGTTGGCGTCAAGTGGCTAACGAGAAGAAAGAAGAAAGAAGAAGAAAACACATTTACTACAGCAACAGTTACACAAAACATTAGACATCATTATCGTTCGTTATCAACCCTTGTATGTTTCCACTGCTGGGGCACGGGTCTCTTCCTGCATCGCAGGAAGGTTAGGCCATACTCCACCACGGGGGCCAAGTCCGGGTTGGTGGAGGATTGTAAGACAGTGGCGGGCCTTACTGACATAAGTTATCAAGCCGCCCACAAGGCCTCTGACATGGCAACATTAAACATACTGACTATTTAATACATTGAGACACATTGAAACAGAGAGAGAGAGATTTAATACATTTATACATTTAGAGACTATTTAATACTTGATTATTGCGGACCACCTGCCCTCACCGCAATAATTGACGGTACTCGCCACATCAGTTACCGAAACTTGGAAAATTAAGATAATTACGTTTGACCTGATAAATAATTGCGACTCGTCTATACTATAACAATGTACCTAGGTACTGATATATTTCGCAAAAACAATTTGTGAAAAAGATTTTTTTTTTCCAATTGTGGCTCTAGTTTTACTATTACATGGAGCCCCTTAAGCAGCTTCGACACTGGTTCTTTAACAAAATTGCTGTGTTAACTACCAAGCAATTAATCTACGAGACAGGTGTTTAATTTTAATAAATGTCCAATCTCGAACAACATCTTCATTATGGATTTTCGGCCACGGGGCATTGAAACAAGCGTCTTTAATTGTACAATCGACAGCAAGCCCACAATTACGTTTTGGTTGCAAAGCCGTTGACGTAACTGATTGGATTCAGATTTAGATTCAGATTCCGTTATTAATCATGTGTTATTCAGTTCTTATATGTAATCTAAGAGGTACAGGACACCCTGCAAGGGCACTGCAATATAAGTTAATTAATTGCTCGCTTATAACTATCTATTACATATATTTCTTCATAATATATATTTTACTTTCTATTGTGTAGTTTAACATTTATCATTGAAAAATTCTTGAAGAGAATAGTAAAATTTCTGGCCCAAGTTCTTATTGAGGGTTATTTTAAGCAAAATATTGTTTGAATTAAATTAAATTATTGGATTGCACATGTACAAAGGTTGATTCGCTGTCAACTGAAGGTACAGGAAATATAAACATGAAATTGAGGTATTTCTTCCATGTATTAAAGGGTAGGGATCGTATGTCACCTGTTAGGTTTAAAATTAAATTAAAAACATTACTTTTTGACAAACAAAAAAATCTCTCCTGATTGCCGCTTAGACTAATTTTTTGGACAACCACTAACCTGAACCAGTCCTGTCAAGTGAAACCTAGGAAATACAGGTGTGACTAAATTGAATTTGAGAGTTCTTGTCATATTTGAGTGGTTTGATAAGATCTTTAATTTATGAAATCTACCATACCATTCAGTGTAATAATTTACATGTTGTACACTTCATATCCATTCACCTTGTGCCTTTCGTCGGGTGGAAGCTAAATAATGCTTAACAGATTTTTGTTTGATTACCACTGCGGTGTTCTCTTTTTAAAATCCGCTAACTTTTATTTAATTCAGTGAGAACAAGGACGGGCTGAAAATCAGCGCTGTGATGATGCATGCACTCACAGCACCTAGCTGAGCCCTATCCTTTTTATCACAATTATTGTCACTATTTTTCCATAGTATTCATGTGTTCTCTAATCTGTGTGTGATAAATAAACATTTTTCAATTTCAATTTCAATGTCCGAATATGATAGACACGAACATACATTTTGTAAGGTGCGAAATTCATCAGTGTCATATCATCAATATCGTAGTTAGATCTCGTATTTTAAAGGTAAACTTTGTTCATACATATTACGGACCTAGGACTAGATACCTATTATTTTTGCTAAAATAGAGACCTTTTTGGGTATTCATTAAAGAGTCCTGGGGTTTTGGCAAGAATCACGATTATGGGACCTAATCACTGTCAGCATGATTGAGAGATTGCTGTGACACTTTCTGCACTAAGTAACATTTTTTTTTTCAATTGGTGGCGGTAGCTAGTCGCTGGATACTGAGCGGCATTTTTTTTTTATACAAAACTAATCGCGAAACAATTACACAATTCATTCACAATTGATTTTTCGTAATTTTTTTTTAATTCTTTATTAAGTGAATAAACAGGCGACCATCAGAAAGATCTGATGTCTGGAAGAGAAAGGTAATAAGACTGCCGATTGCATGCTATTATTATAGAGTAGGTAGTAAATACCTTATCTCAGAATATAACTGGTGTGCAAGAAACCTATCTGCATGAAATCACTAAACGAAATATAATAATTTAAGAATATGCTTAAAATTTATTATCTTTTTATGTAGGTACGATTCACTTTCACTATATTGTATGGCCCAAACTTTAGCGACATTGCATGAACACCTACTGGTTTCATTTTAAATGCCAAATTCCAACGATAAAAAAGACAAAATACACGAACGATAAATTAAAGATGTCTCAGAATTAAAATACGCAACAACCTTGTCGATTTTATTATCACAATATACCTTGAATCAAAAAAACAAAAAAAAAACAGATGGACAAAACAACAAGTCCATCATACCTAAACACTTTTCAAAACATGTTTATTTTTTTGTGGACCGCCTTTTGCTGCTTATTAATGATTTGTTATCATACGAATGTACAGTATCGTCTCTGGAATATGGAGAATAAATGAAACCTTATCTCTACATTTGTGAAAATGGTTAGCAATCAAGCTTTACCCGAATGGCTTAGTAGGTGTGAGGTTTAAATATTTTGGAGTTACTTGACCTTCTAGTTGTTTTAAGGTTAAAAACGAAGAATGCAAAGAATTTTGAAATCAACAGTCTTGTACCTTAGAAATCAGAAAACAATATGTACCTAAAAAAATAAAGAGCCATTGAATGTCAATGAAGCGCTCGTGGCCTAGGCGAACCGAGTGATTGGAATCAATCACTTGGTTAAGCAACAACAGGCGCGGTCAGATACGGGATGGGTGAGAGTCCTGTGACTACCGCTAGTGGCATTTTTCCGAGCGCTTCCGTGCTTTGCAAGGCACGTTATGCCGTTGGTACCGGCTGTCATATAATGGCAGTCGTTAAGCCATGTCAGAGGCCTTATGGGCGGCTTGATAACTTCTAACAGTAAGGCCCGCCACTGTCTTACAATCCTCCACCAACCCGGACTTGGCCTCCGTGGTGGAGTATGGCCTAACCTTCCTGCGATGCAGGAAGAGATCCGTGCCCCAGCAGTGGGGGCATACAAGGGTTGATATGGTACTAGTAATGGAGAAATTACAGCGAAAAAACTCAACTCTGACCGTCTTTCTTGATATATTAGTTGGTGCAAGTATCTACCCAACAAGATCCCATTAGTGTAATTAATAACATGCAATAATAAACGTTATTATATTCTTACAAAAGCAGGAAAACCCCTATACTGCGGCCGTATACAGATAGCACCCGTTCACGAGCATAATGCGAGGGTCAGCCATTGGCAGTCTCAACCACATAAGAGAGAGATAGCAAATCAAAATCAGACGCAAACGGAACGTGAACAAATTGCTCACAAAGACACGTGAAAGGATGTATAGAGTAGGTATAATTTTAGACTCTCTCAGACTTTTTCAAAGCCGATATTATAATCGAGTATGTAGATACAAGACACTATATAAATCATGCTCTGTCGGAGCTACTGAACTCCACGATGTAGATAGAAGAGGAGAAAGGTTTAAGTCCCAATGAGAAATATTGTCCTAGACATCTTCTAGTATATGATTTAAAGATACAAATATATGGTACACATCAAAAAACTAAATGATAGGTGAAAGAGGTACAATTTCCACACTTTTTGGAGACTTACCGAATTCCAGAGGTTTTGGCGGCAAGCGTCCTTTCCAAGTAGCCGAAGATACCACGGTGATCGTCAAAAACAGGGGTACGATATTGAACATCATCTTGTACCGTCTTCGTCCAATAATAGTCCTTAGAATAATAGAATTTTAAAACTCCGTTCAATTCAACAGTGCCAATATGAACTCTCAAGCGAAGATTCTCCAAAAACACTTTTAGAATTAATTTTGAGAAAAAAATATTTGGATACTTTTCGGGAAGGAAGTATCTCTTTCTTTACTGTGCTAGCTGATTTACAACGTTTTAATATAAGTCCGTGTATATATGTTGCACAGAGTCAGATAAATCTGAAGGTTGTGTCAAGGTAATGTCACTAAGTTATCTCTGCGAGAGACAAGACAACACTGGCCAAGAACTTAGCGCTTTAAGTGTATTTATTCGTCTAAGGCCTGTCGCATATTCGCGACTTATTTCACGTGCGTCAGCCGACCGGTCTAGTGTCAGGGTCCGCATTTAAATCGTTGTTAATTTCTTTAATTGATTTAAGACTGTCTGTTGTTGGAAATAGATTCTTCTATTTTCGTATCGTAGATGCCAACGCGAACTCTGTAGTCAGGCTCCATTAAACGGTCAGAATGTGGACAACTACTTAATGACTATGTTATTTTTCTTGGACTCACGTTGCTTGTGACTGCGTTTATTAACTGTTACTTCGGAAATAGGCCGTTTCTTGCACCTTTTTATAAATTGAAGAGATATGTTAGGTAGCTTACCCAGCTACCTTGACAACTCCTTAAAACCGGCCAGTGCATCATTTTTGAGGATCTGTCAGCAGAATTCACAATCATTTGCAAAACAATTTGCAAGGCCTTTGCAAGGCCTAATGTTTATTTTTGCTATACTGATAAATGGAATAATTCTTATCTTTATCACACTAGAGGTACCTAAGTGTGGTGATAATAATATTTTAACTGACCGGACCGAACGTCATGTACTCTCGTATTGCTTTTCCAGTCCATCATGGCTGTAAATTACGCGATTCACTTGCTCAGTTATTCTAACAAAAGCTTTCCCGGGTGATTTCTAGCTGCTGGCATGTGTATCAAAATTCTGCCCGTATCGCAAGCAATTTAGTTTATTCGCATTTCTTTATATCATACTTCGCTGGGTTGGTACAAAACTATTTTGGAAACAGGCTTAGCAGACTGGCGTGTGTAGTGTATTGCTTCGAAACAGATTGGCAGAGTACCTGGCAGGCTAGTTTTACAGCTCCTGACATACAGATACTGGCATGTGTATCACAGCTTCAGCTTGGGTGGTACGACGACACGAGTCGTGCCTTTCAACATCATAAGTCGCGACTTTCCAGTACATTTTGTCAAGTTCTAACATTTCATCGCCACAAAACGCTTGACTCGCGTTATCGTACTGCCTATGCAGGAGTTGTTTAAAATACAAGTTTGAATTTTGAACGCACCTATGACGGGCGGAGCTACTTGTCATCTGTCAGATGAGCTAAAAATAGCCTTCTTGTTTTGTTTTGCCATGTTACCAAAATTGAATTGAATTGAATTCTTGTTTTGTTGCTTGTTAGACGTGTGATTTCCCGAAATTGTGTGGCAATTACACGGAAAAAAATGAACGGCTAAAAGTAAATAAGTATTGTGTATTTACAACAGAGTGAGTTGGTTCTGAGGGAGCCTGCAAACACTGTCGCTAAAATTAAACCATTGAACTTTGTTGATATACGTTGGTAACATTAACCCAGTAAGTATGTTATAAAATAGGTCACGCAAAGTTTATAAATCAGTAAACATAGCAAACCTCATTGTGATCATTAATAGGGCTAGTTGTTGTATTTAGCTAACTAACTCGGCAGATACAACCTAGTTGCTTGGTAAACCTTGCCAAGTGGTTGGTACTGTTTTGTATTAATTGGGTAGCTACTACCCTCATGCTTTGTAATATTAGTCAATTAAAATCGGTATACCTAACCAATGGCGTTATCGCTTAAGCAGGTTAATTGGGTGAACACAGCTTAAATACTTTGTTGAAAATAACCAAGTTATTCGGTACTATCTATCGTGTTCATTGGGTGCTACAATCCATCAGCGCTGTAATATTAGCTAATTCAACTCGGTATATTTAACCAATAACCATGCTACTCTTTAAGAGGGTTGATTGGGTGACCATAGCTATAATACTTTGTTAAAAGTAACCAAGATATTCGGTGCTGTCAAACATCTTCATCTGTTAGCTACAACCCATTAGCTTTGTAGTATTAGCAAATTCAATTCGGTATTCTTAACCAATATCCATGCTACTCTTTAAGCGGGTTGATTGGGTGACCACAGCTAAAATACTTTGTAGAAGGTTACCAAGTTATTCGGTGCTATCAAACGTCTTCATCGGGTGCCTACAACCCATCAGCTTTGTAAAATTAGCTAACTCAATTCAGTATATTTAACCAATATCCATGCTATTCTTTATGCGGGTTGATTGGGTGACCACAGCTAAAATACTTTGTTGAAAATTACCAAATTATTCAGTACTGTCAAACATGTTAATCGGGTAGCTACAAAACATCAGCCTTGTAATGTTAGCCAATTAAAATTGGCATATTTAACCTATAACCATGCAACTTTTTAAGAGGGTTAGTTCGGTGACCATAGCTAAAATACATGTTGCATAGTTATTGGTTAAGTATACCAATTTGAATTGGCTACTATTACAAATTTGATAGATCGTAGCTATCCAATAAACAGTTAGACAATACCCAATAACTTGGTAATTTTCAACATTGTGGTTAACCTAAGTGAATAAAAAATATATATGCCTAGAATTGAAAAACTAAAAAAGATTGTTTATCGTGAACCGTGGTTAGGCGCAAAAAGTGGCATACCCTTTCTCTAAACGCCTAGTTAGAGAGAGAGAGAGAGAGAGAGAAATAATTAAAGTTACAGAATAGATTTTTCTCAAAACATCACAAGGTGTAATTTTATAAAATGAAGTTTCTGCGCCTAAACCAATTATGTACCGAATAGACAAAACTTGAAAGACATGAAAGAAAAGACTGTGTATATGGAACAAGTAAAATTTATTTGCTAATAAAGAGAGATCTATGAAACATAAATTTACTTAAGCTGGGTCTGTACGATGACAAATTCGTGAAAAAGTTAATACAAAAATAACAGCCCTCCAATGTCTGTATTGTTTAACTTGTTAAATTTTTCCGCTTCGTACGTTCTGGACATAAAATAATGTAAAATACTGAACCATCTTGTATACAATTGAAATCTGCATTATTAACAAATTCAGATGTCAGTCAGTCTACACAAGCAAGTTAAAGGCTCAAACAGTTAAGTGACCCAGATGTCTTATTCGCAAAAGGCCACCGAGCATTAAAATGCGTTAATTTGCTTAACCCTATTGGAAATAGGCCTGTGCCTATTTCGTAAAAAAAACTTACTTCAAATATGTTTCACTTATCATTGTATTTTAAAAACCTATTTAGAAGCTACACACTACCCATGCTGGGATTCGAACCCGCAACCTCTGGAGCGAACAGCCAGAGGTCACGGGTTCGAGTCCCGGCATGGGTGGAATTACATTTTCGAAGAAAATTACCTGGTGGGTGAGTCTCTATATTGCGTAGTTGTTCAATAGATATTAGTCCGGTAATGATAGTTTCTTTCACATTATTGGTAGTCTTGTAACCAACCATGGCGATGGTATAACCCGTGCCGTAGTATATACGTTGCAATAATTCTTAATAAATCAGACGTGCCGCATTATTTATTGAAATACTTTCATCCTGATTTTATAGGCTTTTCCCTTCTAGAGTACTGGTTATCAGCAACCGCAAGTCCTAAAACAAAAAATTATAAGTTGTAGTAAAGTAGGAACGTATGTACATACATATTAATGCAATCGTGCTATATTCATGAAGGTTACTATACTGAAACTGAGCACAAATTACTATAGGGCCAAATGCGAAATATCGAAAAAAATATCTCCTCAAGGGAGATTTATTAATAATAAACATCCAGATGGGGCGAAAGCCACCGAGACTTAAGACTAGTGGAATTTGCCCCACTACATCGAGTTTCAGTGAGGCAGATTCCACTGAGATTTTAGGTTTCCACTTTGCCCTACCAGTGAGGGTCTTAGTGGAGAAAATTAGAATTATTCGTAGTTTATTGCAAGTGAGTGTAAGCCAGTCAATAAAGCCATGTGGTAATTGATTTTCCCTACATGGGTACCAACACAAGACGTCCCTGTTACCCCATATAGATACCCTTTTTTGTCCCATACTCACACCAGCTACCATGGGGTAGCGCGTCGTGTCGCTAATGTACAAACAGTAAATTTATAACAAACAACGTGAAAGAAAATATGTTTAGGTTTGTCTACTTGCCTTTGAAAACTTCAATGTTCTCTTTCAAATCCCATGCCGTTAGAAGATTTTTTAACTCCTCGTCGTAGGATCGATGGATGAGCCGCCTCACACACACACTTAATCTAAAGAAGACAGATTAGCTTTAAAATAATCCTCGAAATAAAACCAGCACAACTTGAGTAATGGTAAAAATGTTGAAAGATAATTGTGAAGAAAATGACCGGCCGGTTGTTCGTTTGTTCCACGTGTCGCAGTGTTGCCAATACCTGTCCGGCAAAAGTTACGCGAGGCAGGTTTAAAAGTTACATTTGAATTTAAATATTATAATTGTATTTTTGATTATTATACTCACAGGAAAATTAACCCGAAACTTCCAGATTTCTCATAACTCAGCCCGAATAATAAAAACAGGAAACAGAAATATTTTTTGACTTAAGAGTTTACATTTTTACAGACTCCATAAAGTGTACATAATCTCAATGACTTTACATCGCTTACAATACAAATAAGCAACTCATAGGCGTTCAAAAAACGTAACCGCAAAATTGAGCTTAAATCCAGTCTAAGCACAATTCCATCATTATACGTTTGATGACTACAAAGCTGACAAATGGCTAAAATGTGCTACAATAAAGTGCCAAAATAAGACCTTAACGATACGAAATAAAGATGGTGTGACCTATTTTCATAACATAGCACTAGGAAAGGTACAAATATCAAGAGGAAACTATTAACGGCTGAATCGATTTTCATGGTTTTTAATTTGTTGCATTTGTCTCCGTCCCGAATAGCAGAATAACTATCAAATTATCTGAAAATGTCACGAAAAAAATTTCTGTAGACCACGCGGATAAAGTCGCGAGCAAAAGCTTGTCTTAAAACAAAGTCGCATTTGTTCGAACACAAAAACTCGAGAACGACTGGACCGATTTTGATGGTTTTTTTATTTGTTGTGTCGTCTCCAAATAGCAGAGTAACTATTAAAAGATCGGAAAAAATATGATTTTTTTATAAAATATATGGATTTTTCTATGAAAAAACTGTCGCGGGCAAAAGCTGGTTTTCTATAAAACCCATCAATTACACTCAAAGGTTCCTGTGTCTTCTCTCCCGTGGGTCAGAAAGAGATAAACAAAATGACGCATCAAGAAGTAAGAAAAGTCATACATACAAACGCTGCATTGTTCTAGAAGACAAAAGACTTCGCTTGCTTTACTCCCTCGTTCAATAAGCCCACATAGAACATTCACACGAGTCGAATGGAATTCTCATTTTTTAAGTCGGCTGATTGTCGACTATTTATCACTTCACTTCAACAAAGGCTAGAATTTAATGAAAATTATGCAATCAGCTATTAGTTGGAATAATAATTTAGACAAGTTACGAAGAGGGGTCAAAAGCTACAAAAATCATCATGACAAATTATATAGTGGCAACACACGACTCGTCAGCTCGCTACGCTAATCAGCCAATCAGTGCGTGCCCGCTAAGAAAGAAGAATTTCGACAAGTCTTAAGTGAATTTTGATTCTTATTGTGATAGGCATAAAGTCTTTGCTGTGTGACACCGAGAATATTTCAAGTTATTTAAATAAGTTCCAATCTTAAAAATTGTAAACGCTCTCAGTTATAAACTACCGAGCGCTTCTGTAACGACAGCTTTGTAACAAGTTTATGTGTTTAGAAATTAGACGGTAATGTTCAGTATTGCAACTTATCTAACTTTAGCTAAATTGTTTATTTAAAATTGAATGACATACTCAGCTGTAGCTAACAGTGTAAGTTTGTCTATTTTAATTGGACTCGGCAAAGTTTACATTTACCGAGACACTTGTTTGCAAATAAACAAGTACAAGAGAAATTTCAAATAAGTCACACGGTAATCTGCAACATAGCTACTTATTTAAGTTTAACCTAGTGTTATTCGTTTAAAATTAAATAACATACTTAGCCGTAGCTAACAGTGTTTATTTGTTTATTTTAAATTTAATTCGGCAAATTTTACAAGTTTACATTCATCAAGCCACTTATTTGGAAATAAACAAGTACAAGGGACGTTTTTAAATAAGTTAACGGTAATTTGCATCACATAAACTTACCTGAGTTTAGCCAAGAGTTAATCGTTTAAAATTAAATATCATGCTTAGCCGTAGCTAACAGTGTAAGTTTGTCTATTTTAATTGAATTCGACATAGTTTACAATTATCGAGCCACTTATTTGGAAATAAAAAAGTACTAGGGACGTTTTAAAATAAGTTACACGGTATTTGCACCACATAAACTTATCTGAGTTTAGCCAAGAGTTAATCGTCTAAAATTAAATATCATGCTTTGCCGTAGCCAACAGTGTAATTTTGTCTATTTTAATTGAATTTGACAAAGTTTACATGCATCGAGCCTCTTATTTGAAAATAAAAAAGTACAAGGGACGTTTTTTAATAAGTTACAGAGTATTTGCATTACAACAATCTTGTCTAAGTTTTACCGAGGTTTATTCGTTTAAAATTAAATAACATGCTTAGCCGTAGCTAAAAGTGTTAACTTGTCTATTTTAATTGAATTCGGCAAAGTTTACATTTATCGAGCCACTTATTTGAAAACAAAAAAGTACACGGGACGTTTTTAAATTAGTTACACGGTACTTGCATCATAGCTACCTTGTCTAAGTTTAACCGAGGCTTGCTCGTTTTAAATTAAATAACATACTTAGCCGTAGCTAACAACGTAAGATTGTCTATTTGTAATTGTATTCCGCAAAGGTTACATTTATCGAGCCACTTATTTGGAAACAAAAAGTATAAGGGACGTTTTTAAATTAGTTACACGGTACTTGCATCAGAGCAACCTTGTCTAAGTTTAAGCGAGGCTTCCTCGTTTTAAATTAAATAACATGCTTAGCCGTAGCTAACAATGTAAGCTTGCCTATTTGTAATTGTACTCAGCAAAGGTTACATTTATTGAGACACTCATTTGGAAATAAAGAAGTACTTTAATTTAAAATAAACAAGACCATTCAGCAATACTTGCTCGTCTATAGTTAACAAAGCTTTAATGAGCGTTTTAAATGTATCTTAGTTGTATGTAGTCGAGTAATTTTTAACAAAGCCAAATTGGTACTTTGCTAAAGCAGATTTTTTTCCGTGTAGATTGCCGGGCTTATATCTTCGCGTGAAGTGTAAGATAAGTTCAGGGGCGGATCCCAGTGTTGACAGTGTTTTGTTGTCGGGCGACGGATCGTCCAAAATAGTGCATTTTTTGGTGAAAACATGGTGCCGTGAAAGTTCACTGAAGGTAGCTTTCTGGGGAAAGAGCTCTTGGGATAGACGGGGAAGTCTAGGGATCCCCAGAACTTCCAGTGCACCCATCCCGAACGGCACCGGCTGCCAAGTCGAGAGGCGTCGACGAAGACAGACTTTGTAAGTGCCTTGTTTTCTCATTAGTTTTAAGTATTGGTATTTGGGTGGTTCCTATACCCAACAGGAGTGCAGTTCCACTTTTAATCGTTGAGGGTACGCCATTGCAGAGTTACAGTACAAATGGAGTGATCATGGTCCTCATGAAGTCATGTTATGGACTCATGTAGCGTTGTCATGATGCCTCGCCTCTCGTTCAGGAGCTGTTCTAGAACATTAAATTCAACGCATTGGTCTACTTCCTCTGTTTAGTACCTTCTGTTTTTAGATGGATGAAACCCTTTTCAATGAGTGCTTGCACTAGTAATTTATTAAAGTGATAATTGATAAAATTATTAAATTAGTTTTATTATATTAAAAGTACCAGAAACCGGCGTGCAAAGACTAATGAACTTTAAAGAAGCGAATTTAAGGTGATCTGTTAGGATCGTGGCAAGCGGCAGTCCCTGGACTTTACATACCTCTGAGATACAGGCACGCCTATATATTAAGATATAAATAATTTTACATTATAATAATAATTATAAGGTTATAGGTATTATTTATATGTATCTTACAGGTAGGTTAAGTTATGTTTTTTTAGTCAGCCTTGTTTGTGTCCCACTGCTGGGCAAAGGCATTCCCCATGAGTTTCCACTCCTCCGTGTCTTGTGCAGGTATCTCCCATCTGGGCAAGAAGGTTGAGAGGTCGTCCCGTGAGAAATGTTATGTTTATTATATTATTGAAACCGACGATCTACAACTTTAATTCATAGCTTTAATACGAGTATTTGGTGCCAAGTGTGCGCTCCACCTAACGAAGGTCGTTGGAGGCGGAATGCGATGATGGTATCTCATAGCTATACATACATGTTGCTATATGAATCACCAATACATTATAAGAGGAGATGTAAACAAACTGTTTTTTTCTTTACCAATTTTTGGAACATCCGTGAGAGCTGACGTATGGAATGTGGCATTCCGTAATAGTGACGCTTTTGACTAACAAATATGGGCATTTTAGAATGTCGCCGACCGGTTTTACCACCGCCGTTCCCCTTGCAGTTGGTGACTGCGTATTTGTGAAGAAGTTATCGAACAAGTGCGTATAGTTGGTAGGTACAATCATCTAAATTCGTGACGTGTTTCGAAGTTTCAGACAAACACAGGTCATTCGTCATTCGAACATTTTAACGTTGTGACTCATCGTAAAAAAACACTAAAATTATGGGGATAGCAACAATTTCATAATGGGATTAACTGCACTGCGTACACCTGCAATTTTTTTGTAAAACTAAAGGAAAACATCGTGAGGAAACCCGCGCTTCCTTGACTACGCACGCATTGACTTGTCTTTCCTTGTTATAAGCTGTCCGGGCCTAGATCCTGCTAATGTACTGTGGTATCTGGTATGGTATCTGCTAACGTACATGACATTTGCATAAACACGGCGATTTCATTTCGTTGCTGCTTCCAGTCTACGCGCGTACATACATAGAACCTTCTATGCGTCAATGGTATAAAAAACTACCCCACGTGATCTGACCATGTATCTGTCTCGGTACTATAATCCACTAATGGAATCGAGGCCCTGGATCTTATAGGCGCTGGGGAAACCTAAACCTACCCCAAGAAGACTTCTTCAGGCTATATGAGACACAGCCCTCCCTTAATGAGCGCCATAGCGCCCTGTCTTCAGTTTGCTGCATCCAGCATCTGATGACAGTTTTTCGCAGATCGTCATCCCACCTGATAGGAGGACGCCCTACACTACGTTTGCCGAGTCGCGGTCTCCGCTCAAGAACACGTTTACTCCAATGGTTGACGGTTCTTTGCGAGATATGGCCAGCCACTGCCATTTCAGCTCGCTAATTCTCTGAGCTTTGTCGATAACTTTTGTTCTCTGTCGAATGCATTCGTTTCGAATCCTATCCTTCAGAGAAACTCCGAGCATAGCTCTCTCCAAAGGTCACTGAGCGACAAACCTACTCCGTCTAAAAATCAATGTTCCAGGCACTGCAGCGTTCGAGTAGTTCCTTCGCCTATCTAGTGTGAGAAAAGGTACCACGGAAGACTGTATAAATCATCTCATTACGTAGATGGTAAGATTTTAACTGCATAACTGCACCGTTTTACAAAGATCTGACGATGGTGACCTCAATTTATGGAACTTTCATATATGATTACTCGTAAAATTCGGTTCTTTACATGAATGTGAATGAATGACATGAATACATGATAGAAGGATTGTGTTTCACACAAATGGAATTATGGATGTTTGTGTCTCTATATTACCTAGAGGCCAAATGTCTTGACCTCGGAACAATTAAACCAAGTCTTGACCGATTACGACAAATGACATCAACATTAAAGATAAAGCGAGTGTCACTGGCTCTATGACAGCGTGAAAAAATTAAATGGTGGAAGCAAGCTGTCATATTGTTAGTAAAAACTGACTGTAGAGTAAGCAAAGTATTTTTTTTAAATAAACTCGACCTGTTGCAAAAGAAACCGTTCAATTTTCTTTGGGACCAAATTATTATGTCGGCAAGAAATTGATTGACAGTTCTAACCTGATGAGGTTATAACACACATTCGTCTAGTTCTTCAATAAGACTTTTCGTGCCAACTGTTTCCTCGTTGGTCGCTATGCTCTATGGATCCTCTATTTGTTGAGCGAGTGAAAGATAATGTTGCACTGTGAAAAGTGCACCATACTGTCTTTCACCATCACTATTTTAATAGTGATAGACATTTTTTGCACAACCAGAAAAAGAAATTACAATTATAATTTCATAGTGCGACATACCATCTTTCACCATTACTATTTCCATAGTGCCACATGGTACCTTTCACCCTCTAACATAGTGCAACATACTATCTTTCACTATCACTATTTCAATAGTGCACCAAACTATCTTTCACCCTCACTACTTATTGACATAGTGCAACATACTATCTGTCAACGTCACTATTTCCATACTGTGACATACTATCTTTTACCATCACTATTTCCATAGTGCAACATACTATCTGTCAACGTCACTATTTCCATTCTGTGACATACTATCTTTTACCATCACTATTTCCATGGTGCAACATACTATATTTCAACCGCCGCGTCAGTAGTTATCAGGGTATCACCGAGATACCCCTTTGCTCGAAAGTGTAACCTCGTGGAGGTGATGAAAAGTTTTTATGATACACGCCATCTTCATAAAATCGTATCAAAGTTTTAGCTTCGTTTTTCATCGAAATTATAGCGATAATAATTTAGCTCTTATAAAAGTATCAGTGTTGTCTAACGTGTAATTAACATATTGTTTTTCCTGTGACCTGGTTTGATACATTTAAAAAACAAAAGAAGATAGCACAACTTTTATCTATGTTTTTTGTTCAGTTTTGTCTATTGTGTATTTCGATTTCTTTCTGTTGTTGTTCATACTATGTCAATTATCTGTTTAATTAGTTGTGTTTAGTTGTTGTAGTTATTATTATTACTATTAATTAATACACAATCAGGTTAAAGCTGATGCATGTATACCACTTTCGTGCACTTGTAAAATGTGTATCTAGTCTGTTTTTAAATAGGCACATCTTCTATCCATGCTTTTTGTTTAGTTTTGTGTATTTCGGTTTCTTTCTGTTGCTCTGAACTATGTCAATTATCTGATTATTTTGTTTCTGTAATGCGTGTTGTTGTTCTACTGGCTCTTATCATACAGGCTTTAGCTTAGAATAAGGGCCAGCAAACACCATTGTACATTTCTTTCTATTACTGATCAAGGCTTGTTTAGTTATATTAATGATGTACCTACTGTTAACAACTAAGAAAATTATGAGCATGCAATTATAATTTAATAGATAAATAGTTTATGTGATGTACAAACCCACATTATGCTTTTGAACAATAAACAAATTTTTAATTTTTTTTTTTAATTATTACTATTACTATTACTATTAATTAATACACAAGCAGGTTAAAGCTGATAAATGAACACCACTTTCGTGCACTTCCAAAATGTTTATCTAATTATCAGTCGGTTTTTAAATGAGTTAACTGAAGGAGCACTATTCTTTTTTTGTTCACCAACTTTTTCTGAGTACAAAGCGTTTTTTTTCTAATGTGTAACCTAAAGCCTACTTTTCCAAGATCCATAAGGAGTTTGAAGTGGACGGTGAACTTTACGAAGATGGCGTTCCTAGATTTTTTAGAAAGCGTCTGTGTTTTCGCGGTCCACAACCAGTTTTGTTGCGCATCGCGACGCGACGGCGTCGTGTGGTATTAAACACAAACATATGCTCAAACAGAAGGTTAAATTAAGATTAAGTGGCATTGTTTTTATACGTTATCAACCCTTGTATGTCCCCACTGCTAGAGCACGGGTCTGTTCCTGCATCGCAGGAAGGTTAGGCCATACTCCACCACGAGGGCCAAGTCCGGGTTGGTGGAGGATTGTAAGACAGTGGCGGGCCTTACTGTCAGAAAGCCTAATTAGAGGCTACAAATTCCACCCATGCCGGGATTCGAACCCGTGACCTCTGCGTATCCGTGCCAGCGCTCTTTCCAACTGAGCTAATGGGCGACTCATCGGCATCAGTGAAATTTCAAACCTCTTTACAATATTCTCTGTATTACGTTCTTAATTAGGTTTTTTAAAATTGTTCTTAGGACGGGTTAGTGCATTAAAAAGAATATAATGAAATTTTGTAGTTTAAGTGGCATTGTGCTCTGCTATCTTAATTGTTCTATAATGTAATCTGAAGACCAAAAAAACTACTTCTACAAACAACAACAGGCGTTTCTACTGACACTTATTTTACTTCAGTATGTCTTCGGCCGAATACTCAATACTCAATACTCAATACTCAATACTCAATACTTTATTGCAGCCATAAGTTTGGTAAGTTCTTATATAATATAACAGATAATGTGTATCATTATGGACCCTGTCGGGCACAGCAAAAGCCTTACAACCAAAATCTTATAGCTAATGTGGTATCCAGTACCTGCGAACTATTTAATTTCCACAATTTTATCTTAAAAACTAGGTAGGTATCCTATAATTGCATAAAATATAATTTTTATTATACATCTTATTTAAATTTATCTTCTAAGTATTCATTCACAGTATAATAGCTTCTGGAGATGAGCAACTGTTTTAGGTTTTTACAGAATTCTTTGTCATTGATATTGTTTCTGAGTGTCTCGGGTAACTTGTTAAAAATCTTAACTGACATTGTGAGTGGACTTTTCGAGTGCAATTGTAATTGAGATGTTGGAACGTTTAATTGGTTTTTGTGACGTAATGAATACTTTGACTGCATTTCTTTTCGTTTTAAATAAAAATCTGGGTGTTGTCGTACAAATTCACATATTTTATAAATATATATGCAAGGTAGGGTAAGAATTTTGTGTTTTTGAAAATGGATTTTACAGCTGTCTGTTTGTTTTATATTTACTATTATTCGTATAAGTTTCTTTTGACTTGTGAAAAGGGTAGAGACATCAGTACTATTCCCCCATAGTATGACACCGTAACTGAGCCACGCATAAGCGTATGCATAGTAAGTAGTTAAGGCTGTTTGTAAATTTGTGGTTTTTTTTATTTCTCTTAGTGCATAAGAAAAACTTGCAAGCTTTGATCGTAGTTTTTTTATGTGTTTTTTCCAATTAACATTTGTGTCTATTTCTAAACCAAGAAGTGTGAAATTTGTAACAGTTTCTAAATTTTCATTGTTGTATTGGAAGTTTATATTTATGGGGGTTTTTTGATGTGGGTAAAAGGGCATTATTTTAGTTTTCTTGTAGTTTATTTCTAGATTGTGTTCACTGAGCCAGTCTGTTGTTTTATCTAGTATCTTAGTCAGTGTTTCATTTATATTACTGTTGTTTTGGCATGAGGTAAGTAGGGATATGTCGTCTGCAAACATAACACATGGTCCATCCATGATCTTAGGCAAGTCATTAATGTAGATTAGGAACAGGAGACAGCCTATTACACTTCCTTGAGGGATTGAGGCATTTATAACCTTAGTTTTAGATCGTACATTTTTAATTTCGCTTGTAGCATAATTAAAATGTTCAATTTCTACCGCTTGTTCCCTGTTCTTTAGGTATGATTTTAGCCAATTATACGTTGTTCCTCGAATTCCTATTCCATTTAATTTTTCTAGTAGTATTTTATATTGCACTTTATCATAAGCTTTGGTCATGTCTAGTAATATGCCAATTGCATATCTTTTTTTATCCAGTATATTAAGTGTTTCTTGAATATATTTATAAACAGCTAGCGTTGTTGATCTCTTTTTCCGAAATCCATTTTGGCAGTCGTCGAATATTTTATATTTTTCACAGAAGTTGTAAATACGATCACACATAGCTTTTTCGAATATTTTTGAGGCTGCTGGCAAAAGTGCAATTGGACGGTAGTTATTTGGTTCAGTTTTTGTGTCTTTTTTGTGGATTGGTTTTATAATTGCTTTTTTGAGAAGATCTGGGAAACTTCCTTCATTGAATGATTGGTTGATTAGTGTGCAAAACGGTACAGTAAGTTGGTTTGCGCATTGTCTAAGCAAGCATGACGGAAGTTCGTCTACTCCAAAACTTTTCTTATTTTTAAGGCTTCTGATTATTTTATGGACTTCTCGGTGATCTACTGGTTTTAGAAAAATTGAGTTTGTAGAAGGGTAGAGCACTGGGCGTCCACATGGGTCATTTTTATTTGACTTAAGGTTATTCGCGTTCGTGGTTGGTGTTCCTATCGAAGCAAAGAATTCATTGAACAAATCAGCGACGCTTTTAGGGTCAGTAATTGGTTGATTCTTAAATAGTAACTGAATGTTATTTTTTTCTTTTTCTGTTTTTTTGTTTGTGCGCTCGTTTATTATACTCCACATAGTTTTTACCTTATTATTTGATATTTTTAGTTTATTTATGTACTGTAGTTTTTTTGCCATAATGATCGCTCTTTTTAGTATTTTTTCATATTGTTTATAGTATTGTGTAAGTATTTTGTTATTTGTTTGTTGTGACATTATTTTAAGCAGTCTTTTATTTTTGCATGATAATTTAAGACCTACTGTTAACCAGTGTTTTTTGGGATTATATTTTATTTTTATTTTTTGTTTAGGCATACATTGGTTTAAAATATTCGTTAGTGTATCATGGAATGCTGTGTAGTTTTCGTTGATATCCCTGTCCTCTGTAAGTACATTATGCCAGTCTATAGCGCTGATCTTTAATTTGAACTGGTCCATAGTTTTGTTGTTGTATATTCTTGTATTTGTATACCACGATTTTTTTAGGGTTTGGGGTACTTTCAAAGTTATGATTGTTCCACTATGGTCTGAAAATCCTAGTTCTTTTACAGTGGTTTGAATATTTTTATCAAAAAAGTTAGTGAATATTAAGTCAAGACATGTTGACGCAGTTTTTGTGATATGAGTCGGTTTTGTTATATGTTGCTTAAGTTTATATTCTGACATAAAATCTATAAACTGGTTAGTTTTTAGGCTATTTAGTAAGATGTCTATATTAAAATCTCCTCCGAGAATGATGTTATATTTAGAATACCTTTTTGTGACATGGTTTAGAATTACTTTTAGTTGGTTATAAAAAATATGTTCTTCGTTTCTGTTCCAATATATTAAAATGATGAGTAAGTTTTCTTTTGGTAATTCTGCTGCGCAGATCTCTAGCACGTATTCAATTGAAAAAGCTGTGATATCATTCCTTTCTATGGTGTCGAATTGTTTTTGCACAAGTATACATACGCCTCCACCGGTTCGAGTTTTTCTACAGAAGGATGCTGCTATTTTATACTCATTTACTTGTAGGAGCTTAATTTTTTCCAGAGTTAGCCATGATTCACTAATGCATATTGCTTGATAAGTTGGATCGTCGTGTACGAATGCGGCTAATAAATCTTGTTTATTAAAAAGACTTTGGAAGTTTTGAAATAATATTTTGATTTGCATACTTTTATTCTCTGAGGATTGAAAGTTTCGATTCTGTTTTTTTGAGATGCTTGAATCTACAATGGTTTTAATATGGTTATTTATTACGTTGTTCAATTTTATTACATTATTGTTTTCATTTTGCTTGTCTATGTATGTGTGTGAGAGTGTGGGTGTGATTAGGTGTGCGGGATGACTTGAGAGTGTCTGTGTGTGAGTGGTTGATGTTGGGATGAGTAATTGGGAGTGTATCAGGTTAGTATGATTGTTTCTCTTACTGTACAGTTTTTCTATATTTTCAACATGATTATTTGTTGCGAAAACTACTAGTTCTTGTATAATATTCTCCTGGAAATGTATGTTGTGTTATATTGTTAGACGGTTCTGTTGTTTCCTTTTCTTGCTGTTCATCATTGTTGTATTCTCTCCCATTTATAATCAATTTGTTATTAACAATTATAGCGTATTTTCCATCTCGTCTAGCTTGGCGTAATATTTCTATGAGTTTACGTCTCGTTTTCAATTCCTTTTCATTCAGGTATTCTGTGATATGCAGGCCTGTATTCTTGAATAGTTGGCTGTACTGAAGTATGGTTTTTGTCATGTTTTTACTTAGTAGCTCTATAACCAACGGCCGGCAATTTCCCCTACGGCCAATTCGTTGTGTTTCTTCTACATAGCCATGCACATTTAGATTCATTACATCATAGAATATTTGGATCACGCGCTCATGGACATCGTTTTCAGTTTCACCATACGTTTCTTCCAAGCCGTGTAGTACAATTTTTTTGCAGTTATTTTCCTCGTTATTTTTGCCAAATGGCTTTAAATCATTTTGTAGTGTTTTTAGTTCTTCTTTTAGTTTATTGTTATCCTTTTCTAGAGCAGTGATCCTTTGCGTTAAAAGGGATACTTCTCTTTTTAGTGCACTCTGTTCTGTAGAGATAGTATCTGTTCTTTGAGTTATTTCTAATTTTAGGTTACTTATCGCTGCAGAAATTTCGGTTTTTATCAACGACTTCAATTCGGAAATAAATTTTGTATTGTTATTTTCCAGATTATCGCTTAGAAGCTTTTGGAAGTCTGTTAATGTAATTGAGCTCTTCGGACTGTTTCTTTCTGGTGTAGGTTTCGATGTGCTATTGTTCAAGGTGTCACCCAATAAGCTCTGGTCGTCCCGTGTGTATCCTTCTACATCCAATGAATCGTCGTAAGGCTCTCTGTTCTGTATTTTCGCTCTCACCGTGACATTCATGTCCTCTTCTTCTCTATTTTGGTATTGAGGTCGTGCTGGGGTATTAGAGTTAATTTTTTTCCGCATTTTACAAATGCATTGTTGACATTCCCAATTTTGCCTTTTTTCTGTAGTCATCAAGTTATAAAAACGTTTTTCTGACACGTTTGCGCATTGTAAATCATAGGTTTGTAAGCACAAAGAGCATTTTAGAAATTGCTTCCCCGTGATTTTTGTTAAACATCCTGCACAGTCCGCCATCTATTGCCGAAACGGGCTACTTGTGTTTACTTGAATTTTTTGTCAATCACTACTGGCGTTCATCTCAAACGTCAAACGTCATTCAAATATTTAAAGGCATCTTAAGTAATTGACAAGCCGTTAAATACAAAATTCGTATACACAAACGTTAGTTAAAAGCTTGTGTTAAATTTAAGTGGAACACAAAATAACTGGCAGTTAAACATCACTCAGCGAAAAATTCGTATACTCGAACGCAACTTAGCGCGATTTATCTGTCAAATGGGCTGTCAAATCGAGTTGAGTAGGCGTTACAATTGAAAGTGGTCGCGAGGACCTTCAAATCGTAAAAAAGTTGTAATATCAGTGAACTTATGTGAAAAACAATGTCCTTATCATGTCGAGGAAGGGCCTAATGTGCCTCGAAGAAATGAGGCAAAGTTAAATTAAATTAAGAGTATTATAATAAAACAGACTTCCATGCGCGGTTCCGGCTGTCGAAAGAGACGGTATTATATTTGGAGTCTGTCCGTCTTTTGACATACAATCCAACCAGTTACAAGGAGTAATAGATCCAAACAGCCAGTGGACCAAATTTTAATAACCCTGCGTTATTAATATTTATTATGCTACTGGCAGAATAACGCATAATAATAATTCTCATTCAATTCTTGTTTATATTAGTATTTATCAGGGAATAGCTTTAAAAAACCGCAATACCGCAATGTTTTTATTGTGGTAGACTTTTCAAATGTCATTGGTGAGATGGCCCTAACGTTTCGTTCTACGACAATATAATATATTATTATTACAACATTAAACATTTTGCTTTGTACAAAACGAGGTAATAATAATTTAAGTTTGTTTCATAAATCATATTATGATTTATTTTATTTTATTTTTATAAAAATACTTCATATTTCATCACAAAACTTAAAATTTATCGAACAAATTCTGCGTAAATCGGATACACAACGTAAGTTTAAATATTTTGTCAATGAAAACAGACTTGTTGTTTATTTGACGGCTTCTCAGCTGATCACGGTCTGAAATTGTTTGAATGACGTTTGTGTATACCACTCAATATTTAACAGATGTTCAAATTTGAATGCCCTTCAACTTTGAACATCTGTTCTAGTGATCGATTTGACTGACGTTTGAGTATTCGGCCGTTAGAAAGTCAGAAAACCTTAGGGGTGCATAAAAGGAACCTCAGAGAATGTCGTACTCTCGGAGCCCGTACGTTTGACGCACCCAGAGCAACAATCAGCGAGCCCCTTACGCTGATTGGCAATTCTTTCACCACGCCGCCCTATGAAAAATAACTGTCTTAGATCCATCAAAAGTGTACCACGCCAAGAAAAATAACATTCTTAGATCCTTCGAAAGTGCCTTAGACGTAGTGTCAAGCAATGCTAAAATGTCTTGCACTGTGCTTCTGTTCTGTTCCATGCAATCTCATGGTAATTTGGTAGCCAAACGAAATGGCATGTTGATTACAGCCACAAGGATGCGCGGTAGGACGCGGGGATTTCCTAAAAAACTTTATAATGCTGCCAGCCAAGAATTTAGGGCTTAGCTTTTATTATTCAAATTTCAAAATTTCAAATTTCAAATAATTTTATTTCAACGTAAAGAATTTACATTCTGTTTGCTGAATGTCAATGTACAATGTAAAGTGTAAGCCGCCGCCTTCGGGCCGTAATTGTAGTGGAGAAAAAGGCAGCGGAAAAAAAAACTCCACTCTGACCATCTTTTCTCAAATCATCTTAAAAACCAAATACATCAGTTGCCATATGTAAACCTAATAAGATTTCATGATTGCCATTAACAACCCTAAATGCCAAAGCATTAGTCAAATGTCTCACAATAATAGGGGAAAACATAAGTGCTGCGGCCAGACACACGAACAGCACTCGTTCACGAGCATAACGCAGTGCTCAGCCATCATCAGTCTCAACCATTTTGGAGGGAGATAGATGACCCGAACACCACGCTACCATTCGAATGACCTTTAGCAAACTTGCAGTTAAGTTTTTGTCAGTTATATAAGGTATCATATAGTTATTAATATGCAATCACGTCGTCTGTACACACTTGTATTATAAAATATGTTATACTTAGTTATACTTAACAATAAAATCGCGGTGGAATTGGTTTACTACCACGGATTAGGATCGTTTATATAGTCGTCTATTCTATAATATGCCTTTTTACATAGCGAATTTTTAATGAAAGTTTTAAATTTATTTTCAGACAAGCATAGAACACGTTCTGGAATTTTGTTGTAAAAACGAACGCAGTAACCTACAAATGATGTGCCTACCTTGGCTAATCGGGATTTAGTACAAGCAACCTTGTTTCTATTCCTTGTGTTTACGTTATGAACGTCCCTATTTAATTTAAACATTGTTATATTTTTTCGGACATACATTATATTATCGAATATATATTGGCAAGCCAGTGTAAGAATGCCTATTTCTTTAAAACGCTCCCTTAGCGATTCTCTACTGTTTAAGTTGTAAATAGCTCTTATTGCTCTTTTTTGCAAGACAAATATGGTTTCTATATCTGCTGCCCGTCCCCATAATAACAAACCATACGACATGACACTGTGAAAATAACTAAAATAGACCAGCCTCGCCGTCGACACGTCTGTAAGTTGTCTAATTTTTCTGACTGCAAACGCTGCTGAACTCAACCGACCCGACAGTTTTCCAATATGCTGACCCCATTGCAGTTTTGAGTCTATCGTTATGCCTAAAAAAAGCGTGGACTCTACCAGCTCTAGCCTCTCACCAGATATTTTTAAACTCGTGTCAACATTTTTAACATTGGGTAGTGAGAATTTGATGCATTTTGTCTTTTTTGCATTTAGCATCAGATTGTTTATAGTGAACCAGTTTAGAATAGTAGATAAAGCATTGTTTACATCGTCTACATTACTTATACCTCTCTTTACTTTAAAAATTAAGGAAGTATCATCTGCAAACAACACTATCTGCGAAAGCTTTTCTACTAGGTAGGGCAAATCATTTATATATACCAAAAAAAGGAACGGACCCAGTATAGAACCTTGAGGGACTCCTACTTTTACATCAGAACCCGAGGATTTAACTCTATTAATATCAACCTTTACAGTTCTGTCTGTTAAGTAAGATCGAAGAAGACTTAGTGATTTATTACTTAAACCATATCGGTGCAATTTTATGAGAAGTGTTTCGTGGTCAACGCAGTCAAACGCCTTAGAAAGGTCACAGAAAACCCCAATGGCATCCTGCGACTCCTCCCACGCCTCAAAGATATGCTTTACTAACGCTATGCCTGCTTCCGTCGTTGAGCGGCCTTTTGTAAACCCGAACTGTTTCTTATGGAAGAGCTTATTTATACTAAAATGAGTTTGCAATTGATGTAATATTACTTTCTCAAAAACTTTACTTAGCACCGGCAGTATTGCTATAGGTCTGAAATTATTTGGATCTTCACTATCACCAGATTTAAACAAGGGTACGATTTTACTTAACTTTAATAGATTAGGAAAGGTTCCCTGGTCAACACATTTATTAAAAATCAAAGCAAGGTAAGGTGCTAGAATATTGATTATAGTGGATATTAATTTAACCGATAACCCCCACAAATCTTCAGTCTTTTTTAAGTTTAACTCTTTAAATGTTTTGACAATAGTTAAGGTAGTTATATGGGAGAATTGGAAGTCAACTTTACATGGATTTGTACTTTCCAAAAGTAAGGTATCGGCTAATTGGGAGGAAGAATTTAAGCTAGCCGTTATATGCAGTGGCATGTTTTTAAAAAAAGTTTGAAATATTTCTGCTATGTCCTTCTTCGAATTAACTAACTTACCTTCGATCTTCAACGCAAATCCCTGGTCCTTAGGTCTCGTTTTACCTGTTTCTTTGTTAATTACTTGCCAGACTGTTTTTATTTTATTAGTAGACGCCATAATTTTTTTACTTATACTTATCGATTTGGCTGTTAAACAAGTTTGTCTAAAAGTTTTTGAATATTTTTTTACGTACTCTTTGAACGTCGGATTGTGATTGAATTGTTTTTCTTCATACAATTCATAAAGCCTTTTCCTACTTCTATATATACCTGGCGTTGCCCATTCTGAAAACCCGCTTTTTAACTCTGTAATTTTTTTTACGTTAAAAACATGTTCAAATTCTTTTGATATGGTTGAAAACAATACTTGATATAACGTATTCGCATCATTGCTATCGAAATTCAACGAATTTAACTTTATGTTTATATTTTTTTTAAATAATTCAATTTTTTTCTCTGTTATTGGCCTACAATTTAATTCATTGCATTTTTTTGCTTCCAGTACTGACGGTAGGACTACCCATAGCCCGCTATGGTCCGACTGTAATTTGTGTATGACTTCTTTTTCTAAATATTCACAATTGCAAAAGACATTATCTATGCAGGTAGCGCTAGTAGCAGTTGTCCTAGTGGGTTCTGTAAATAAATTATCTAAATTATATGACCTGAAAAGGCTTGCGAGTTTAGTTTTAAGTGGACCTTGAACTAAGAAATCTATATTGAAGTCCCCACACACCACTATGCTCTTCGTAGTACTGAATAGGCGTTTTAAGGCATCCTCCATAAGTAATTCAAATTCATTATAATTTGATTGTGGCGGCCTATAAACACACATTACTATATACCTATCCAATTCCACACACGATATCTCAATTAAACGTTCAACAGATAGACTGACAATATCTTTTCTTTCTTTAATTTTCAAACTACTTTTGACAAAGATCATTGAACCTCCTCTTATTGAGTGTTGTCGGTTAAAAGTGCTTGCTGCTAAATAGTCTTTTAAAGTAAATGACATTTCAGAATGTTTCAGCCAATGTTCTGTTAAACACAAAATATCTACATTGAAATCTGCTAAAAATAGTTCAATTAAATTGTCTTTGCCGGAAAAACCCTGTATATTTTGTGCAACTAAATTGATACCTAACTTAGGGTTTTCCTTTGTCTGCGATGGCAGTTTAAAGCCATTGACTGTGTGTTTGAGCCCGCTGTTGAATTATTACTAATACTAGTAACACGGTTGTCATTCCTATCAGGTTGTGTTATAATTCCTATAACCACAGAGTCAAAAATATTGTAAGCTAACAAAGTAGCTAACTTACGTCGACTATTTTTCGTGAGGTACACAGTATCTCGCGTCAAAAAGTAATTCTTAACAAATTTGTTAAGATCAAAAAATGATATGTCACTATGACGACATGTCAAATGGTGAATGTGTATGTTCAAGCTATGGATGTCATTATTTTCTTTTGCTGACAGGGACTGAGAATATGGGAAAGCGCAAAACACTAATTTTCCCATCCACAGTTGGACATCTTTAGCTTGACCATATAATTCAAATATATTGTTTATATCAGTCTTTTTAACACCTTGGCTATTTCCTACTAATAAAATGTAGGTTGTGTCGTTCTGTATTGGGCTTTTGAACAGCTCTTTAACAATGTCAGTAAAACTTGAATGGGGATAGCATTTATTCAGCACATTTTGTGTCAGCCTGTCATTCAATAAAGGACCTAACCCTGCACCTATTCACAGGCAATAACCTTTTTATGGGTATTTATGACCCACCGTATAAACAAGGTATTAGCGCAGGGTTGATAAACAGTCCAAAAGTATTTCTTAATAATTCGTGATACTCATAACATAGTACATCGGCCAGCAGCAAAAAATTGAAAGTGACTACCTACAATAATTGACTGTACTAGCCACTTCAGTCTACCCAAGACCATGGCAACTGTAACGCTGTCGTAACGTCGAGACATGAGGTAATTAGTTTTTACCAAATAAATAATCGCTATTAGACCCGTTTAATACAGTCTAAAACCGGAAAGAGCGGTTCGGGGGTCTAGGTCCGATCCGAATGCGTAAAAATACGGGTATAGAAATCTCGGACCGAATTCGGATATTGCTTCCGCACTAGCCCGATCTCTGATCTAAATCCAAGCAGATCAGGGGCTAAATCCAACTAGCCAAATTTTTTATGTAGGCTCGATGGTGTCCCACTGCTGGGCAAAGGCCCTTTTGCCTTCCACTCCTCCCTGTTCATGGCCACCTCCTGCCAGCCTGGCAGAAAGGTCGTGAGGTCGTCCCACCATCTCCGCTTAGGTCGGCCACGTTTGCGTTATCTGTCGCGCTGAACCCAGTCAGGGACGATTTTTGCCCACCTCTCTGGGCCCATACGGCTTAGGTGGCCCGCCCAATTCCACTTGCAGCTCCAACATCGACAATTTTGGTTCTGGAACGCAGTATTGTATTGCGAATTCTCTCAATTCTTTTTACTCCTAGAATACTGAGCTCCATTGTCCGCAGCCCATAAGCAGGGTTTATTTTACACATAATAGTTTTACGTAGAAATGTCACTTATACACTACAAGATTTTTTTGAGGTAATGCGTTCCCGTGGGATAATATTTTACTGTTACCGTAACCTTTTTTCAAGTCAAAATAACTTATCTCAATAACCGTACGCATGTATCCCAAAGGCCGAGATCAGGGACTGCCAGTCACTACCTATTATTGTGAAATAATAAATAAATGAGTTTTAGTCGTAAAATTGCTGTGTGGTGTCGGCCTAAAGAATAGCACCAACCCACTGCTTCCCGCGGGTGTCGTAAAAGGCGACTAAGGGATACAAACCAGGGGGTGGGCAGCAACGCCCCCTGCAGTACAATTCCACCGAACTGCGATCCCCAACCCGCATGCCCAGCGTGGGGATTATGGACATTACCCCCTATGATAGCACAACGTGGCGCTCTTTAGGGGAGGGCAATGTCCAGCAGTGGACTAGTATAGCCTGCCGACGACGACCGACGACGTGAAATTACGCGTGTTTTAGTTATAGATAGATCTAGCAATCCGCATAATATCAATAAAATTAAATTGACTGTGTGGTCCCTGACAAGACAGAAATTTCGTAAAATAGTCCGTCATGACTAAAAGCTTAAGAACCACTGGTTTAGAAGATCGAATCACCCACCCACGCTAAAGTCGCTTTCTTACGCCCTTAATACGACTTGCTATTATTGGTCATCGCTCTATCTAATCACATCGCGAGCCCAATATGTTATGGAATGTGGACAGTGGGTTTTATCACCTACCATTTTGGTCCATCGCCTTTTGAGAAGCGTCCTTATAGTAGGTCGCTAACTCGTACGGCTCTGAGGTACCACGGCCCTGTGAAGTTTTATTGTCGTATTAACAGTATAAACACAAATTGTATAGTTTTTTTTACGATAAGAGAACTACGCAAATTAGCGAGCTGAAGTGGCAGTGGGCTGGCCATGTCTCGCGGAGAACCGACAACCGTTGGAGTAAACGTGTTCTTGAGTGGAGACCGCGATTCGGCATACGTAGTGTAGGACGCCCTCCGACCATGTGGGATGACGATTTGCGAAAAACTGCCTCCGTATGCTGGATGCGACAAGCTAAAGACAGGGCGCTATGGCGCTTATTAGGGGAGGGCTATGTATAGCAGTAGACCAATATAACCTGAAGAAGAAGAAGAACTACGCGTCTTAAAAATAAAAACTATTTACTATCAACGTAACATAACTTCACGTATGTATCCCAGCCACTGACTGCCACTTGCCACAATTATGGTACATCATCTTTGCTTCATCAACGTTCAAAAGTCGTCGCATCCACGCACACCGGTTCCGGGCACTTTAGCTGGCTTTGAAGCAAAGCCTTAAAAACCTATTTAAAGGCTAAAAATTCCGCCCACGCCGGGACCCGCGACCTCTGGCTAACCGTACTAGCTCTCTCACAACTGAGCTAATGGGCAAATGCCGGCATCAGCGAAATTTCGAACCTTTTTACAATACTCTCTGTATTACGTACAGGCAGCGACATCTGGCTGACGTAATTTGCACTTGCAGCTCCAATTTGCAGCCCAAACCTTACTTTGCAGTTAGGTTTTACATCGGAATGATATCGCTGTACCCACATTATTATATTCTTTTTGTTGCACTAAGCCGTGCTGAGGACAATTAAAGGACAGTAAAGAGAACTTCGTGTAAGGAAAAAGCTGCTCGCTTGTTTTATTGCGTCGGAAGTCACGTTAACAATTTTTTTTAATATATATTTTTTACATCGTACATACATACATAACCTCACGCTTGTATCCCAGAGGGGTAGGCAGAGACCAGGGACTGCCACTTGCCACGATCCTGACAGATCACCTTCGCTTCATCAACGTTCATAAGTCGTTGCATGAACGCACGCCGGTTCCGGGTACTTCTTATCTTTCCCTTTGCTAATACATCCCCTATCTGGTCGTTTTACATTGTAACATGGCCTAGTGACATTACTAAAGCCGCTGGAAAGAAATGGACGATATTAGCAGAGACCAAGGTTTTTAACCTCAAAGAGAAGAATCCTACCAGAGAGTTCTATTCATGGGACTGGAAACTAAAAAGATACCAAAAACAATATGGGAGTTATTTTTAAAGGGTTCTAATCGCGCTTATTAGTCTACCCGAGAACACGGCAACTGTAACGCTGCCGAAACGTCGGGAAATAAGGTAATTACGTTTTACCTAATAAATAATCGCCTAGACCCGTTTAATATATAACTATGTATGAGTATCGCGAATCATTAAGAAATACAATACGGGAGGTTTGCCACAAATCTATAGACTGTGCAGCATCCATTGCAGCGTCAATTCAATCCTATGCATTAAAATCATTTACTTGCTGCGAAATGAAACCGTGCGAAATATTTACAGCAGTGTCTATCAGTCTCTAGTCATTTCGAGGGATGACCTATGCAGCAATTCCCAAACAAACGTTATAGTCTGTTAGCTTTTAGAATATACCTCGGCTGCTATCGGATAGAATCGGATATATTCGTGTAATAGAAATATCCAAACTAGTACATATGACACTTAATTAAATAAACTTAATAAGAAAAGTCTATATAGAGCAGGAAGTAGTAGGTACTATACTCGTGTGCTTTCGGCGAAAACCGAAGCCTACTCTTGAGCCCGAGGTATATTCTAAAAGCTAACAGACTATACAGTTTATTAGTTTTTAGGATATACCTGGACTACTATCGGACAGAATCGGATATATTCGTGTAGTACATTATATCGGTACCAACATGACTTTTAATTTCGAAATCGAAACTAATAGGACACTTTTAAATTTATACTTAGCAAGAAGTAGTATTACACTCGCATGTTTTTGGCGAAAACCAAAGCCTAGAGCCCGAGGTATATTCTAAAAGCTAACGGACTGTACGTAGTTTGATTTTAATTTACAAACGACATGTATCATACACAGGATTTGCATTTCAACACGTAAATCGTCATTCAGAAGCTTGACTCTAGTGAAAAGTCGCTATGAAAATGCTTATAAGGCTCTATTTTTTTTTTAAACCTTGCAAATTGTACTTTGCCAAGTTAACATATTGACAAAATGTAATTGCGATGTGTTTGTAAATAAAATTCTAATTTTTGTGTGGGAGTCGTCTCGTGATGCGCACTCTTAAGTTCTCGATCCAAAAGTAGGCAATTTGTGCAGAAACTACCCCGCCCGGCAAAGGACCTATAAAGACGAAAGTCTGTCGCCTATTTGTGAACGATAATAAAGAGGTACCTAGTTGTCACTTTATGCGTCACCGATACTGCCAATGAGTTGGTTAGCCTCAGAGAACTTACAGATGGATTTTATTTGAGTTTAAGATACTTAAACACTCCTTACAAGGCTTTCGGACGGATCTTACTCTGAGTAACACAAGTAGGGATTTTCCGTATATTCATCGAGAGTAAAGATCGAAGGTGTTCAAATAAGTTGGTTAGCCACAGTGCTCACAGATGGATTTTATTTGAGTTTAAGATACTTGTACACATCCCTACAAGGCTTTCGGACGGATGTCCGTGTCTTAGATGCTTAGTCTGAGTAACACAAATAGGTATTTTAGGTACATTCGAGATGATTCTTGATTTGGCATTTCAAGCGCTGAGGCATTTGAACACCTCAGACCTTCGGGTTTTCTCAAGATGTTTTCCTTTCACACAAAAAAGTAGTATGATTAACATTATAAGGACTTTTCAAAAACCTATTTAGAGGCTAAACCTACCCACCCATGCCGGGACTCCAACCCGCGACCTCTGGCACGGTTAGCCAGAGGTCGCGGGTTCGAGTCCCGGCATGGGTTTAAATAGGTTTTTAAAATTGTCCTTAGCACGGGTTAGTGCATTAAAAATTGTATGATTTTAAGGACTTTCAAGTAATACTTAAGCTTACCCACTTGAATAAGTTCATTTTCAATGAAACAACACAGCTGTTAACAATATTTGTCTTTAATAACCCTCCTCAAGATCTTTCCAGAAGGATTTTTAGGTATACTATCTAGTAACATTACATCATTGATTCTTTTATATGGAGCCACTCTCTCCTTCACGAACTCTACGATACTTTCTTCAGTGACTTTTACGCCATCTTTAGGTACGATGAAGGCTTTGGGCCGCTCGCCCGTCCTTTGATCTGGAATACCGACCACGGCTGCGTCTAAAACACCTGGATGCTCTTTTAGGACGAACTCTAGTTCTGCTGGAGGCACCTGGTAGCCTTTGACCTGCGGACAGAGTTTCATAAGGTCAGCTAATATACAGGGTGTCTCATTCAAATCGGCCAGTATGGGAAAGTCTGAAACTATAAGACATACTGTTAGGGTTTCATTAATTTCAGATGTTTTGTAGTTTCAATAAATAAAAGTTGTTGTATTTGAACGGAACAAACTGTCAAACTGTAATTCCATGCTGAGTCTGTGACATTTCAGCAACTCTTTACTCTCAACCGGAAAGGTTAAATGTTAAAGCTACTTTTATTTGAATTCAACCAATGGCATGACGGTTTGACATTTTGGGAGTTGGTAGTCCTGTTTGGTACACAATTGTAAGTTGGTATGCCTGGTGGGTTGACAAGTAAGATGGTGGGGTTGGTTCGAAGTGACCAATGAGAGCACAAGGTTTTTCCCGCCAAGCGATCGTGCGCATGGCGGGCGGTTTTTGACCAGCTGGGCATTCTTTTCCTGACTTCGAGCGGAGTAACTTGTGTTGCGTGTGATTTTGTACCGGTGTGGAGAACTTATCGAATAAAAGGTAACTGAACATGTACTATGTACTCTTTCGTATTATTTCTAGCTCTTGAGTTTGATATTGCTATATTTCAGAAGTGGTAACGTATCTAAATTCACATTGTATCTTTAGGCCCAGTAATTACGGTACCTAAACAATTTATTGTAACCATGTGTCTTTCCTGTTTTACCAATCGATTTTAAATATTCTAATCATCGACTACAATCTTCACTAAACGTGAAATTGCCAAAGGTACCAGTTTAATTATTTTGCTACCTACTTGTAACGATTTATTTTTGAAAAAAAAACTTATTTTTCAAACGATTCTTTTACAAAACATTGGCTATTTCAAATCAGTGCTTCTCTTGCTTTATTGGGTTGTTTGCAACGTTCTTTTTCTTTTCCTTTGCTCACGAGTTTCGTCACATGGAGAACCGCGATGAGAAATACGGTGAGGAGTCCGGACGTTGCAGCCGAGATTCTGAACGCCGCAGCCGCGGGGTAGATTGCCGCAGTCGGGATCGGGACCGTTACTGCAGGGAGTCTGGCCTCACCAGCCGGGACGACCGGCGCAGTCGCGGGCTTGATCGCCGCCGGAGTCTACACCGCCGCAGCGGAGGCCCTGACCGTCGGAGTCGGGAGCCGGACCGCGGAAGCCGCGAATTGGACCGTCGCATCAGGGAAACCAGCCGCTCCAGTGGAAGGTCCAATCGCCGCACCAGGAGCCGAGAGCCGAATCGTCGTGACAGCGAAAGGAGCCGTCCTAGCCGGGACCGTGATCGTCGCAGCAATGGGGGGGTCAACCGCAGGAGCAGGGGGCCTGAACGTCGGAGTCAGGACCCTGACCACGACGGCCGGGATTCTGATTGCCCTGGTGGGGGACCTAACCGCTGTAGCCGCGATTATGATCGCCACAGTGGAGGGTCTACCCACTATGGCCAGGATGTGGGCCGTCGCAGCGTCAGGCCCGACCGACGTAGTCACCGGCACGAGGGCTGCAGTCAGGAGCCTGAGCGACGGCGCCTTGTGACGCCCAGCAGCCGGGCAGTTTCGCGAAGCCGGAGCCGACTACGCACCTCCAGTCATGCAGAGCATCGTGACAACGCGGGACAGTCTAGAAGGTCACGTAGTCCTTCTTTTTCTAAGAAAGAGTTTTTAGAAATTATACATTGTCTTAAAGGGGGTCTATCGTCGCAGGCCAATATTCAGAGCGTGCAAAATCATCAAAAAATTGATAACAAAAATATTTTGCCAAATTTTGACCCAGCGGCTAAAGGTCAACGTATTGACGTCTGGTTAAGAAAAGTTAATGAGTGCGCTTCTGTTTATGCCTGGGACGAAAGAACCACTACACATTTCGCTATGCAAAAACTTCAAGGCCTGGCCAAAACTTGGTTTGAAAGTTTAAATTCAATACTTTTCTCTTGGCCAGAGTGGCAAGAGAAACTTGTGGCTGCGTTCCCTTATGAACAAAATTATGGCCAGGCCTTGGAAGAAATGCTAAAGAGGAAAACCAAACTGAATGAGCCCATAGAGGTTTATTACTATGAAAAATTGGCACTTCTCAATCAATGTGACATTGTAGGGAAACGCGCTGTAGACTGTGTGATTCATGGTATAGTTGATAAGACTTTGAGATCTGGTGCCTTGGCGTTGCGCTGCACACAACCAGAGAGCCTTTTGCAGTTTTTAGTGAGCAATAAAGATTCTTACCAAACGGTTGGTGATAGGATTCCCTTCAGGAAACAAAATTATGACAATTCGAACACAATACAAGCAAATCAGAGGTCCATTAACAAATTAGGTCAGACCTCGCTAGGGTGTTTCAACTGCAAAGAGAAGGGGCACAGTTTTTTGCATTGCAGTAAACCACTTTTAAAGTGTACACAGTGCAACAGGGTAGGTCATATTTCAGACAATTGTCCTAGTAAGCGAGAAACAAAGTCAATTAATAAAAATACTGTTGCAAGTGTGTCAAAAACAATGCGGATCGGTGTTGATAAGCAAGAGATCAAATCTGCATCAAAATTCTCGAAAGAAGCTTTTATAAATGGTGTCCCTTTACTAGCATTCATAGATTTTGGTAGTGATGTGACTTTGATTAAAGAATCTACAGCTAATGAGCTAGGTTTGTCTCATAATATGGTCCCGTCGTTTATGAAAGGCTTTGGGAACGGCGTTGTTAAATCCCTAGGAGAAGTGGTGCTTGATGTAAGTATCGATGGAGTAGAGGCTCAGGTTCCATCTAAGGTTGTTAGTGACGAATTATTAGATAACCCCCTGTTGATAGGACAGTCGTTTACCGAACAGCCGCATGTAGTGGTCTACAAAAATGTGACAAAATTGCAGTTTTTTGATGACGGTGACCGATTCCCCGGATCTGGTCTAGATCTCGATAGTTCATGTTCTTTAAAAGTTCGGGCAGCAGGCATCGTTGAACTCTATGGCGCTGCTTCCATAAGAGCTAAAACCGACTCTGTGGTAGCTGGGAGTGCGCTGCTGAAAAGTAGTATTGCGGGCAGACCAAACAATCAATTTTTTGTATGTGGAGGTCTCTATCCCATGACAGCTGGCCGAATTGACGTTTTGGTGATCCCTTGCTCAGACTATTGCCAAATCTCACTGGATTCTATCATAAGTCGCGCGGAAAGAGTCGACTTTGTAAATAGAGTTATGATGAATCCATCTGACACTACTATTACCGTGGGAAGTGAACTCGATGAAAGCCAAGTACGTTTAGGTACCTCAGTGTCGAGCGACGACAAGCGCAAACTTTTAGAATTGCTCAAACGATATAAACATTGTTTTGCGTCAACTTTCAAGGAGCTGGGGTGCACGAACGTAACGGAAATGAATATTGAGTTGAATTCCCAACGTCCCGTAGTATATCGTCCATACAGGCTTTCACATCATGAGCGTGCCAAAGTGCGTGAAATGGTGGATGATATGTTGGACGCAGGAATAGTGAGACATTCTGTTTCTGAGTACTCGAGTCCGATTTTGCTAGTTCGTAAAAAGGATGACTCGTTAAGAATGTGCATAGATTATCGCATGTTAAACTCTGTAACCGTAAAAGAGAGATACCCTATGCCACTAATTGAAGACGAGATAGCACGTCTTGCAGGTCAAGCCTGTTTTATTACACTCGATCTCGCGTCAGGCTACTACCAGGTCCCAATTGCTGAGCAGTGCAAGAATCTCACGTCATTCGTCACCCCGGACGGCCAGTACGAGTTCAATCGTATGCCGTTCGGCTTGGCGAATGCACCCGCGGTATTCCAGCGGATGATGAACTCTATTCTTGGGTCTGCTCGTTATAGCAAAGCAACTGCATACATTGATGATGTTCTCATCTACGGGAAAGATCCCACCGAATGTTTAGAACGTCTCGAGGAGATATTACAATTGATAGAGAAGGCAAATCTCACACTGAACTTGCCCAAATGTAACTTCTTGCAGAATCAAATTGATTATCTCGGGTATGAGATCAGTGCTGCAGGTGTTCGACCTGGTGAGAAGAAAATTTCTAGTGTTATCAATTTTCCACGTCCTGAGAATGTCCACAATGTTCGTCAGTTTCTAGGACTACTGGGCTATTTTCGCAAGTTCGTTAAAAATTTTGCTCAGATTGCTTTCCCAATAAGTAAGCTTCTAAAGAAGGATGCCGTATGGGAATGGGCCGAAGGCCAAGAAAAAGCGTTCGAGACTTTAAAAGCGAATTTGACCAACAGACCTATTCTCGCAATATACAACCCCGCTGCTGAAACTGAGATGCACACTGATGCGAGCAAAGTAGGCGTTGGGGGTATTCTTCTTCAGCGTACAAAAAAAAGTGATGCTTTTCTTCCTGTTGCATACTATAGCAGGCAAACTTCACCGGAAGAAAAGAATTTCCATTCTTATGAGTTAGAAACTCTGGCCGTAGTTTGCTCTCTTCGAAAATTTAGGGTCTATTTGCTAGGGAAGGAGTTTAAAATTGTAACAGACTGTAGCGCACTTCGTTCTACATTTTCGAAGCGAGATCTCATTCCGAGAATTGCGCGTTGGTGGTTGCAGCTGCAGGAGTTTGACTGTTCTATCGAGTATAGGGCAGGTGCCAAGATGGGACATGTTGATGCTTTATCGAGAAATCCTCTACCCGAAGCTGAATGTTCTGTTACAGATCAATTCCCGGCAGTTATGTCAATAACTGGGGAGGATTGGTTACATACCCTACAGCTGGGAGATTCGGAGTTGTGTAGGATTCGAGGAGTCTTGAGCAGCGGTCTTGATGAAAGGGGGCTCCGTTATATCAAGGAAAACTTTGTTTTGAAGGACAATAGGTTATTTCGTTGTATCGGTGGTGATAAGGGCAACGTTCGATGGGTAGTACCGAAAGGGGCAAGGTGGCAACTATGTCGCCTCAATCATGATGAAATCGGGCATTTTGGAGTTGAGAAGACCCTTGAGAGAGTAAAAAAAAGTTATTGGTTCCCTAAGATGTCAAAGTTTGTGCAGAAATATGTCAGCGCTTGCATCGAATGCGCTTACGCGAAAAATAATACAAATTCTCGCGAGGGCCTTCTTCACCCGATTGTAAAAGAAGAAATACCTTTTCACACATTGCACGTCGACCACCTCGGCCCCTTCGTTAAGTCAAAAAGAGGGTACACTTACCTCTTTGTCGTCGTAGATGGTTTCACTAAGTTTTGTTTCCTAAAGCCTGTGCGAAACACCAAAGCCCAAAATGTGATTACTGCCTTGGAAGACATTTTTAGTACCTTTAGGACCCCCGACCGCCTCGTGAGTGATCGTGGCAGCTGTTTCACGTCTCACGCGTTCAAACGATTCTGTCTGGATAAGGGTGTCAGACACATTCTTAACGCGGTGGCTAGCCCACGGTCAAATGGCCAAGTAGAACGGTACAACCGTACAATACTTGATTCCTTGAGAGCGCTTAACATAAAGCACGGCGAAAAAGACTGGGACTCTCATTTAGGAAAAGTTCAGTGGGGTCTCAATAACACCGTCCAGAAAACGACAGGCAGATCACCCTCAGAGGTACTATTCGGTACTTGTATGAATAGTGAGATTAATCCCATTTTTAACGAAATTACTGTTGAAACCAGAGCCAATTCGAGTAATCTTTCCACTATACGGAATGAGGTAAAAGATAGGATAGATCATGAACAGGTAAAACAAAAAGAAAGATACGATAAGGGTAGAAAACCGGCGCGGATGTATAAAGAAGGCGAACTTGTTAAGATTACAAAAACCTACTTTAATAACGATGGCCAAAGTAAAAAAACTTATGCCGACTTATATAGGACCTTATCGTGTGACTAGAACCTTAGGCAGAGATCGATACATGGTGGCACCTATCCCTGGTCTAGATGGTACAAAAGCTAAACGCGCGACGGTTGTAGCCTCTGACCGAATGATGCCATGGATCCATGTAGCAGCATTAGAAGTCAATGAAGATGATTCTGATGCTAGTGTCGATGAAATCACTGAAGGTGGCCCTGACGCAAACACCACTGATGAAGTCTGTGATAACTAAATATCGAATATTTTTGAATTTTTAGGAATGATTTCGTGTAAGAGTACTGTATGTGCAGTCATGTTACTACAGAACATTATCTGCTATTGTTTCAGATCAAACGCGAGAATCGATTGGTTCGCGTTTTGATGAGATGATGCCAGATCGACTGGCGCTGCGCTGCCGTCACAAGTAATCGATCGTCTTGTAGGCGGCAGGCGGCTATGATAACTCCTAATAATCGATCGTTTGGGTGTCACCTCGAATTTGAAACCCCGATATATCGATCGCTCGGGCTTTTGTTTTCGAATAATAGTAGCTAAAGGTCCTAATTATCGATCGTTTGGGGCCTTAGCTAAAGATTGGCTTTCCTTTCTGCAAAGTAACGCAATAGATGTATTTTTTATAAATAGATATTTAGTATACAATCAATAATTAGGTACACTTATTGCATTGGCATGATTAATGAAGTAATTATTTGTTAAATTTAATTTCAATTGTAATAAATTGTTGATTCATCTTACAGTCAATCTATGACGAGGTACAATTAAAAATATTTTATAGAATGTCCATTTGTTCAATGTATTCTGACTAGAAATGGCAGAAATGTAAAATTATTTATATGATGTAATGATGTTTTGTTTTATGTAAAATAAAATGTTATTTATGCTAAGATTAGCGCATCTGGTCAAAGGCTCTCATTGTTAGGGTTACCACCTGGTGACGTGTGCGAGGGCGCAAACGTTATCAGGATGGTCGATTGTTAGGGTTTCATTAATTTCAGATGTTTTGTAGTTTCAATAAATAAAAGTTGTTGTATTTGAACGGAACAAACTGTCAAACTGTAATTCCATGCTGAGTCTGTGACATTTCAGCAACTCTTTACTCTCAACCGGAAAGGTTAAATGTTAAAGCTACTTTTATTTGAATTCAACCAATGGCATGACGGTTTGACATTTTGGGAGTTGGTAGTCCTGTTTGGTACACAATTGTAAGTTGGTATGCCTGGTGGGTTGACAAGTAAGATGGTGGGGTTGGTTCGAAGTGACCAATGAGAGCACAAGGTTTTTCCCGCCAAGCGATCGTGCGCATGGCGGGCGGTTTTTGACCAGCTGGGCATTCTTTTCCTGACTTCGAGCGGAGTAACTTGTGTTGCGTGTGATTTTGTACCGGTGTGGAGAACTTATCGAATAAAAGGTAACTGAACATGTACTATGTACTCTTTCGTATTATTTCTAGCTCTTGAGTTTGATATTGCTATAATACGAAGATCTGTTCTGAGGAACCATGTCATCGATTTTGATAACAAGAAAAACTGCATTCATACATTTTAAAAAACATCTGTACTCTTTTCGGGAATCGAACCCGGTTGTTTTGAAAAAAAAACCTACACTCTTTCTATTTAGATATCGATTGTGTATGTCTTAAGCAGTAAATGTCAGTATGAAACATGATGTCTAAAATGAATAAAATACATTGTTTTAACATACTTTAATACGATTGCATTTTGTATGAAAACAATGCATTTTGCAGACATTTACTGCTTAAGACCTACACAATCGATATCTAAATAGAAATAGTGTAGGTTTTTTTTTTCAAAACAACCGGGTTCGATTCCCGAACCGAGTACAGATGTTTTTTTAAAATGTATGAATGCAGTTTTTTTTGTTATTAAAATCGATGACATGGTTCCTCAGAACAGATCTTCGTATGTCTTATAGTTTTAGACTTTCCCATACTGACCGATTTGAATGAGACACCCTGTATAGAGCTACAGCTAATAAGAATAAGAATAGAATACGAGTACGTCCCCACTGCCTAGGCACGGGTCTCTTCCTGCACCGTAGGAAGCTTAGGCCATTACTCCACTACGGGGGCCAAGGCCGGGTTGGTGGAGGATTGTGAAATTGTGGCGGGCGCTACTGGTTATCAATAGTGCCTCTTATAATAGAGAGGGCTTAGCGACTGTTATTACATGACATGACAGCCGGCACCAACGGCTTAATGTGCCTTGCTAAGTCCGGAAGCGTTCGGAAAAATGCTAGGGGTACTCACGGGATGGTCACCCATCCAGCACCTAACAGCTAACCAGCTGTTGTTGCTCAGCCCTAGTTATTTATTGTAATCACTCGGTTCCACTAGGCCACGAGCGCTTCCGCATATATCCGTAATTAGTTATGATTAGTAGTGCTGTGGAACAGTCCCCAGTAAGTACCTAGCTAAAACTGTTTTTATACGGATTTATGCTCGTTTATTAATTTTTTTACAATTTTCCAACGTTTCGGCACTTTTTCAGGTGCCGTGGTCCCGGATGACTGAGGTGACAGGTGTCTTTTAGAAATCATTAACGGTTAGTTTACTACCCTCGGCAAAAATTACAAAAGTTAATTATGAAGCTACGTTCCAAAATAGACAAACCAATTATTTTGAATGTGGTTCCTCGAACATTGGTCAAACAAAGCGTACCATAGCTGAGCGGGTGAAGGAACATATCGCTGATGTGAAACATAAGCGCTCTGGTAGATCTGCAGTCAGCGAGCATACACTTAGCGGTACCAACCACTTTATACATTTCGATAAAGTTAAAGTTTTAGCCCGAAAAGACCGTTTCTTCCCTAGAATGATACGCGAGGCAATAGAGATCCGCGGGCATCCAAATTTTAATAGAGATCGTGGTTGGAACATACTGGTAGCATGGGAACCAGTGCTTAAGTGCATGTGACCCCCTTGCTAGAAGCGTGACTGTAGAATAAATAATAAAAATAAATTTAATTTCAATTAATAATCAGTATCTTTAAGTTCATATAAAGTAATTATTTATAAATTTAATTTTAACTTCAATTACTAATAATCAATATTGTTGACTTTATATAAAAAATAATTGGTTGGTCTATTTTGGAACGTAACTTCATAATTAACTTTTGTAATTTTTGCCGAGGGTAGTAAACTAACCGTTAATGATTTCTAAAAGACACCTGTCACCTTAGTCATCCGGGACCACGGCACCTGAAAAAGTGCCGAAACATTGGAAAATTGTAAAAATGTAATAAACGAGCATAAATCCGTATAAAAACAGTTTTAAGTATGTCTACTACTCGTGTTAACCTTAGAAAATACTATAAGTACCTAGCTCCGAAGATTAATGAGATTTTTATAATGGTCACAACGTGGAGGTCGTTTTATGTTTGAAATACAAAAGGTGGCCTGGAAAATATGGTTGAAATCGCTGGCACTTCATTAATTTGATGATTTCCTGGCATACAAAAACGCTTCCATGTTATGATCACCATACCTATAGTTTTCGTGGCAGCGCCGACGTGTGATTGAAGAAACATTCTCAAAAATTTACGCAGTCTTGCTAATTATATAAGTAAGTAAAGTTAATGTGCAGTTCCGTACTTCGCAAGGCACGTTAAGCAGTTGGTGCCGGCTGCCTTAGAGCGGCTTGAAAACTTCTGACATTAAGACCAGCCACAAGTCTTGCAAGCCTTCACCAATCCGGACTTGGCCCTGTGGTGGAGTATGGCCTATACCTTCCTCAGGGAAGAGACCCGTACCCCTCGGTGGGGACATAATGATGATATACAGGTACGTTAACCCGAATCAACGGTTAGCAAGTCAGGTTACCTTTATAAGCTCCTTTAGCCTGTCAGTGATGGTGACAGAACCCTCCTCATCGATCTTGGCCATGTCACCGCTCCGGAACCACCTTCCGTCCACGAACACCTCCTTGTTGGCTTCAGGGTTGTTCTTGTACCCCTTCATCACGTTTGGTCCCTTGATCAGCAATTCTCCCACCTGGAGATGAACACCGAACAATAAAGCGAAAGAGCAAAAGTTATTATTCGAAAACCTATTTAGAGGCTAAAAATTCCACCCATGCCGGGACTCGATCCCGCAACCTCTGACTAACCGTGCCAGCGCTCTTCCAACTGAGCTAATGGGTTTTTTAAATTGTCCTTAGCACGGGTTCGTGTATTAAAAAGAATATAATAATTATTCGAAGTTAATATTTATTTATTTATGATAAGGGACACAAACTCTCTAGGTAGTCGGGGCTGTAAGTGATGCAATTTGCTTAAGCCAGATGTCGCTGCCTGTACGCAATACATAGAATAGTGTATAGAGGTTCGAAATTTCACTGATGCCGGTAAGTCGCCCATTGGCTCAATTGGAAGAGCGCTGGCACGGATAGCCAGAGGTTGCGGGTTCGAATCCCGGCATGGGTGAAATTTTTAGCCTCTAAATAGGTTTTTAAACTCTCTAAAGTATACGAGTACATCGCTTTTTAAATTTAGATTCATTTTATTAAGTATGAAGTTTATGAAAGATGTTTAGTAATAATAATAAAGGTAGAAAAAAATTCTAATCATCATCATCAGCCAGTAGGCCTCCAAACTTCCCGGCGAAGCGCTCGTTGTCTATTGAAACCGGGTGTTTGGAATCAATCACTAAAGTTAAAGAACAACAGGCGTGGTCAGGTACTGGTTGGGTGGCCTTCCCGTGACTACCGCTAGAGGCATCTTTTCCGAGCGCTTCCGTGCTTTGCAAGTCACGCTAAGCAGTGCTGACGGGAAGGCCCGCCACTATCTTGCAATCCTCCACCAACCCGGACTTGAGTCCCGTGGTCGATTCTAATCTGCGACATGCGAGTATCAACAATTTCAAGTACTTACTCAATCTTTGTGGTGACTATAATAATTATTATTATTTATGAATGAGTGGGCGGTAGAAATCTCAGTAAAAACTCCACGTAACAACCCACTCAACAAAAAACACGGATGGTTGGGAATTTCTTCTCTGCAGTGCAGTTTTTTGTAAGGGGTTTTTCTAAGCAATGGCGATGACAGCATGAGATCAAAATAGACGTTAAGTTGGGCTTTGTCCTAATACGACGCGTTGCAATCTAGTGATGGAAGCGATGGAATAGTGGATTGTTAAACGAGGGTAGCAAGAATAAATTCACGAGGTATTTAGAGCTATAGTCCGAGTAGGTCTACATATTTTTACCCGTGTTAAATACTCTGTTTTCATTTCGGCTATGAAGAAAATAAAAAACTCATTTTTAATATTCAAATCTTAGCATAAAAGATTTGTTAGCTACGGGTGGACTGTATAGGAAAATTAAGGAAAACGCTAATAATAGATTTAATGGAAAATGTAGGCAAGAAAATGGTATGAGACAGAGTGGTTGACAAAAGTGACAGTAAAAACATAGAATAATAAAAAGGAGGTGAAACTGTCCGCAACATGCTCCCCTTTTTTAGGAAAAAACACAACAATAACAATAAACAAAACAAATTTATATATAAGAACAGGACTGCTACGCGTCCACTGCCCTCGTCGCTTCTCCCTCTCTTCATCTTTATCTTCGGCAGCTGGTCAGCCGGCGAGGCATTGAGGGTAATCAGTAAAGGCTCCGTGGGGTTAGGGGTTTACTGGGTTTGATCATAGTCTAGAACTTTGGTGTCGTACAGGCTGCGTAGGTGTTGCCACGGGTGCGTTGTTGGGCTTCTCCAAACGGAAATCACGGTAGTTCAGTGAATCACGATCCTCTGTGTCGTCAGTCTCCACCATCGGAAAACTGAAATGTGACGACGGCCGATTCATAAAAATGCTGCACCAACATGCACCGGGTCATGAACCTATACGTCCGTCCGCCGTCCGCGTCTACAACAGCGACTTCATATCGTCGCGTTTTCCAAACAGATCTCGCCATCGCCACTCTTTTTGTTCTCTCAGCTCACAACTGCAGTCGAGGGGACGAGGGTCGTGGACACTAAAAACACACAACAGAAAACATCTTATTTGTACGTAATTGCTTAACGGGAAAACTGAGCAAAGACAAATAATTAGAATTTAGAAGAGCATATCAAAATGAAGACAAATTTCAAATCAACTCATTGGAGTACGTGTATCAACGGAAGCCAGCCGCTTACATGTTAGGGTGGGTGCGACTGGCGTCAATTGCGACTGACGCTGATTACCACTGGCGTCGAACGGAGCATTGGACGATCGTTACACGCTGATGCGTGGTCGTTGCGGTGCAAGCGCAGAATGTTTATAAAATACGCGCGTTGGGTGTCGGCGGCATGGAGATAAAATACTTTCGTTTATGTCTAATATCGGCATGAAATACTGATATCCCTCACGTCTGGCAGGCTGAGCCGGAGCTTGAACGTGCATGGGTAAACTAAAGGCTGGAACGGTATGGCGTGAAGTTTTAGTCAATCCAGCTGAATTGCGTGCTGCCCACGAGCGCCTGACGTGAAGCACGGCACTGTGGCGGAGCCTGCAGTCGTTTACGCCACAACGCTTCCCCTTGCACGTCCGCCACCGATGCGAAGTAGACTCGAGACATCGATAGCAAACTCTTGCTTCATGAAGCCAGCGCCATCTGTTGTCAATAGAGAGACGTTTTAAAAATGGACACACCGCTAAATTATGCAGATTATTGCAGTAAAGGCAAAACGTAGATGCCCAAGTAGCTACCAGTGGTGTTACTCGTCGGCGAGGTTGGCGCTGTGAAAGCGCAAGATTTACCGCCGTGACAGCCGGTGGCGACACCGGATAGTTGAGTAGGCGCCACGGAGGCACAGGATTTGGCAATGTGACATCCGGTGGCGACACCGGACAGTCAGGCAAGCGCCGCGGAGGCGCGGGGTTTGCCGATGTGACAACCGGTGGCGACACCGGACGGTCAGGCAGGCGCCGCGAGGACGCAGGGGTTACCAAAGTGACCGCCAGTGGCGACACCAGAAGGTCAGGCAAGCGCCGCGAAGGCACGGGGGATGCCGACGTGATTACCAATGGCGACACCGGACGGTCAGGCAAGCGCCGCGAAGGCGCGGGGGATACCGACGTGACCTCCAGTGGCGACACCGGACGGTCGGGCAAGCGCCGCAAAGGCGCGGGGGATGCCGACGTGACCGCCAGTGGTCGGGCAAGCGCCGTGAAGGCGCGGGGGATGCCGACGTGACCGCCATTGGCGACACCGGACGGTCGGGCAAGCGCCGCGAAGGCGCGGGCGGGGGATGCCGACGTGACCGCTAGTGGCGACACCGGACGGTCGGGCAAGCACCGCGAAGGCGCGGGGGATGCCGACGTGACCGCCAGTGGCGACACCGGACGGTCGGGCAAGCGGCGCGAAGGCGCGGGGGATGCCGACGTGACCGCCAGTGGTGACACTGGACGGTCGGGCAAGCGGCGCGAAGGCGCGGATGATGCCGACGTGACCGCCAGTGGCGACACCGGACGGTCGGGCAAGCGCCGCGAAGGCGCGGGGGATGCCGACGTGACCGCCAGTGGCGACACCGGACGGTCGGGCAAGCGCCGCGAAGGCGCGGGGGATGCCGACGTGACCGCCAGTGGCGACACCGGACGGTCGGGCAAGCACCGCGAAGGCGCGAGGGCTAGTTGAAGCTTAGAAGTAGACAAAGATGCCGGTGTGGCCGCCAGTGGCGACACCGGTCGGCCGAGTCGTGCGCCTTCTAAATTAGCGCAATTTACTGCTACTCTACTCCTAGCCTCACTACTGTCACATACACATTTTTCTGGTACTTGACGTAGTCGCCGCTGTTCTTTTTTGAACGCGGCCTCGACGACTAATGCAGCCGCCTCGAGCTCTTTTTGTTCTACAACGAACCGCAACTTGGCGAGGTACCGCTCCTGCTCACGCTGCTCTCGTTCAAGGTGATCCAAGCGCTCTTTTTCACGCCATTCGTGCTCTAGTCTCAAGCGCGCTTCCACGGCTGCCTTTCGAGCTCGTATGGCTGTAGCTTTAGACGTTCCACGGGAATCTGTTGGCAGGTTCACTACGGAACAGTTCGAGAGCTGACCGGTTTGACAGCCGACATCGATGGTGATTGTGGACTTGATCATGTCGGTGGGCTCGAGGACTGCCTTGGACAAGTTCTTACCTTGGGTGAATATTGTGAACTGTTCTAAATACATACATACTCGTAGAAGTGGCGGTCGAGGCTAAAAAGAAAAAGCGTGAACATGAAACGATAAAACTACAAGCGGCGAAAATATGAAGTCTACGGAAAACTAAAACTAGTTCAAAAACTACGGTAGAAGGACCAAATGTTAGCTACGGGTGAACTGTATAGGAAAACTAAGGAAAACGCTAATAATAGATTTAATGGAAAATGTAGGCAAGAAAATGGTATGAGACAGAGTGGTTGACAAAAGTGACAGTAAAAACATAGAATAATAAAAAGGAGGTGAAACTGTCCGCAACAAGATTATTACCTATTTTTTTTAATTCCGTCACAAATACTTTAACAGATTAATACCCGCCAATTTAAGTTGACTTTTTAAATTTTAAAAATGGAACTCACCGCGTAATTGTTGCGGCTTATTCCGCTCAAAGAAGTTTGCGCTAAGTCCACACTGGCTGTTTAGAAAATCACATGGCCGCAGATTTTTTTTTAATTCGTGGCAATGCACATTTGTGAAGTTAAGTACAAATAACACTCGCTAACTGTGAGTGTTATTTGTACTTAATTTCACAAAAAATGTGAAAACATCGTAAGGAAACCGGGGTATTTCAGTTGTCCAAATATCTCAGTGCTTGAAATTGCCAATCCGCGGTGGGCGCTCGTGGTAATTAAGCCCACACTCTTTCTCTGATAGAATGCCTGTGACGTGCCATGAGACGTATAGACTACATAAAAATATTACCTAATTCTGACTGCATTCGAATGTTACTTACAAAGAGTATATAACCAACTTACATTGCGTGCCTAGTTTCCTAGTAGTAAAAGCCCTTTGAGCTTAAGTACTTGATGACCGACAACTTCATAGTGATATTATTATGTTGAGCGGTCATAAAAGAGTCGCTTTATCTGGTATTAATTGCGGCTATTTATTGAAGTGGCAGTAAAACTGTTTATTTAACTCCTATTTACAAAGCAGTGACCGTACCCGCACTTGTCGTGTAGCATCCACATGTTAGCGTGCTAAAAATTAATAGTGTTGTCCACATTGCAGAACCACTTATATCAGCCGGAAAGTAGAATATCCTATTTTAATACAAAACATGTTTGTTGTCTTATCCACGTAGTACAATCATTTCGATCAGCCTCAATGTAGGATATTATCCTATTCTAACCCAAAATTTAAGAATTATAAATAAATTAACGTTTTAATTAAATTGAATAAAATACAAGTTAAAGAAAAAAAATAATTTTTACAAAATAAAAAAATGTTTGTCAATAAGATAAGATAAGAATATTCTTTATGGTATACCGGAAAATGGATACAGAACAGCAGATACAGAAGATAAGATACAATTGGCGGCCTTATTGCTAATGGCAATAATTTATTGTTATACCTCTTATTTTCCTATTAATTGACTGGTTTAAAAACTGTAATGCCTGTAATATTTTTTTTTTGTGAATTTTCTCTTAAACTGACGAGAACTTTCAAAGAAGTAATAATTTGAGAAATCATGCATTTCTATTCTAGTGTCGGTCTGGAGATCCATGATACTGGATTTTTCATAGTAGGTATAGACTCCGGCCACACACATAGGAATAAGACCTGATAACTCAAAATGAAAAACACAATCCCTTAAAACACTCTAATATGCGTTATTAGAGTGTTTTAAGAGACTGCATTTTTAACTGCGCGTTAAAAACAGTCTGTGGTGGAGATTTTACATAGAAAAAAGAGTAACCACGGATTTCCGTGAGAGTAACATGTTCAATCTGTGCACAGATTAAATAAACTGACTCTAAGGAGTGCGCAATGGTGTTTTTTTATATATAAGACCGTACGTTTTTGGATACCTCTGTTAGAATTAATTTAAAAAAAAAATTACATACGCTCTCGTTTATAGCGGCAGTAACACGCCGTGACCTTTGGTGTTCCTTTCATTTTTTTATGTTATTTAGTAATGTGTTTTAAGTTTGTTTTGTTACTGTGGCGTGTGTACTGTGGCTATAATAAATGTTTTTCTTCTTCTTCTTCTCTCCACTCAATTTTTCTCATTACTTTCTTCTTGCCAATACATTCCCTACAACTAAATTTATAATGAAATAAATTAATGAATGCTGGTTTTGACATTTATTGAAATACACAATTTACCAGTAATTTGCCTATTTATTTGCTTTTCCAAGTGCTGCACTCAAGTACACTACCCGGGTGCTGACGGAAAACCAGCGCTGGAGTGGTCAGCCTCTCCAGCATATGCTGAGAAGGTAGCGGCTTTCACTTTCATATTACATTGTACTTTTTTATTTATTTATTTTCTTTACGTTGAAATAAATTTAATTTAATTGAATTGAGCCAGAGCCCCTTTACATCTGCCACATCCGCAAAATGCTCTCATGTATTGTCCATTGATTTCCTCGTATTTCATACTGTTACCTTTTTTTGTGCGCTTATTTGCTGTACAATATTGCTTTGTGTCACATACTTGTGCTATTTTTTCTTTGTCTGTTGTATACATCTGTGTGTGTGCGTAGATGCAAATAAATGTTTTTATCTATCTATCTAATAATAATTAAAACGTTGATCAATAGAGCAACGTAAATATTTCCACTTGGGGCGTCCCCCGCCGATAGCCGCATCACGATTAAGATTAAGATGAAGAAACAGTGTAGATGCAAATGAATTATTCTTATCCCAGAAAACAATAGCCAGAATACTTGCACAAATCAATAAAATACAAAATTATAAGCTGTACTTCGTACTATTACACATAATACGTAGTCACACTCGTAGTTATGTATTAAACGGGTCTAATCACGATTATATATTAGGTAAAACGTAATCACTTTAGTTCCCAACGTTTCAGCAGCGTTACAGTTGCCGTGGTCACGAGCAGACTGGCGACGTGACCACGGCCACTGCAACGCTGCCGCAACGTCGGGAATTAAGGCACGTTTTACCTACCAACCCGCATGCCCAGCGTGGGGATTATGGGCATTACCCCCAAATGATGGCACAACCTTGCGCTACGGCGCTCATTAGGGGAGGGCTATGTCCAGCAGTGGAAAAATATAGCTTGAAAAGAACTAGTGATAGTGTTGCATGGCAGTTAGTTATTTAATCACTCACCTCATCAGGGCCTAGGTTGTTGAAGTTTTCATCGACAATTCTCAGCTTGACGCTAGGTAAGGCGACTCCCACAGAGTAATACTTCTTGCAGCCGTTGGGGGCCACTGTGGACAGAGGGGAGGTCTCCGTCAGGCCGTAGGCTTGGACGAAGTTTATTTCCCGCTGAGGAAAATTCAAGAAGAATGATTAAGGATCTCGCGGACCCCGTAGATTTCGTAAATCTACCTAATACTTAAAAATGTCAAGTCACAGTGTTTGTAGCTTTGAAAGGGTTTTACCGATTTTTGTGTAGATTTTTCTTTGTATATTTAATTTTATTGGTAATAAAATAAAATTAATTAAATGATAAAACTAAAGTATTTTATTCAAAATTACACTCAAACTGTGACTTATTGAGCGTTACATATTAAACTAGGTCTCCATTTTAAATTTAAATAAATCTAAATTTGATTTTGCTTCGAAACGGCTTCACCGATTTTTGTTAACTTTTTTGTGTATATTTTAAATTAAGTCAAAGTAGTAGTCAAAGTTTTTATTCAATATTACACAGAAATCATGACGTATTGAAGGTTACAAGTAAAACTTGGTCCATATACCAAAATCTAGATCTTTTTTGAGAAAAAACGTACAAAACAAACATATCCTCTTAAGTCTTTTGATGCTTAACAAAAACTCAGAAGCGCTCGTGGCCTAGTCGAACCGAGTGATTTGAATCAACCGCTTGAAACAACAGGCGTGGACAGGTGCAGGGTGGGTGACTACCGCTAGTGGCATTTTTCCAAGCGCTTCACAAGGCACTTTAAGCCGTTGGTGCCGGCTGTCAAGTAATGGCATTCGTTAAGCCATGTCAGAGGCCTTATGGGCGGCTTGATAGCTTCTGACAGCAAGACCTGCCACTGTCTTACAATCCTCCACCAACCCGGACTTGGCCCCCGTGGTCGAGTGTGGCCTAACCTTCCTGCGATGCAGGAAGAGTCCCGTACCCCAGCAGTGGGGATATACAAGGGTGTATATGGAAATCTCCAAACTAAACCTTTTCGGAGTCTTTTCATAAATAATTAACAAATATTATATTCGTGTGAAAACAGGTCATAGGTAAATTAATGTAGAAAAATATATATATTACCGGGTCAGGGTCGTTGCTTGGAGTGAATCAAGGCGAATCAAGGTGCCATACAGTGAGACGTGTATAAGCTGTCTTATTGTAAACAAAAAGTTAATTATAATAGAAATAACTTCAACACTACACAATAACTTGACCTGGTCCCAAACTAGGATACTCTGTACTGTGGTACAACGTCACGAATATGAAAACGCATCCTATCTCAGACCACTTGTACAAATGTACGGCATCCAGTTGGAATCCAAGCGCCTTAACGGCTAGACAAAAGAGGCAGAAATATTACCTTATCTAAGAAATCCTTATCTAAGACAGGGTGCTCATTAGGGAAGGGCTATGTCCAGCAGTGGACTAAATAATATAGACTGAAGAAGAAGAATTCCTTACCCCAGCCTTTTGGAACATCCTCTCGATATCCGCATGGGGTAACGGGGCAGCACCGCTTGCTATCGTGTGAATATGCTCGAAGTGTTTCGGTCCCACTTCTGCATTGGCTCCGAGGAAAAGCACTGAAATAGTACAATAGTTTTTAGCCTCTAAATAGGTTTTTAAAATTATCCTTAGCACGGGTTAGTGCATTAAAAAAAGAATATAATCATGTTTTTACAGCGATATCGTTCCGATGTAAAACCTAACTGCAAAGTAAGGTGCTCGGGGCTGCAAGTGACGCAAATTACATCAGCCAGGATGTTGCTGCCTGTACGTAATAGGTACAGAGAGTATTGTAGAGGTTCGAAACTTCATCGGTAAGTCGCCCATTCGCTCAGTTGGGAGAGCGATGGCATGGTTAGCCAGAGGTCGCGAGTTCGAGTCCCGGCATGGGTATAATTTATTTCGTTTACTTAAGGTGCCGGTTGCCATGTGATGTTGCCATGCCATGTTACATGTAATGGCAGTCGTTAAGTCAAGTCTGAGTCCTTTGCACGGCTTGATAAATTCTGACAGTAAGGCCCGCCACTGTCTGTCTTACAATCCTCCACCAATACGGACTTGGCATCCGTGGTGGAGTATGGCCTAACCTTCTTGCGATGCAGGAAGTGCCCCAGTGGGGGCATAAAAGGGTTGATTTCATCATTCAAAAGGACCTCCAGGTCTAATTTTGTATTCGCATACTTTCAAAGTTTTTCTGCATGACTGTTTGTTCCGGAATAAAATAACATTAAATAGTAATAGGTTAGCAAGATAAAAAGTACCGGAAATAAACTTATATATATATTTTGAACTAAAACTTTCGTAAGCACAACACATTGTAGACTTTTAGTCCGGATCTACTTACGGGTCGGACTCTTCCAATATAACAACACCCGTAAGTAGATTCGGACTAAAAGTCTACAATATATTTATATTGTGACGTAGCTAACCACGTCACCAGCCACACCACGAGCACCACGCAGGCACGGCGTGACAAGACGCCAGCGGAGCGCGGCCCGCGGCGCGGGGCGCCGCATGCAGTGACACCAGCAAGGACTGGCGGGAGGCGCGGCACGGCGGCGACGCGAATATAAAAGGCGCAGCGCTAGATCAGTCGAGCGGCTCCCACTACCAGTAAAGACGTTCACCGTAGGTCCGGTCCCGGTGTGATTTTAAGGGGTTTCTGGTTCGCTGTGGGAGTCCCGGTAGGGCTTCAGGACAGTCGGAGGGGATCCCGATCTGTAGAGGGTTGAGGAACAGGCGAGGGCACATCGGCTGATCGCCGGAAGCGGTACAGTGGTCCGCCTCTGTGGGCCCATCCGAGGTTAGCCGATGCCACTCACGAAATGTCCTAGGGCGTGGCATGTTGGTTTTCCGATAGTAGCCGGCCTAGGACATCTCGTGTGCCCGCCTTAGCCTCTGGGCGCTGGCACGTTGGGGTTCCCAATGGTGGCCACACCCAGGTAATAGGGAATCCTGAGAGCGGTATGTTGGGATCCCGATATCGGCCGCTCCAGGATCATTGAGAGTCGTAGGTACCTCTCACCAGGAATAAGTACAGCAGTTAATAATAGTGAGCAAGTCGCCCCTAGTGTCCATCAGTAGTTAAGTCGTGTGAGTGTCGGTGGTGTAACAAAGACAGTGATAATACAGGGACAATGGTTAAAACCAGTGGTAGGTTAAGTGAGAGACAATTTGAGTGTGTAGGGTTAATTATGTAAATATTAGGCCTGTATATATTAAATGGTGTCGGTTTTTGGAATCCAAGCGTCATTTGTGTGTGGAATCATTTGTGAGTAGTCCCCATAGGCATCCTTGAAAGCGCCAACCCGGGTAGTATTTCACCGGGTCGCGCATAAACCTAGCCCCTCAGGCAGAGCACCTCAAGAGGTTAGTGTTACAATATTATATTGTAAGGCTGGTAAGGGACGTCCCAGGCGGATATACATAGACCAAATAGGAGATGTATTAGCAAAGGGGAAGATAAAAAGTACCCGGAACCGGCGTGCGTGCATGCGACGACGACTTATGAACGTTGATAAAGCGATGGTGATCTGTCAGGATCGTGGCAAGTGGCAGTCCCTGGTCTCTGCCTACCCCTCTGGGATACAGGCGTGAGGTTATGTATGTCATGTATTATATCGTCAAGAACTATGATCTGGTTCCTTGCCAATATCCAAAGAAAAACAGCGATAGGACGAAACGTCTCACCAGTAGGAGGTGCTGCGTACAGCACATTGATTTTGTAATTCACCATCGCGTCCAGGAAGGTCCGAGGTTCGAACCTCGGCACAGTCACGACCCTCAAGCCAGCTGATAGCTTGTGCGTCATTATCATGGAGAGGGCGTACGAGTGAAATAAGGGAAGAACTGCTAGGATTGAAGATTGATTCGTTTCTGGAATTAGAGAAATGATTTCAGTGTTATTAGCGCGACTGTGGTCCGAAAAAAGGGTAATGAAATGAAAAAACTTTGGCCTTAGCATTTACGTAATGAGATGATCGACGGCCTCGGTGGCACAGCGGTTTGGCACGCTGACTGTAAAACCGAAGGTCTCGGGTTCGATCCCCGGCCGGTTCAAACTAGGAAACGAACTTTTCTAGTTTGTCTCGGGTCTTGGATGTTATATATATATTTATTATATTAAATCTATCGTCGAGTTAGCACCTATTAAACAAGTCATTTAGTTGTACTTAGTATAGGGCTAACGAGATCTGTGTAATATGTCCATTAATATTTATTTATTTATACAGCGCCCAGTGACACCTTAACTGACACTGGTTGGGTGAAGGGACCACTCGAACGCTGCAATGCCTGAAGCATTGTTTTAGATGCTGTAGGTAAGCCCCGCACCTGACAGCTTAGTCGGCCTAGCCCACAGGAAAGACTAGCCAATACTCACGGAGCCAAGCAAGCAAATTAAAAGTAATGTTGCTAAGTAAAAAAACTTTCATTAGCAAAGTTGTTGAAATCTTTTTTTAAAAGTAAGGCCTTGGCCAGTAAGTCTACAATTAAGGCCACACTTCCTGGCGCCCTTTACCGTTTATTTTACGTTCTCACCTTACCCCGGCCCCGTGTCGCCGGCCCATTGCAATGTGTATCTAACATTAATACTCGAAAACTTCACCTTCGTACCCCACAAACAAAACAAGCAAAACTCACCGGTCGTAGGCAAATAGTGGCCCAGGCCATTCTGCTGTTCGCAATTCGCAACGATATTACTATTCATCAATTCCACGCCCTTAGGCAGTCCGGTGGTCCCGCTGGAGTACGGCAGGTAACAAACGTCATTTGGCTCCTTTTGCACCTCTCGTAGTACATTTGTGTCAACACTTTTCCCCCCCGTCAGTTCTTGGAAGGAGTACGCGCCCTCCGGCGTTGATCCGGTTACGGTTATCAGGGGAATTGATTTGCTTATACCGGCCAAGGCTTGTCTGACTGTGGGGAGGATCTCGGGCGTCGTGACGACAGCCTTCGCCTCGGAGAGCTGCAGTTGCCTTTGAGCCTCGTCTGGAAAGTAGAATAATAATTTCAACACAAAACAATCAATTACCCAATTCTTCCCGCGTGTGTCGTAAAAGGCGACTAAGGGACATAAACCGGGGGGTGGGCAGCAGCGCCCCCTTCAGTACAATTTCACCGAACTGCGATCCCCAACCCCATGCCTAGAGTGGGGATTATGGGCATTACCCCCTATGATACCACAACGTGGCGCTCTAGGGGAGGGCTATGTCCAGCAGTGGACTAGTATAGCCGGACGACAACGACGACGACGATCAATTAACATGGTCCCAAACTAGGATACTTTGTACTGTGGTGACCAGGCAAGGGCGTGTCATACCTGAAAATACACCCAGACTGAGGCCACTTGTGCAAATGTACAACGGCCCTCAGTGGGAATCGAACCCACGACCTCTGCTTTGCTACCCAAGCGCATTAACGGCTAGAACAACGAGGCAGTCAATTGATAAGTTTTAATTCAGATACCCATTTTTTCTCTATGCTATTACTAAGACTCGGTTATTACTGGATCTCAAGAATTATGATAGCTAGACAGTTGAAATTTTCACTGATGATGTATTTCTCTAGCCTCTACAACAGTCAGTACTAGAAACAGACTAAAATAAATGTTTATGGGGTTCCCATACAATAGACGTTTTTTTTGCCGTTTTTTGCTCGACATTAATAAGGGCAACAAACCACGCTTCAAATATTCAAGTGTTGTATGGAAGGAACCCTTCGAGCTCGAGTCTAATTTGCACTTGGCCGGTTTTTACCATATTACGTTAAATATAGCAAGAAAAATACAGGGTAACTATTTGGTTACCCTGTATGTTTCTTTAGGGGCAACAAGTCTTCTCGATCAATATATTTTGCCGGGTTTATTTGACGGCAAAATCTCAATAATGATGTTTGATATTAAAGATAGAACTACAGTCTATTTATTCTTATTTGTCCAATTTAGTAAACAAGATTGTAACCTCAAAATTGAGATTAGATGCCTAAACTAGACGTTTTCTCGCAAATTCATGAACTATCATGGACTATGTTTATAAAATTGGCAGCGTGTTATCTAAAAGAGTGTTCCATGTTACTTTATTTATGGAAATATGGCAGTTTTGGACTAACAAGTCACAGTTTAAGGGTAGAATCTTGTTTACTAAATTGGACAAGTAAGAATAAATAGACTGTATGTATAGCTCAATTTTATCATCAAAATATTTATAGCTATATTTATGGTACATGTCATCTCACACAACTTGCTGGCCATATCTCAAAATCTTTGACATTTATATCACCTATCAAAACCGAAAATGTGCCGGTTACACACACGCGTGAATGTTTTTTTATGAAGCCTATAAACGCCCCGCTGCAGGGCACAGGTCTTCTCTCAAAGAGAGTATATGGGCTTAATCACCACGCGTGCCCACTGCGGATTGGCAATATTAAGCACTCTCTAAGTATTCTCAAGATGTTACACTTCACCCTTAGCGAGAATGTTATTTAAAAAAAAGTTCTCAAAAAAAGCTCAGTTGGAAAGAGCGCTGGCACGGATAGCCAGAGGTCGCGGGTTCGAATCCCGGCATGGGTGGAATTTTTAGCCTCTAAATTGGTTTTTAAATTGTCGTTAGCACGGGTTACTGCAATTAAAATAATAAAATATTAATATAAGAGAATGTTATTTTCGACTGTATATTTTACATACGTACATAAATTTACTCCTCTATCCTGGAGGGGTAGGTAGGTCTAAGGTTTGCCACTTGCCACGATCCTGATAAACGTTTTCCGTTTCTTCGTTTTTCTTCGTCTTTATTTCGTCTTTCCGACTCATCATTTCAAGAGTCTAATTGACATATAGACGAATATAATTATTTGCGCATTTTTTTTTAAATGGTATCTCAAATCGAAACAAGATTTCTCCACTTAACGCCTTGTTAATTTACATGTATTTAAAAGTAAATAGATGAAATTTTCATAACTGCGTCTTTCAAATCACTCAGATTTCAGCGTGTAGATAGGTATGCTTCGGCCGGTCTCAATAAACCACCTCTAGTTAACAATGGATCGCTACCCTTGATAAACAGTCAACCTTAATCTATCTCTAACTGCTGTTTCAGTATTAAAAATCATGCCACCCTCGTCTGGATCAAAGATAGATAGCACCTCTAACTTTAGTAAGTACGACCCTCCCTAAAAGTTTTATTTTTTGAATTGAATTTCATCGCGTTACGTTTTGAAATAACCATAAACATTAAATTCAAGGTCCAAATTAGTTGTGTACAAGTATTTTCATATTAAAACGACTAAACGTTAAAAAATACGGCAGTGATTTTTGGTTTGCGACGATTAAATAATTTCAAATCACAACTCTTATGACGCAACGAAACGCTTTGACGCTGAGCAGTGACGGGTATCATGTCAATGATCTGTGGTAAATATCATGTTCTCCAAGAAGATGCGCGCGAAAGAAGGAACAAACAAAACCAACTGAAATTTCAATTATGGCACAGCAACTGACCGTAAGTATTTGTTTACTGATGAAGTTATTTGTAAAATGTAGCCTGTTTAAAAGACATTATGCATACATTTTATGATTTTATTTTTCAGATAAAGACCAGACCTATTGGAAAAGATGAGATCAGTTTCTTGCTGGACCAGATTTGTAAGAAAAAAGTAATAACATCGCGGGCTACAAATGCTACTAATAATAAACTAACATATTTAAAAGAGTCTTTTACCGACATTTCATTTAATCGAAATCTGTAAACAAATTTTGAGTCAGAAAGTTCACTTTCATAGTTTATTTAAGCGCTGACCCGGTGATCCTCGAATTCTGCTACATCGTAGTTTGAATAAAAAAATACACCGTGCTCTAAGTTTTCATTGTCACTTTCATCACTGAACATATTATGCATTTTTGTTTATAAAATACACTTATTTATGTAAAAATATTTACTGTAAATCCTTTATATATCCCACTTATCCTTCAAAATCGGGCGATGGCGCAAAACTCTGACAGCTAGTTATCTGACGCATCGACTGTAAGCCCGAAAGTGATATTGAAACGCTCAAGCGCTTTTTTCTATGCAGTCACCTACCTATGGTAAGCGGTGGGCACTCCGAAAGATGGATCAAAGTCACGGTGTGTTATTGCTATCTATCTTTGTTTATTGAAACGCAAAATGTCACCTATAGTTACTAAAGGTAGCTATTTTAACCTTTAGTTAAAGATCGATAGGATATTGAGACCGGCCGTAAGCGTACGATCGGACCGAGCGAACGCGAAATAGTAAAAATTATGTTCGGCAGACAACTTTCCAGACGAACGGATATGGTATGGAGCGCACCAAATTCGGTGTCGGGTTCGTACCAAGTTTGACCATCTATTAACAGTATAATGGTGACCACCATCAATAGGAAATTGTTGACCTAGGAAGTAAAACAACTATTATTAAGGCCAAAGTTTTTCTTTGCATCTAGAACGGAATGAAGGATTCTGGGGTAGAATTTAGCGCAACTAGGGGTTAGACGTACACAACTTGAGCGTAAAATAGACTTGCTACCGAGTTGAATTAGTAACTTTATGTAAAACTAAGTACCTACCTATAACTAATGAATAAGAAGGAATAGAAAAGAACGTTTATATACCATATTTTTTGCATCGGATAATGTTCTCTGGAGTTAATACAATACTTTCATTCTTATTACTTGAATACGCATTAATTTTTTATAACAACTTAGTAAAATCCAAATTTCAGTACCTACAATTACGAAAATTTTTTTTTTAGTTCGTCCCGCAAGGAACCGGCTACGGTCGTACAATTACGAACAACGGCGGAAGAATATATTTCGCGCGTCTTTTATTTTTTCACAACTATTTTTTTATTTGGCTTGCGCGCGCTTTCCTGTTTATACAGCCAGTTACTTGTTCATACAATGATTGTGATTGACACAAGGGGTAGCAGTAACTTAGCAGAAACCTTTGACAGTAATGCTGTCCTGCTTTCGCTAACCAACCTTCCATAAGAAAAAAAGAGATGGCACTACGTTTATCAATGCACCGATTTCAAGGTGCGTACATGCCCTACTGTCAAACGCTACCGACTAGGGATGGGCCTTACTCTCCATCGATGTCGATAAAAACGTTGAAAAATGAAGACTCTTGAATTAATTGTAATGTATCTTTGTAATTATGTTTTGTTTATTTTTTTCCTGGTGTACAATAAATAATGTTCTTATCTTAAACAATGTAATAAATTAAAATAAATTGTATTGTATACAAGTTTTCAATCATGTTTTATCAAAAAAAGTAACAATAATTTAAAAAGCGACATTTTTTCACACAAAATTGCTTATTTATAATTATATTCGTCAACTTCAACATAATACTCTGTCTCGAATTTCTTGCTGAAGGCCTATGCTTCAGAAAAAAATCCGTGACGACGTATTAGATTGACGTAACGTTTCTTCCTCACATTTAGTTAACATACAGATCGAGCTAGGACCTTGTATTATATATAAGTTAATTGAAAAAGTTATCAAAACTTAATACTCATGTTTATCTTGCAATAAAATTCGAAAAGGAAAATACTATTGCTAATATTGATTAGGTAAATCCATCTTCGGCCGCAATCTGTCGCTAAAAGTTGCCAGCAAACCTTATTTAATAATCACAATATTATATTGCAAGTAATAATTCAGTAATTCGATGCACGCAGTAATTTAATGTGTCATGTGAGGAATGCTGATATTTAAATAAGTTTCGTTGACAGATTTTAGACAATAGATAGGGCTGGTCATCAACGAAGGAATTTTCGAACGGATGACTATACTACGTCAGTCTTCAGTAAATTTGATCAAGAAAGAAGAATATGACCGTGGCATTGGCAGATAACAGACATTTTTGCTCAGTTTCCATGTTCAGTACTGACCTGAAAACAAAAAGAAACTTAATAAAGGCATACCTACAAAAGAGAGCAACTTAAATAATAAAATATTCCATTATTGACTGATCCTGATAAGTAATTACATACTTTGAAGTAAGGTACAATTTGCATCTATGTGTCAGATATTTTTTGCAATAAGGTGATCACCACACAATTTATTAATTGTGAAACTAACAGCTTTGATGTTCATTCATTTAACATTTTATTTTTACCTTTCAACCTTTCTTAATCCATCTATCTATGATTTACACTGTTGGAGAGATGGTTTTTTTGTGGGAAAGTTTATGGTAGTTTGTATTATTGTTGGGTACGATTTAAATTCAGGACAAACATAAAACAGCTGATGGGGTTTAGAAAACCAATTTTTTACTCGTAGAAGTCTTAATATAAGCAACATCGTGATGTGGGAATTTAGGGCCTGTTTTTTTATATTATCAATTCTCACATCACACTGTTTATTTAATATGATTTAGAAATACTGAAATAAAGATAAATTATTAAATGGATAAAGGCACCACTCGGACGCTGTGGTGCCTGGTACACTTCTGGATGTAGAAGACTACTAAGGAAGTATGGTGAAAAAAATATTTTGTAAACTTTCATAGTTATTCTCGTTATGCTTGAAATCAAAATAAACTCCTGGGAGCATCCTATTTTGTAAAAACATGTCATAAGTGTATATGAAAAGGTAGCGATAAATATTATGTAACAAATGTTTAACTTTCTTACCATTACTTCAATTTTTACTGGAGTAAGGTGGGCACCACATCTTCCTTCAGGCGTGTTCACAATAAGTTTCTTCGTTCAAATCACTCGGGTCTAAAGTGCCTTGTGCGCAGTTTACAGTCGTTTCTGTCCTGCTTTTTATTTCTGCGTTTTAGCATGCTATTGCGTCCATATATCAATTTGGGAAAACTTGAACAAGAATAAACAATGGATTAAGTGCTAAGAAGGAGTAATGAACAAGTATCGACTATACTACTACTATGGCGAATTTTCATCGACCATGCTTTTGTCATCACTAGTACAACCTACAAATGGATTGGTTTATTTTCCTAATTTTAGGGCGTAGAAGGGTTCTAGAAGCTACAATTACGGTAATTTTGGTTACCGAGTCGTTAGGAAGTTTATTTTCAAAGTGATATTTCATTCCTCGGTCCTTTTACGCGAGAAAATATAGGTTTTAGGTACTCACCTTTGGAAGTTCATATTATAAACTGCGTTTTCTTTGTTTCTTATATGACCTGCCGCAACCACGCACTTTTCACCTCATTGTGCATTTATCGTACAATATCCCAGGGTAAGTTGTTTGCACCAAAATGTTTTAGTTATTTCAATTTTCTAAAAGAATCCGATGACGTCTTCACAGATTTTACACTTGCGATAACCCGACTAAATTTGAAAACATTCAGAGTGTTGCCACTATTGTAAGTTACAATACCATCTTAATTTGGACTCTTACTCAGGGCATCAAGGTATCGTTTTGACAATTAGGCATGTACGCTGTCACGTGACCATCGTTTCTTCTATTGATTTAATTGTTCTGTGGATTGACATCTTTGGTGACTGGAACTTTAGCTGATAATAATAATATCTACATTCCAAATTCAAGTCTCGTTTCATCCCTAAAGAGAAGATCAACGATCTATACTTTAAAAAAATTATGATGTAAATCAAATGAAATGATCGGTAATTTAGATCGATACTTACAAGATGTATAAAGAGGATTCATTGTAGTAGCCACTCCACCTGCGGCCAGGATGCCGAAAGTAGCAATGGGATATTCCGGCAGGTTAGGCAACATAACAGCCACGGCGTCGCCATCTTGGATTCCCAGTGACAGCCGCAAATTCGCGCCAAACGCTTGGCTAAGCTCGTACAATTGCGCGTACGTGTAAGAGCGGTTTGTTACGCCGCAGATCTGGAATAAACATAATAAATGGACATGAAATTATATTATTTTATTAAATTAGAAGCGGCGACATTCGCAACAAAAAACATTGCCTTGGAAAAAAATCCTCAAAACTGTTGACGTAGGAACCTACCTAAAAATTTAGTAACAAATACATATATAATAAAAAGAAAATTATATATATACCTAATCAACATCAGAAGCGCTCGCGCTCGAACCGAGTGATTGGAATCAATCACCTGAGTAAAGCAACAACAGGCGCGGTTAGGTGCAGGATGGGTGACCGTCCCGTGACTACCGCTAGTGGCATTATTCCGAGCGCTTCCGTGCTTCGCTAGGCACGTTAAGCCGATGGTGCCGGATGCCATGTAATGGCAGTCGTTAAGCCATATCAGAGCCCTTATGGGCTGCTTGATAACTTCTGACAGTAAGGCCCGCCACTGTCTTACAATCCTCCGCCAACCCGGAGTTGGCCCCCGTGGGGGAGTACGGCCTAACCTTCTTGCGATGCAGGAAGAGACACGTGCCCCAGCAGTGGGGACATACAAACGTTGATAACTTTGATAATCAACTATACCTGACAACATAAACGTATTTACAACAATATAAAAATATGCCCTGTGCTCTGCAGTGGGACATTTATAAGCTACTTTAAACAAAATGTTAATGAAAAACTAATAATATATTTAAAAACCTATTTAGAGGCTAAAAATTTCACCCATGCCGGGATTCGAACCCGCAACCTCTGGCTATCCGTACCAGCGCTCTACCAATTGAGCCAATGGGCGACTCACTGCATCAGTGAAATTTCGAACCTCTTTACAATATTCTCTGTATTACGTACAGGCAGCGACATCTGACTTAAGCAAATTGCATTACTTACAGCCCCGACTACCTACTTTGCAGTTAGGTTTAACATCGGAACGATATCACTGTACCCACATGATTACATTTTTTTTTATTTTTAATGCACTAACCCGTGCTACCCGCAACCTCTGGCTATCCGTACCAGCGCTCTACCGACGCAGCGCTGGTACGGATAGCCAGAGGTTGCGGGTTCGAATCCCGGCATGGGTTAAATTTTTAGCCTCTAAATAGGTTTTTAAATTTGTTCCTTAGCACGGGTTAGTGCATTAAAAATAAAAAAAAATGTAATCATGTGGGTACAGTGATATCGTTCCGATGTTAAACCTAACTGCAAAGTAGGTAGTCGGGGCTGTAAGTAATGCAATTTGCTTAAGTCAGATGTCGCTGCCTGTACGGTATTCATATTTGGTTAGTACATTTTAAACTCGTCTATGTTGCTTAGTAACATCTATACCTAGGACAATGAACATACATAAGTATTTATTTTTAGGCATCTATGTATATTATTATTTAAATATTATATACATCGTAGGTTATATCGTAGGTAATTATAAGTAATTATATTCTCGCACTCTTTTGCTGTTTGTTATCAATATATTTTCGATTTAATCATTTATACATGCACCACGCACCGACTTTATTTTTCAAGCAATCCACTCCACTCTTTACAATACTCTCTGTACGTAATACAGAGAGTATCGTAAAGAGGTCCGAAATTTCACTGATGCCGGCGAGTCGCCCATTCGCTCAGTTGGAAGAGCGCTGGCACGGATAGCCACAGGTCGCGGGTTCGAATCTCGGCATGGGCGGAATTTTTAGCCTCTAAATAGTTTTTTAAAATCTACTTCACAAAGGTTGTCTGGAAGAGATCGCTCTTGGCGATAGGACGGACAATTGTATAACATTACTTAGATTTGAGTAATATTTTTCTGACATTGCAGTGCCTGGGACATTGTTTTTAAGATGGAGTAGGCTTGCCCAGCACCTCTACCTTTCTTACACCAGACTGCTACCAGCTCGTACCTTCATTTGCGAACCTTTGTACCCCTCAGTCATTTCATTTTGCATTCCGAAAAGTATATTAAGCATAATGACATGACAAATATACGCACGTAATAATCTGGTGGCCTTTTATGTCAACCTTTAGATAAATGTTATGAGAACAAAAAGAGGTCACCAGAAGTTTATCGAGTTGAAGGTGCACACATAATAATTGTTGTGTGTGAACCGTTTGAAGGCCAAGGTTGTTTATTTATGCAAAATTGTTATTAAAATTGTACGTAACTTTGAAAATAAACAAAGTTATAGGTACTTGACCGCACTGTGGGAATCGAACCTGGGTGTCTTGCTTCCGACTCCATTGCTCTGCAGACAGGTCTACGAGTACTACCGTTGTCACTAGCAAACTTGGGTTTTGTCAAGAAACAAAGTTTTTTTCAATACTTTCTGTAGCAAGAGCGGTGGTAGGGGAGAGTAACAGAGACTTCTCAATCAGGAGGTGGTGGATTCGAATCCCGGCATGTTCCAATGATTTTTATTTCGAAGTTATGTACGTATATTAATGTATAAGCCCTGAAGTACTTCAGACACTAGGGTTTCCTCACGAAGTTTACCTTTATTTTACATACCTCAGCGTTTGTTACGAACAATGACCTAGCGGAGCGGTGTAGCACTCCGACTTCTCATTCGGGAGGTCGTGCGTTCGAACCCCCGCATGTACCAATGACTTTGTTTTCTAAGTTATGTACATTTTTGAAATTATAATAGCAATACTACTCGCTGACTGTGAAGGAAAACATCGTAAGGAAACCGCTTAGAGCGGTGGTAGCGGAGCGGTGTAGAACTCCGGCTTCTCAATCGGGAGGTCGTGGGTTCGAACCCCGGCATGTACTAATGACTTTGTTTTCTAAGTTATGTACACTCGCGAAATTATATTAGCAATACTACTCGCTGACTGTGAAGGAAAACATCGTAAGGAAACCCTAGTGTCTGAGGTGTTAGCGTACCTCAGCGCTTGCTACGTACAATGGCCCAACTATGAGGCTAAGTGCAGAAATCTCAGGTCTAACTAACTGGCCTAAGTATGAGGCTAAATGTGGTGTCAGGTCTATTTATACTATTTTACTTACCGTAGCAGTTTTTGAAGACCACCGGTCCAAGTTCCTCCAAACGTAGTTTACCAAAGTCACATTTGGTAGTTCGATATCCTTATACGGTGAATTCACTATTCTATCAGCGGTCCAAATATGATTTCGTCTTTCAAAAACACTAGACCACTTTTTGTCGGATGCAACAACTCTCAAGCGTAACCTTAGCAACATTTTGTAGTTAACTTTTCACTAGTCGTTGACAAGTAAATAACACTTGTCAGTCGCCGGGAGTTAAAGCCTTAGTGATTGATTAGTCTGTTAACTTTTAGAATATAGCTCGGGCTCTAGAGTAGGCTTCGATTTTCGCCGAAAAATACGGGTGTAATACTTCCTGCTCTGTATAAAACTTTTCTTCACTATTTCGAAAAGTTATGTAAAGTTGTGTGTAATATTAGTTACGATATTTATATAACACGAATATATCCGATTCTATCCGATAATAGCCGAGGTATATTCTTGAAACTAACAGACTGTACTTATCAGAGTATTATACGAACAACATTCAGCCAAGTGACACAACCGGTATTCCAACTTGTTTACACTCGATATCACTCGCGATCTCACTCAGGTACAAAAAGTTTAAGAAATAACACAAGCAGCCTATATACTTTGCAGGGCACAGGCCTTCTCTCAGAGAGAGACAGGGCTTAATCACCACTCTTGCCCACCGCGGATTGGCAGCTACAAGCGCTGAGATATGTAAATACTTCTGCAATCCGGTTTCCACTCGACGTGTTTCCTCCACCGCTGTAGAGTGGTATTGTTACTAATAATTCTGTTAATTTAATAAATGTAACTAATATTAATATTTTAAATATATTCACGGCAGTGGGTAGAGTCGGAAGCGAGAGACCCAGGTTCGATTCCCAGAGCGGGCATATACTTGTTTTTTTTAAGTAATATACATCTGTGAAATTATAGTAGCAATCTCTAAAAGTAAAGGAAAACATCGTGAGGAAACCTGAATGTCTGAGGTGTTCAAATACCTCAGCTCTTGAAATTGCCAACCCTCGGTGGGCACGCGTGGTAATTAAGCCCATACTCTCTCTCTGAGAGAAGGCCTGTGCACAACAAAAAAAAACTAATATCTTCAATAAAAAAGTATAATTTAAAATACAGCCATACAGTATGAGAGTTGATAATATACTATATCATATTGCTCGAGGTGCTTTTGAGCAGGCAACAATGCTATCCAACGTTCATGTACAATCAGTGAATGACTCGGTCAGAAATAAAAACAACATTTCATACAGGGTGGCGTACAAACCAGAAAAAAGAACACGTTTAAACGTATAAAAGTGTTTTAACACTGTATAAAACGTGCACATACGCATGTAGTTCAGTTATAACAGTTCAATTATTTGTTTACAATTTCGTTATGTAAACATTATAATTAGTACAATGTCATATCGCTTTGATAAGTAAAGGAATCCATTGTAACATTTAATTGAGCTTCAATTTTTATTGCCAATTCAACACATGCACACCACCTACACCAATACTTGTGTGAGAAAATACGCGACGCGTTTCGCCTCTAACATGAGGCATCCTCAGGCTCACAAGTGCAAGACTTGCACATCAACACATGCACACTACCTACACCGACACTTGTGTGAGAAAATACGCAACGCGTTTCGCCTCTAGCACGAGGCATCCTCAGGCTCACAAGTGCAAGACTTGCACATCAACACATGCACACCACCTACACCAATAATTGTGTGAGAAAATACGCGACCCGTTTCGCCTCTAGCACGAGGCATCCTCAGGCTCACAAGTGCAAGACTTGCACATCAACACATGCACACCACCTACACCAATACTTGTGTGAGAAAATACGCGACCCGTTTCGCCTCTAGCACGAGGAATCCTCAGGCTCACAAGTGCAAGACTTGCACTTGTGAAGTGATGGTAGTGTGTTCGTGTTTTGCTTCTGCTTGAAAAAGTGGGAAGGACCATGCGGTTAGTTAATGCACCGCCCGCATTAACTAACCGCATGGTGCTTGTGGGATTTTTGGCGGAATTTAGATAGATAGAGATAGAGAACACTTTATTGCACAACCAGAAAAATATTACAACCATGATTCTTCTTAATTTAGCAAAGTAATTTTCACTTTTTAGTGCCACTAAACGCTATATAAATCATCTCCTTACCTAGATAGAAAGGAAAAAAATAAACAAACAGCATTTATCATTTGTTTTGTAATTTTTATCTTCAGACGTAACTGAAACGATAATAACTGATAATAAAACTTACTAAAATTGTAAATAATATCATTATCTACTATTTGACATTATCTAAGATGTCATTATGTAGTATTACTATACGAGTAGTTACTTGAACATACTCGTAAATACCAGAAGCCTGGTTCAAAAAAATACAATTCATAGTTTAGTTTGGCAATTCAATGTATATTGCGTAACCGAGGAATTTCCTTCCTTCTTGTTAATTTGTAAGTTGATCAACATTCGAAGACGAATAGCGAATGGATGATAACGTTACTGTTCACTAAATAAGTTATAAAATCCATCCATCTTAGAAACGAAATTAGTGAAGCGTTCAATTCCTGCATTCTTCCCCGCATCATGTATGGCTGTAAAACTTAGTCACTGTCAAAACATCACAAAGATATGCTAGTACATTGCCAAAAGGCTATGCAAATAAACATTATAGGCTTTGCAAGGAAGAATAGAAAACTTAACAGATATGTTCAAGCCAAAATAGGAGTTTCGGACGTGCTATTCAAAACGACCAACTAAAATGGAGATGGACTGGAAACATGATGCGCAGCACCCACGAAAAGTGGAGCAAAACGGTAACAGACTGATACACAGAGATGGCAAAAGAATGTGTGTATGTATGTAATAAGATCTTTCAGTATTTATTGAGATTCTGTGCCAGATTTGTGGTACAAAACAACTGGCTACATGAGAGATTAGTTAGATAGAAAGATCGACTGACATTATAAGTTAGGCTATTGGTGCAAAATAACCTAAAACCGAAAAATCGCACATTAAATACCAACGACTTGTTCATCATAAGTTTCTAACAATATTGTTTTTTCAAAACCCTCCTTAAAATTTTACCAGTGGCACTTTTAGGCACGCTTTCAATGAACTTTATATCGTATATTCGCTTGTATGGAGCTACTCTCGCTGTGACAAAATCTTTCAAGCCTTGTTCATCAACGTTTACTCCTGTTTTCGGTACCACAAATGCTTTCGGGGCTTCCCCTTTGGTTGGATGGGGTACGCCGATCACAGCTGCGTCGGAGACTGCCAGGAGTTCACGGAGGATAGCTTCCAACTCTGCTGGCGCCACTTGGTACCCTTTCACCTAGAATGTAAGAATGTTGTTTATGATAAGTGTTCAAGTACCAGTCTCCTTGTTGCTAGACTCCTTGGGAAATGGCACAATAAATCCCAATTATGCGTCTGTCACTGGTCAATGTACTGTTTGTAGTTAGTAGTTTAAAAAAGTAATTTCTGAAATATTTATGGTGCCTCGTGCCATTTGTAAAACAAACACATAATTAAGACTGACTTTCCCCACTTTCTGATATTGTCTTCATACAAAAGTCAATCTACGAGTATATAGATGTTTAAGTGACATTTAAGAAGAGAACCCACTTCTTTCTGTCTATCTAATGTATATAGAATACTCCCTTATCTTATCTATCGTTATACATAGTACCTACGAACGTTGGTAATTTAGTACTCACGGTGCTGGAGTCTTTCAATCTATTAGTCACTAGCTCTCTGTCACTATTTATGTGTCTGGATACCATAGCAGAGGGTATAGTTCTTTAGTTTGGGACCATGGCAAGTGATTGTGTTACGTAAAAGTAACTTATCAATACACAATATCCTAATCCATCTCACATTCTCTGTTTATCTGTTATACCTCAGTTTATACCTTGATTAGTTCCTTAAGTCTGTCGACAATGGTAACTATACCATCATCATCAATGATGGCTAGGTCCCCGGTCCTGAACCAACCGTCAGCTGTGAAGCTCCCAATGTTGGCCTTGAGGTTGCCTCTGTAGCCCCTCATCACCTGAGGGCCTCTAATCAGAAGTTCACCCCTCTGAAAAGTGAGAGAGTGAAGTGAGTCAATGTGAAAGAAGAAAGTTGTAGAAGACCAAACTCAAGAAAGACTCTTGCTGTTCCCTAGTTAAGAGTGGAAAGAACTACTCGATCTAAAAACATGCATCTAGAATTTACGACTAAATGTTCTGTTCTGTGAAGTGAGTCAATGTGAAAGAAAAAAGTTGTAGAAGACCAAAGAAAGACTCTTGTTGTTCCCTAGTTAAGAGAGGAAAGAACTACTCGATCTAAAAACATGCGTCTAGAATTTACGACTAAATGTTTTGTTTTGTGAAGTGAGTCAATGTGAAAGAAGGAAGTTGTAGAAGACCAAACTCAAGAAAGACTCTTGTTGTTCCCTAGTTAAGAGAAGAAAGAACTACTCGATCTAAAAACATGCGTCTAGAATTTACGACTAAATGTTGTGTGCTGTATAAATCATAAATTTATCATTTAAATATTAATGTGTTAAGTAAACTTTGTGCCAAAAGGGCTACTATAACATAAAGGATTATTTAGATGACAATGATGTCTGGAATAAAAGCCGGAACAATGCATAAGTTACATGTTTTATAATAATTATGTAAACTCTGTTAATTAATGACTTTGAAAAGACTAATTTCATTTCATTTCAATGCTATCATGAAAACTATTTGTATGGTAGGCAATGAGCAGTTATTTGTTAACATTCTAAATGTACTAAAAATAATCCTTCCACATGATTTACAAAGGATTCGATAGCTTGGCAACATAATCATCTGCATTGTTTCTTAGTTTTCGCAATTAGCAATGCCTCAAGAGGTGTAAATGGATTAAACAGGGGTGTTCCAGAGTTCCTTCGATTCTACACAATCTATGGCACTAAATGTACATATGCTTTTACCTGATTGCTGCCTAGACTATTAAAGTTCTCGTCTACAATCTTCAGCTCAGTACTGGGCAACGGGTGACCGACGCAAGCGTAGTTCTCCAGACCCTTGGGCATCATCGTCACCTTAGATGTCTCTGTGAGGCCGTAGCCTTGACGAAAGTCGAACTTTCTCTGGAAATTGTTATGTAAAATGTTAAAGAGCCTATATGAAACTAATTAGTACAATGTCAGTAAATTTTGTAATCCCGGCTGTCGAATCGCTCGTAGTTCCCGCTGCCTGAGTTATCTTAGAACGATCACGAAGGTTAAGCAATATATAGCGGTTCAGTGCATGGATAGGTGACTGTCTATGACTGACGCTAGTGTCATTTTTCCAAAAGCTTCCGTGCCTCAAAAGGCACGCTAAGCAGTTGGTGCCAGCTGCCGTCTATAGATGGCAGTCGTTAAGTCAAGTCGAGGCTTAAAAACTTCTGACCTGCAAGCCTCCACCAATCCGGACTTGGCCTCCGTGGTGGAGTATGGCATATACCTTCCTCAGGAAAGAGACCTGTGCCCCTCGGTGGGGATATAATGGATTGCTGATGAGAATAACTTTTGCGTAGTCCGACATTTACCGGGTCATGACTCCACGGTACAATAGCGAATGTAAAGCTGTTACCTATACCAGATAAAGAATAAGATGTTGGCCTCCTCTTAGAGAAAGCCTTATGTGCTTGATTCCCACACACGCATTGAAACATCGGGAAAAAGTTAAGTAATCAAATTTACCTAAAATCTAGCTGCGTTTAGACTCGTTAAATAACTATGACAGAGAATACCCGATTGTTTTGACACTGAAACAAATAGCATTCATTGATTGATTCATTAATTTTGGTTGTATTTATACTTAAGGCTACCAAAAAATTAAGAGTCGCCAAGACAGGCCACCAGGTTCATGGTGTTATTAAAACTATTAGCCAAAACATTTGACTATATATGTTTTTTTTTATTTCTACGAATGAAGGTGTAGTGCTACAAAGTTATCTGACTCGCAGGCGGTGTCAATTTTTGTATGGAAACGTCACGTTTACTATAAGAAAAGTGAGGTTGTCACCGGGTCAGTTAAGTTTATCGCACTGTAGTACAAATGAAACAACTATACATAGATAATGTTAGTCATTGAATTTTAAAAGCGTAGTCTTCTTTTAAGTATGGTCACATCAATTTTGTTTGATATTGAATATTTTCAAACGTATGGTAATTCTAAGTAAATTTGTATTGTGTATTTTATTATAAAAATTTTGTTTAATCCATCGGTTTTAACCGGAGAAAATAAAATAAATATTTTGCCTCTCATTTTGTAGAACGTACAATACACAATCCTGGCGAGGCTTACTAACCTACCTGAGCTCTTTCAAACAGCCTATCAACATCAGAAGATGCTAACGGTGCAGCGCCATTGATTACACACTCCAAGCACTCCAAAGACTTTGGTGTAGCTAAAGGATGAGATGCCATCAGGAGAACTGTAAATATAATAATATTATAGTAGGTACTAAACTGAAATAATGGCACTAGGCCACTGCCATCCATCAACTAAAAAATATTTATTTATTAATTTAGAGCATAGAAAAAAGCTATACGATAACTAGTAAAGCCTACTTAGCCATGCTAGTTTTCCTTTTGAGTTGTATTCTGCTGCTACGCTGATTTTTTTTCACGTGTCTACAATACCTACTCTAATGAAAAATTGCGCTTCAAAGCTTAACATTTCGCAAATGAAACTCTAAGTCGAATGAATGAAAAGAATTGCTTCGTACACTCACCATATTATAAGATATACTAGATAAAAAAGGTTTAATTCCACACAAAGGAAAAACAAAATACAAAAAACCTTTTGAAAAAACGAAACCTAAAAACAAAAAAAAAACACAAATCAAATATAAGAATTTTTAAACGGCCAATCCCACACTATGTGTAAGCGAGTAAAACAAATGCAATGCAATTTGTTGTAGGGGAGAGGTACTGTAAAAACTTTCTTTGAGGTTTTATATGTACTAGACCGTTTTGTAAGCGTAATTAAATAAATTAAAAACTACCAATAAACAGCTCTCTAGTACTTATCGTCTCTATGCGATGGATGGACGGACGTTTGTCCGTCCACAGCTTAGCACAGAGCGTTAAAACATTGCCAATAGAGGCGCTTCAAATTCCGCTGGAGCTTACAATAGTTAGGTACTTGATATGCACTGACTTTAAAGATGATGAGCAATACTTTCTCCACCTCTATTCACATGCAGGGTAATGAAACTATAACGACCGTGATGTGTCCGGACTTGGCCCCCGTGGTGCAAGCAGGATGCAGGAAGAGACCTGTGCCCTAGCAGTGGGGACATACAAGGGTTGATATCGAACCTGATGTGTCATGTGCATACCTAAAGGGGGTGCTACGAAAATGGTGTTTGTTTTGTGCTTCTCAATAGCCTGAAAGAAGGGCTCTGGCTGAAACTTCCCAACAGTCACAAGTTGGATACCGTGCGACATCTTGTGGAACATTATTACTGACAACGCAAAAATATGAAAGAACGGCAGGACGGTCATCACAGAGTCTTGATGGGAGGCTGGAAATATAGACAAAAGTTAATATCAGTTTTTATTCCATGTGGTTTTCTAGTTTTTTACATGTATCTTGTTATCAACTCGCTGTTAAAAACAATTGTAAAATAAAAAAATCATGTATCTACTCCCACTCGTTATCAACCCTTGTATGTCCCCACCGCTGGGGCACGGGTCTCTTCCTGCATCGCAGGAAGGTTAGCCATACTCCACCACGGGGGCCAAGTCCGGGTTGGTGGAGGATTGTAAGACAGTGGTGAGCCTTACTGTCAGAAGTTATCAAGCCGCCCATAAGACCTCTGACATGGCTTAACGACTGCCATTATATGACAGCCGGCACCAACTCGTAACTACTCGTATATATATTGGCCTTTTTTGCATCTACTTAATGAGATGATTTATACAGCGTCCAGTGGTATCTTCACTCACACTAGATGGGTGAAGGGACCACTCCGGTGCTGTAGTGACCTACTCGTTACTTAATTAATATTAATATAGGAAGAGCAGGCATTCCAGGTCTATACAAATAAAAGGAAGTCCCCACCACAGTCTAAAATTAACGTTAAGTTTATAGCAATTTTTTTATCATAAATAATTTTTATTTCGTTTTTCTTAATGGTTACATTGCAAAAACAAAATGTCACTAACATAAACAATGTAGCCCAAATTGCTTCTCTTTACGGGATTCACACAATTTCAAATGATAAGATTACATTAAAACTCTTTATTGCACTCCATATTCTAACGTATATGAAAGAATATGAAAAGTATTAAATATCTAAGTTAAATAGTTCAATTTAAGTTTCAGTTCAAAACTCGGATAATTAAGTTAGAAAATACTAAATGTAGGAGTTACTTTGTTAGCTTCTTCTCCGCAAAATCTATTGATTTTGAATCTAAGATCTTCGACGTCATTAAGTAAGGATGAGATAGGATAAGAATATTCTTTATTCTACACCAGAAAAACAACAAGACAAAATAATTACAAGTGTAAATATTTTGTACCTGTATTTTGTACAAAGCACAATTGGCGGCCTTATTGCTAAAAGCCATTTTCTTCCAGGCAACCTTACGATGGAAAGTTGCTGACGTAAATTAAAATATTTGGAGTATTTTGTTTTTATACCGAGTATTTTATTTTACTGCTACTTTTGTCTTTGCCATTGTATACAACTGGCGGTCTATGCGATTCTATTGTGTGGAAGTTATTATCATTTGAGTATGGCATAATAAAATGTATATTATTTTTCTAGAACTTCATCTCAAAGCAATATTTGTAAATCCTTGATAAACTTACCAGTCGTCTCCCTAAACGTTTTGATATGGTAATCGTTTGTTTGCTCACAATTTGCCACTATGTTTTTATTAGTCAACTCGACGCCTTTAGGCAGTCCCTTCGTACCACTAGAATACGGCAAGATACAAATATCATTAACGCTCCTTCTGTCTTCCTGTAAGCAAGATTTGTCTACAAGATTATCTTCGGAAAGTTCGTTGAAGCATACAACGCCTGCTGGTAAAGATCTTCCTGAGGTTTTGATGGCGATTATTGGTACGTCTATTTTGGCGATTTTCAGAGCTTCTTTGATTACGTTCACTGATTCCGGGAGAGTAACAATAAGTTTTGTTTTGCTCATTAGCAGTTGGCGGTGGACTTCGTCTGAAATGTGAAATAAAGTATTACAAAGTGCCTTTTGATTGGATGTTGATTTTTTTCAAGAACGGCAACAAGACCATCAAACAATTTAACCTTTTTGAATGTCTAGCGAAATGCTTTTTAAAGATTAGCCTCCATTGTGTTTTTCTTAACAGGAAAGTGACCCCTCAGATATCTGAGAAGGGAATTTTCCTTGTAATACACAGTTTTAATCAAAACCTATATTCAAAGAGGGTGAGGTTCTGTCAGCAAAAACACCAGTGATACGTGATGAATGATGGCAGAAATTGTTAAATCAGAAGCAAGCAAGGACGTCACAAGCGTGAAAATACACCGCAGACTGAACCCACTTGTATAAAAGTAGCGGCCCCCAGTTAGAATCGAACGCATGATTTCCATCTTGGTAGCCAAGCAGCCTATAGAAATAATTAAATTTGATTGCCTCATTGTTGTACCCTTAAGGTGCTTTGCTACCAAGGCGGAATCATGCGTTCGATTCCATAGTCGGCCGCTACATTTATACAAGTGGCCTCAGTCTGCGTGTATTTTCACGCTTGTGACGTCCTTGCCTGCTTACTATAGTACAGGGTATTCTAGTTTGTGACAGATAAAGTGATTGTGTGAAAGTTATTATTATTGTTGGTAGAAGACATTACAGGCAGTGTAACAGGGATTGACAGTAGTGACCACTCCACCGGATTCCAGGATGCCCATAACGACCACCGGATAGTCCGGGACGTTTGGTAGGATAACTGCCACAGTGTCTCCGTCCCGAATTTCAAACTTGCGCCGGAGATTTGCAGCAAAATTCTTGGATAACTTGAAGGATTGCTCATACGTGTAGCCTCTGCCTGTCACTGCGCAAACCTGAAAAGATTATATCAACCCATGTATGTATGGATTTCTGGAACCATATTAATATGAACATTTATTAATATGAACGTATCCTGTATTCGATTAGGCTAAGGCTTAGATGAATACTCTTTATTGCAAACCGTGTATTGAGAGTACGTTATCAACCCTTGTATGTACCCACACAAAGTTCGTTTTGGCCATCTCTCCAAGTTTTGCCAAACGTAGTCATAAATCGTCATGTCCGGTATATTGATTGGCTTGTAAGACGACTTGACAATCTTCTCCGGACTCCAGACGCTCTGGTACCTTATTCCAATGGACGTAAGGTTCACATACTTCTTCAGAGGTCTCAGGATATTCTGCAGAGATTTTGCCGCCGCCATATGTGCCCAGTGACCGATTCTGGAATTGTAAGTGATTTCATGAAATAACTATCTACAAACATATTAAGTACATACACTTCCAAGGATATAGTAAAAAAAAAAGAAATTGCAACTTTTTTTACGCAGATGAATTAATTGAAAAATAAAATTTATCAAAACGCAGATATTATTTTACCTCTATGTAAAAATAATGCAGAAAAGTGCATGTAGGACTCACTCACCAAGGGTTCTGTACTTTGTTGGTACTTGTAAATAGTTAAAGAATCTAGCCTCGAGTTATTTTTTCGTGATTTTCCCAAACATGAATGTCATTTTTCTATAAAGATTTAATTACAAGTGTAGGTTGAGTTGTTGTAGTCATTTATTGCCAATTTTCATATAATACGTACGTCAACGGAATAAAGTTAAACCCTTTATTCACCTAACTTCGGTTTTGCACTCAAAATTATGTCGACAATCATTTAGGCTCTTAAAAAATCCAGTATAAGTCTTCAGTACTATTCTGCACCATAAAAATAAAAGATTATTAGGAAATAATTTTTTTTATTAAGTCCCTACTAAGGAAAACAACCGGTTTAAAAGACCAGCACTGGTTTACTAGTAGAAATTCACTTCACTATAAATGAACCACTGTTGCAGGTAGCTCTTACTCTCGCCCACTCACTCTTATTCATTACCTACTTGCAATTTATTATGTTGTAATTTACGATTATGATACTGGTACCAATTGGAAAACCACCTCGTCTTATTGATATTTTCCATGCGATGGAATGGAATCACGATATGGTTTGCAACTGATTTATTACGTTTCAGGTGATTCGAGAAAAGATCGTTATGTAATTTTCCACTCTATCGGATCGCAGCATTGAGACGACTCTGAGGTCTCAAAGTGTGTATTTATTTGACAGTTCAGAGTAGGCTAAATCAGACAACTCCAAACAACGGAGGACTTACGTGGTACACACCTCCGATATCAACCCTAGTATGTCCCCACTACTGGGGCAAGGGTCTGTGCATCGCAGGAAGGTTAAGCCATACTCCCACCACGGGGGCCAAGTCCGGATTGGCGGAGGATTGTAAGACCGTGGCGGGCCTTATTGTCATCAAGCCTTACTGTCATTCATAAGTTATCAAGCCGCCTATAATGCCTCTGATATGGCTTAACGACTGTCCTTAAATGACAGCCGGTACCAACGATTTAGTATGCCTCTGAATAATGCCACTAGCGATAGTAACAGGCCGCATCATCATCACCCTGCACCTGACCGCGCCTGTTGTTGCCTAACTCAAGTATTGATTATACTATTTTTATTTTTAATGCACTAACCCGTGCTGAGGACAATTTAAAAAAAAATAAAGAGGTTCGAAATTTCACTGATGCCGGTGAGTCGCCCATTAGCTCAGTTGGATAGAGCGCTGGTACGGATAGCCAGAGGTCGCGGGTTCGAATCCCGGCATGGGTGGAATTTTTAGCCTCTAAATAGGTTTTCAAGTTTTGATTCCAATCCCTTGATTCGACTAGGCCACGAGCGCATCTATGTGTAACAGTTATTTTTATGATAGCGACAATTTCTTCTAATCCTAAGATGCATTCAGGCTTGCATCCTCATTGTGATGGCTCTCGCTAGCAATCACACGTTCACTTATCCTCCGGGGAAAAGACTAAGTTTGGAGTTTTTTTGACCATTTTTTCTCCAAAATGATCTACAGTCTATTTATTCTTACTTGTCCAATTTAGTTAACAAGATTCTTACCTTAAAATTGAGATAAGATGCCTAAACTAGACATTTTCTCGCAAATTCATGAACTCTCGTATCACGAACTATGTTTATAAAATTGCCAGCGTGTTATCTAAAAGAGTGTTCCAGGTTACTTCATTTATTGACATATGACAGTTTTGGACTAAAAAGTTACAGTTTAAGGGTAGAATCTTGTTTACTAAATTGGACAAGTAAGAATAAATAGACTGTAGATTTTTAAATGGACACCTATTTTGAATTGTAACGTTCATTAAAGCCGCAGTTTCTGCGCTACTTTGAATAAAACCATTTCATTTCATAGATTATAATCATCAACATCAAGCCATTATGTCCCCACCGAGGGGCACGGGTCTCTTCCCTGAGGAAGGTATGGGCCATCACAGTTCCACCTCGGGGGCCAACTCCGGAGTTGGATTATAAATAATGTTAATTTGTGAATTAGTAAATCCCTGCGTTAATGCTGCCTACATCATTTTATTTACCAGCCGTTTCACATACAAACATAAACCCACGCGTGTATTCTTCGACGACCTCTGTGGCGTAGCGGTAGCGCATCTGCCTACGATGCAAGAGGTTCCGGATTCGAATCCCGGCTGGGGCCAAAAAAAAGACCAGGTCTTGGATGTTTACATGTTTGTGACGTCGTTGTTTCTGGTTCCCACGACACAGAGTATCCTAGTGTGGGGCGAGAAGCAATGTATGTGCTTGTATGTAAATGTAATGTATGTAATGTATTCTGGATCGGGACCAGCGTCCACATACTGCCAAGTCTCTACAAGCCGTAACTAATTCAGAAGTGTATAGCGTTGTCTGGCTTGCCATCCCATACATGTCCCATGTGAGCACTTGCTGCCGATCCGAACTGAATCCGTATATAGGGCAGAAGCCGAAGGAAGCTCTCTTTTACAACATCGACATTCTTTCGTCGTTGCTTGCACGCACGCAATTTTCGGGTACTTTGTATTAGATACAAATAAAAAAAATTACTGCTATAAAAATACTGAAACACTTTTTTATTTCAATAACATAGTGAAGTAAAGCTCTTAACACCATCATATACAAACAAGGCTAACAGTAAAAATATAAGAAAATATGCATCTATAATATTCAAAGTAGCAAAGTAGTAGTGAGTATGAGTTAGTAACGGTAATATATTCACATACATTGTGATGTATAGTAAGACAGACACTGTCTTACTATACATCGGTAGAAATCTATTAAGAAATTCGTATATTTAGTATTCTTACTATGTAAAGCCATAAAAAAAATTGTACTTAGTGTTATTAAGAATCAAAATTTATTATAATACTAGCTGACCCAGCAAACTTCGTACCGCCTAGTCGATTCTTAATTTTTTGTTTATTTATCTCTCCGTAAGAACCATCCTCGTACTTCAAGGAATAATCTAAAAAAAGAATTAGCGAAATCGGTTCAGCTGCTCTCGAGATTTGCGCTTACCAACAAATTCGGGGATTCATTTTTATATTATAGATTAAACAGTCTTCAGAAATCCATCTTTTACTATCCACATTATTTTTGTGCAATACTCGTTTATCAAAGTTTATCTAAAGCCTAAGTACCCAAAATTGCTTCTTACTAATTTAACGTCTAACTTACAAACATTAATTAGTAAATTCATAAAAAAATATATAATTTTTTCGACAATATTTAAACAAAAACACAAAAGATTTGTAGAACAGTAGAGAAGCCAACATACGATAATAAAATTACTCAGTATTGCGAAGTATTTCATTAAGCTGAATTCGTCAAAGAATCGAATGCAGCTTATTTCTTGCCAGATGATGTATCAAATTCGAAATAAGCACTTGGTGAGTAGCACAACATAATTCACTTTATCAGTTAAAATGAAAATGACGTACGACAATTCTAAGGGAACGAGACGCTATAAAAGGGGACCTCAAAATAAACAGGGAACATGACACGGCCAAATGCCTCATCCAAAAACCTTAAGGTTGCTGTTTCATCTGAGATGCTGTCTCACCTTCTAAATAATGTCTTTATGATTGTAATAAAATTCGTTTACTTTTAACTAATATGATTAAAGTAGTAAAAATATACCTTTTGTAAAAACTATTTTAAATTTTCGCGACTTGTACACATAGAATATTTTCGGGGCTTAATTGCTTAAGTAATTTATTGCTATTTTGCCTCGACGTTTCGACGACGTTACAGTCATCGTGGTCACGAGAAGACTCATCATCAGCCGAAGATGCGAACGGGTGCCAGCCATCAGTCTTCTCGTGACCACGATGACTGTAACTTCGTCAAAACTTCGAGGTAAAATAGCAATAAATTACTACGCGATTAAGCCCCGAAAATATTCTATTTTGTAAAAACTATCTGTAAAAGGCGATATGATTCCTGCCGTTGGTGCCACTAGAAAATCTAACTGTGCATAATCCTAAGGCAGGCAGATGCCGAGACATGATATTCTATTTCAGATACATAAAGAATTATTACCAGAAATCTCAAAAATTAGCCTCCGAGTAAGCTTTCACGTCCAAGCTTATGTCGATAAGAGCTAAATATTATGCAACTAGAAACGGATGGAAAACTTGGACTTTGACATAAAAGAAGATAATAGTCTGAGAATCCAAAATATCAGAACACAAAATTATGTTATAAAAGCTATAGAAGGTCTTCGCTTCCACAACATAGGCCAATCGTTCCGTACTAAGGCTTTCCTACAACAAAAAATTATGGAACAACAATTTTTTACTCTCGCTTTCAAAGTTGTGGCCGAAGACATAATTGTTTCTGTAGTTTCTACAACCATTCTATCAGATATAAATTTATGATTCGCCGGAAACAAATTAGTTGTACCTTCAGTAACAGCTTAATTGAGGTTAACGTCGCTTAGTAAGAAACTAGGTTCAGTTTTAAAAATGAATTTGGTTCAAATGAATGATCACAATTGAATGATAACTACGCAAACAAAAATAACGCAAACTAAAATTACTGCACACAACCGGCAGCTAGCCGAATTTCAGTCTAAAACTCGATATGTGACGACATACAATTGGATGGACAAAGTTAGCGAAAGTTCCCATTAGCAAGTTTTCTGAAGGCATTGCTCTTATATTAATACAAATTTCTTTTCGTTATTAGATATAACTAAAGAGAAAGACTCAACACTAGTTTGTTCACCATAAATTCTTAACTAGCAATACTGTTCTTTCAAAACCCTCCTTAAAATTTTGCCGGCGGCACTTTTAGGCACGCTCTCAACGAACTTTATATCGTCTATCCGCTTGTATGACGCCACCCTCTCTTTGACAAAGTCTTTCAAGCCCTGCTCATCAACGTTTACTCCCGTTTTCAACACCACGAATGCCTTCGGGGCTTCCCCGTTGGTTGGATGGGGAACGCCGATGACAGCTGCGTCGGAGACTGACGGGTGATCGCGAAGGATGGCTTCCAGCTCTGCTGGTGCCACTTGGTACCCTTTTACCTGGAATGTAAGAATTGGTTGACTTGTTTGACCGCGTAAAGAAATTCTGAATAATCAAAAAACATAAGTGCTGCCAAATGACATTAAAAAATAGCTTACAGCTCTTAACAGTACATAATAAGATTGCTAGTGTAAATAAGATAGGTATTTATATATTTTCTTCTTACAGTGATTTCAGAACACATAGGCACTCGTAGTTTCATTGCAATTTACATTTTGAGTAATCAGAACTTATTTCTATGAGAGAGTTCGAAGATTTTATGTGACAGATCTCAAGGCCCTCACTAAAGTTATAATGCATTGTTTTTAAATTTTTGAAAAAGTGTACGAGAAGCTTTTCATTACTATTGTGTATCTTAAATACTTATATATTTGTATATGGATCTCGGTCTGGAATAAAAACATTTCATTTCATTTTTAAAGCTACTTAAGAAGACGAAAATATACGTCAGATACATATTAGCTAGTTATTGTAAATGACAATTTTGAGCGGTAAAACTATTGTGCCTCGTGCCATATGCGCCACAACCTGTTAAGCCAATTTTTTTTTTGTTTTTTTCTTTCAATTTCTCTTTCTCTTCCACTTTATTTCTCTTTCTCTCTCGCTCTCTGTCTCTCTTTCTATTTTTCTATACATGTTTATCATATTCCCTTATTCGTTTACACTAACTACGTTTACTGCTAGCTTAGTCCTCACATTCTTGTTGAAGTTTTTTGATCGCTACAATATTATTCACTAGCTCTCTCCATCCATCCCCATCCATCCATCTCTTCGTCTATCTCTCCGCCTCTTTATCTTAATACAATATCATAAATCTTTTTTACATTATCTATTACACCCTAATTCATACCTTGATTAGTTCTTTGAGTCTGTCAGCAATGGTGACGATGCCATCATCATCAATGATGGCTAGGTCCCCGGTTTTGAACCAACCATCTGTTGTGAAGGACTCAATGTTGGCCTGAGGGTTGTCTCTGTAGCCCCTCATCACCTGAGGGCCTCTGACTAGGAGTTCTCCGCTCTATAAGGTGAGGAAGCAGACTGAGTGAATGAACAAAACCCAGAAGGAAAACTCAATTAAATCTCGAATCTCAATGAAACTTTTTATTTGCCAAATGAAAATTATATCCAAATAAAAACATGTGTGGAGCATAACTACAACTAAATTATCATTATACTTATCTCTTTGTGCTAAAAGGAAGCAGTAGACAAGATTTACAAACGATTAGATGGATTTTGTCAAACTACTTGTCATTTGGTGATATACCTGATTGATATAACGATTACCTAATTTGTTTTTTAGGTGAAGCCTCAAGAAGTATACATGGACCGATCAGTGATACTTTAGAAGTAATATCACTTTAAGAATTGAGAATTTCGCTAAGTAAATAATCAACTGTATCGCTGTCTCAACTGTCGTTCCTTAAGTATTTACATAGTAAAATTCTCAATTCAAAAACCGGCCCTTAGAATATACAGCCTGATATTTTTTTACCTGATTACTTCCCAGTGTATTCAAGTCCCCGTCGACAATCTTCAATTCCGTACTAGGCAGTGCGTGGCCAACGCAGCCATAGTTTTCCAGACCCTTGGGTGTCATCGTCACCACAGGGGATGTCTCTGTGAGTCCGTAGCCTTGACGGAAGTCGAACTTCCTCTGGAAATAGTTATGAAAATTGGTAAAGAGCTTATTTGAAAGCACAGTATCGGCAAGTGCCGAAGTGCGTTAACGATTATGAAAAAATAAACTCAAGTAAAGAGTAAACTGACTTCATACACGTTTGATGTTGAGAGTAGTACTTGAATGGCGTAAGTTGCACAATTCTAACTAGACTATGTACCTGAGCTCTTTCAAACAGCCTATCAGCATCAGAAGGTGCCAAGGGCGCAGCGCCATTGATTACACACTCCAAGCACTTTAAAGATTTCGGAGTAGCTAGAGGATGAGATGCCATCAGGAGAACTGTAAGTAAAAATGTAATAATTTAATGGAAGGCACTAAATTGTAAGAGCAAACGGCACCAATCCTAACGAACCCAATAGCTAATATTAGAACACTGCTGGAAATGGGATTGGGCATTACCCAATTTACACTACTCCTTTCTGCCATCAACACCGGACAATCTGCTTCATTTTAATCTTCCTTTATCACTCAACAACAAAAACTTTTATGCCATTGCAGTATGTGCCGATTTTATATATAAGTCAAGGTGGTTACCATAAAACAAGAGAAAAGCAGCGACTTCTGATATCGGAAGCCAAGACTTACTTCGGGTCGTATTAGTACTAAACTAGTACTGACAATAGTTACGAATAGACACTGTTCAAATCTTGAGATTATAGTATTTACTTCATACGCATTGTCGTCAAAAATGATAAATTAATACTTAATACTTTCTTTCTAGGTGCAATAAATACGATTTTAATATGATGATGTAACATGATTACCTAGAGGAGGCGCTACGAAAATGGTGTTCGTTCTATGCTTCTCAATAGCCTGAAGAAAAGGCTCTGGCTGGAACTTCCCAATGGTCACAAGTTTGATACCCTGCGACATCTTGTGGAACATTATTACTGACAACGCGTAAATATGAAAGAACGGCAGGACGGTCATCACAGAGTCTTGATGGGAGGCTGGAAAGAATATAGATAGAAGTGAAGGTCAGATTTTTCCAATATTTGTTTTAAATCATAACTAAACCTCAGGCCTGTATCCCAAAGGAGTTGGTAGAGACCAGGGACTGCCACTTATATTTGTATATATACTCAATTTTTTCTCATAATATTCTTTTCTTTCGTTATTAAGTAGTAACATAATCATTACGACTATTATTTAATAACTTCGGAATTTAAATAATTTCAGTATAGAGATCGCAACTCACAATTGGTTTCATCGAATCGAAAGCAAAATCTCTATCGGTGAGATTTATATATAGCAGTATCGCAGAGTATATATTATGAACCTGAACATTTATCTCAGAGCAACCTTTATCAATAACCTCGTAAATAAACTTACCGGTCGTCTCGCTGTGTGTTCTGATATGAAACTCATTTATTTGCTCACAATTCGCCACTATGTTTCTATTGGACAACTCAACCCCCTTAGGAAGTCCTGTCGTACCACTAGAATACGGCAAGATGCAAATATCATTTACGCCTCTTCTGACTTCTTTCAAGCAAGATTTGTCTACTAGGGCATCTTCGGAAAGTTCATTGAAGCATACAGTGCCTGCTGGTAAAGATTCTCCTGAGACTTTGATGGCTATTATTGGTACGTCTATTTTGGCAAGTTTCAGAGCTTCCTTGATTGTGTTCACTGTTTCTGGGAAAGTGACGATTAGTTTTGCTTCGCTCATCAACAGTTGGCGGTGGACTTCGTCTGAAATTTGTGATAAAGATATTGAATTATCACTAGGCGTCGAATTGTTTCATAAGCTCTTTTGAATGGAAGAAAATAATTTTGCATACCTACCTAATGAAAGAATAAATCTACCAACCAAAGAACATCATACAAGTTTTTCAAAAGTCTAGTGAAATACTCGTTACGGTTATTATATTTGTATGCAGTTACCTCTTACAATTCACCATGTAATAAGCTTGTTTAATAACTTTATTTACATTAAGTGAGGTTGTGTCATCATGAACACCACTAATGCTGCTTACCACAAATGTATGTAATCGTGATTAGTTATTTTCTTCATTATGTATGTACGTATAATTATTATATCTATTTATTTATATATGTATTATTGGTTGTGTAGGTTTTTCATATTTTTTAATATTCAGACCCCCCCCCCTTGCCCCTGTAGGTTTAACTTAATATATCTCCCTATGTTTTTGTAAGTTTATTATTGTATTCCACCTTCTTTTCCTGCACTACCCTTTGCCAGTCTCTTCAACACCAAAGGTTTGCTGGAAGAGTATGCTTCTTGCATTAAGTACGCCCTTGTACATTTACTCATGTAATTAGTGCAATAAAGAATTAAAATAAATAATGCATGATCCATTAAGGTTGCAGTAAGGTTGTCTGGAAGAAATTGCTTTTAGCAATAAGGCCGCCAATTGTACTTTGTATCATTACATGTTTTATAATATGTGCTCTGGTGTACAATAAAGAATATTCTTATCTTATCATTATGTAAACTCACGCCCTCATCCCGGAGAAGTAGTTCACCACTTGCTATGACAGATATGATCATTAACTTTATCAACATTCATTAGTCATTACATGCACGCGGGCTGGCTTCTCATACGTTTTATCCGGTGCGATGTAACTCAGACATTATGATAGAAGAACTTACAAGCAGTGTAAATGGGATTCACAGTAGTGACCACTCCACCAGCCTCCAGTATGCCCATGACAACCAGTGGATAGTCCGGTACGTTTGGCAGCATGACGGCCACAGTGTCCCCGTCCCGAATTTTAAACTTGCGCCGGAGATTTGCAGCAAAGTTGTTGGATAACTTGAAGGATTGCTCGTAAGTGTAGCCCCGACCTGTCACTGCGCACACCTGGAAATAACGGTAATAATAAATATTCAAATAACGATTTAATGGAGATCATTCAGATATGTAAATATTTTTCTTCCAATTATATTGTAAATAACTCAAGTCCTCTAAGAAATCACAAAGTTAGAGACAGCCCGGGAGCGCCACCAATGTATTTTGAGACCCAATTTTCCGAAGTGCCAATTTTTTGTGCATAAACCAAATACGACGATACACGAGACACCCGAGTTTCAAATATTTAGTTAAGATGATATGAATAATTAAAATTTCAGTTTTTACTATTAATCCTCCACCAACCCGGACTTGGCCCCCGTGGTGGAGTATGGCCTAACCTTCCTGGGATGCAGGAAGAGACTCGTGCCCCAGCAGTAGGGACATACAAAGGGTTAATTACGACTAACGACAAATTAACTTTTTACCTCCCGCAATACAGAAAAAATATTCCTTGCTTTGCCATGTTACTTTGCAAACAAATCCTCATACTAACGTGCAAATAGAAACTTCGTGACATCCTCAGAATCCCAGTAATTAAGATTGTGTTTTTTTATTGTTTTGTTTTTATTTAGTTTGAAGCGTTCGTGGCCTAATCGAACCGAGTGAATGGATTCAATCACTTAGGATGACCAATAACAGACGCGGTCCGCTAGTGGCTTTTTTCCGAGCGGTTCCGTGCTTCGCAAGGCACGTTAAGCCGTGGGTGCCTTCTGTCACGTAATAGCAGTCGTTAAGCCATGTCAGAGGCCTTAGTCGCTAAGCTATGTCAGAGGCCTTATGGGCGGCTTCATAACTTCTGACAGTAAGGACAGCCACGGTATCACAATCCTCGTCCGACCCGGACTTGGGCCCGTGGTAGGATATGGTCTACCCTTCCTGCGATGCAGAAAGAGAATCGTGCCCCAGCATTGGGGACGTACAAGGGTTGATATCGATTTATTTATTTAATAAACACAGCCAACAGATGTTAGGTTAGACAATATTGCAGACACATTATACATAGGCTGCTACTTATGTAGGTATGCGGAATCTGGGATTCCAATAATTTTAAACGCAACGTCTGACCTCCATGGTCAAATTCGTTCTTTTTTTAAATACTGGCCGCTAATATTTTATCTTATATACGTTAGTGTTTTGTTTTTGTTGGGTTTAAAATGTCATATCGCTGAAAAAATGGAACTCACTCGTGAAAATATTCGTGCTATGATTTATTACGATTTTCGACGTGGTTTAACGCAACAACAGTGCGTAGATCAATTAACTTCGACTTTTGGTGGCGAAGCTCCATCAAAAACGACTGTGTATCACTGGTTTAGTGAGTTTAATCGCGGGCGCAGTATGCACAAGAAGGTCGCCCGAAATCGGTGGTTTTGCCACAAAATATGGAATCTGTGCGAAAACTAATAATGCAAGACCGCCATGTTACGTATCGCGAGATAGAGGCTATTCTGGGCATATGTATGACGAGCATTCATAGGATAATACATGAACATTTGTCTGTAAAAAAAATTTGTTTGCGTTGGATCCCGCACAACTTAACTCAGGATCAAAAAGATGCTCGCGTCAGTGCAAGAAAACCTTAAAAAAATTCAACGGAGGCGACTCAAAATCTGTTTATAATATCTACACAGGTGACAAATCTTGGATCTACGCGTACGATCCCGAAACTAAACAACAATCAACAGTTTGGGTGTTTCAAAATGAGCCGAACCCTACGAAAGTGGCTCGTGCAAAAAGCACTGTAAAGCAAATGGTGGCCTGCTTTTTTGGTATTAATGGCCATGTGGCTACAATACCACTGGAGAATCGCAGAACGGTTAATTCGGAGTGGTACACGAACATTTGTTTGCCGGAAGTATTTGAAGAAATACGCCAAAACAACCAGCGACGCAGAATCATACTTCACCATGACAATGCCAGCTGTCATACATCTCAGGAAACAACTACATTTTTGGATGTTCAAAAAATAGAATTGATGGGTCATCCACCGTACAGCCCTGATTTGGCTCCCAATGATTTGTATTTATTTCCAAATGTAAAGAATAAATTACGTGGTCAACGATTTTCGACCCGTGAAGATGCCGTAGATGCGTTCAAACAGCACGTTTTAGAGACACCTAAATCAGAGTGTAAAAAGTGTTTTACAAATTGGTTTCATCGAATGCAAAAGTGCATCGATCATAGTGGAGAATACTTTGAAAAACAATAAAAAAATATTTAGCCATATACATTTGTTTATTTTTTCTATTCCGCATACATAAGTAGCAGCCCTCGTAGTACTTGTAATCTAGCCCATCGCCCAATTCAGGCGTGCAAGAAGTCTCTTGGCTGACATTTACTTAAAAAACTAACATTCTATTCAAAAGATTCTATCTAGTTGGATGGTATTTAATTTCCCATTGGAAATTAAATACCTCATAAATTAAATAAGAAAACAAATTATTGTCTATTTTTTTAATATTCCAATTACAATTATTAATTAGTTACGTGCAATTTCGGTTTTTTGCAGGGTTGGTCCAAATTTCACCACTATATTTAAACGTCTCGTCATATCATCGTAACAAATAATTGCATTGTTCAAACCATATGTTTTAATTCAAAAGCCGGCCAAATATTTGTCGGGTCACAGCAGTGTAGCGTTCTGTAGAAAATATGTATTGTATATGCTTCACAGAACTAATAACACCATCAAAGTAATTTCCAATGGATTCATTTCCAAACTGGTCCTTTTATTGATTAATTTCTTATTACTCGTAATGACGACGTATAAGTTCTAAATTTTAACTGATCTTAAGCTGGGATCCCACAGTGTGCGATTCTGCAGATGGACTCGAACCAGCCTGTACTGATCCACGATATCTGAATTCTGATATATTTGGGTAGATATTGTATGAGACTCCGCTTAGTTTCGTTTCACTATACTGTAATGTACTACTGTGAAACAAAATGAAGCAGAGAAGAAGATATATAGGTCCAAAAACAACAATAATACTTACAGATAAAGTCCGTTCAGGCCATCTTTCCAAGTTCTCCCAAACGTAGTCATAAATCGTCATGTTTGGTATCTTGATTGGTTCGTATGGTGACTTCACAATCTTCTCCGGACTCCAAACGCTCTGGTGCCTTATTCCGACGGACGTAAGGTTCACATTCTTTCTCAGGGGTCTCAGGATATTCTGCAGGGATTTGGCCGCCATAGTGTGCCGAGTTACCTATTCTGTAATGGTATCATTAAATCAAATCATTTATTGCCATAAATTACAGTACATTATGATGTTATATGATAAAATTGTAGTGCCAATGTAATTTACCGATATCGGCATAGCAATTTTAAACTTATATTTAGCATGCTTAAATAAATGCAACAATATTTGATAAATTCAGTAATTAACATGGTAAGAATCGACATCAATTAATTATCTTTATACGAGTCGTATGTCACGTATCAAGACATTTTATTATAATAATTTCTACGACATATAAACGACTTTTAACTACTACCTTATACCAATAAGAAAAGTAAAAAAATCCCAGATGTATTTCTCAAATTGTTATGATTACTGTATTGATACTTGATGGGGACAAGTTAATTTAAAAATAAACTAAATAGAATCGTCATTCATTAAGTTTGATACTAATTTATTTGGCTATCATGTTTTGCGTCACTCAACAATCAATCAGCCCCTACTCATCCACTGCTGAACGTAGATCTGCACAAAGCATGTCACTTCTTTCTATCCTCTGCCATCCTCATCCAGCCACTGCCAGCAATCTACCTGCGATCGTCGGTACAGCGAGCTTGGGCATCCTACGCTGGTTTACCAGTTCGTGGTCTCCACACTAGTACCTTTGCACTCCATCGACCTTCAATTCTTCGGCATTGGTAACCACTGCCGCTTCAGCCTGCTAATCTTATAGGCTATGTCAGTCACATTAGTTTTTTGATCGATTGTCACATTTCCAATATAATCCATCAAAAACACTGATTCTAGCCCATGCACGCTGAGCGAATTTAGGATCGGTAGCCTAGCCCTGCCATTAGTGACTACATTTCAGCTCCGTAGGTTATAACGGTAGGAAGCATTGATAGAAGACCCTTGTCTTTAGACTATGAGGAATAGCCGAGGAGAAAACCTGGCACAGTTCTCAAACACAGATCAACCCAATAGGATGCTTCTCGCGGCCTTTTTCTCGAAATTTCCTCTGCCCAGTTGGATAGCGTAGCCTTAGTAAACTGGGCTCTGGTAGAAAGAGAAAATCATGGTTCCGTAACACCAGACAATGGACTGGAGTTGCCAGAATCGAAAATATATTTTGCTTGGAAAAGAGGAATATGCAGAGCTGTCGGCCAATCTCTAGTAATGGAGAGGCACTGACAGAAGAAGAAGTAGATATACTACTGGACAGTCTCGAGGGTCACCGCAGCGACGAAGACCGGCTCCTGTATGATCAGGTCATGCTCAACGTTAGAATCTTGTCCAGTTCTAGTCTTGTCCAGGTTCAAGCTAAAGCCCACACGTCGGGAGGCAGAGTTGAGGTCACGAATCATCCCACTGAGTTCGTGCACCGATTCTGCCATTAATAACTATCTCGTCGGCAAAACGGAGGTGCGAGATACCGGGATATAATCGACGTTAGTATTGAATGTCGATGCCACGTCCAGTCCGACCCACAGTTTTGAAGACATTTTCCAAAGCATTCGTGCAATAACAAGTAAGTACTACAAAATTAGTTTTTGTAACAAAATTATTTCCAGACTTAGATAATATTGCTACGTTCCATGCGTACGTGACAACATTATGTATACGTTTAATTATTTGTGACCTACTGCGAAGGAGCTACTAGAGCCAGTTACGTCATCACGCCACTCGCTTCGATGCCGGCAGTTGTGGTCATAAACTCGGCATTGGAAGTTGTATGATTGGTAACTGATTAAACATTGGCCTAAAAATACATGTAAGGCAGGTACTTAATGCTGACATTGGACGTCTTTTGGGTCTCGTTGGCGGAGGAGCCGAGAAATGATTGGTCAACAATTTTTCGGACGGACGGTCACGAATTTCTTAGACAATCACGAATGAGGTAAAACAAATTAAAGCCGCGTTTTTACGGTCTTAGTGCGTTCGGTCCGAGTGCGCCATCCGAGTAACTAATGCTTCTGATTGGCTATTTTGGTGTTGTCACGAAAAACCGTCCAATCAGGAGCATAAGTTTACTCGGATGGCGTACTCGGTCCGAGCGTACAAAGACGGTGAAAACCTGGTAATAAGAACCCTCAACTCCCGACAAGTCCAGACTGCGAAGTCAGGTCGACTAAGGTGCATGATATTTATAAGAAAATGCAACGTGTAAAGGTAGAACAGACGTAGCAATGATAGAACCCACTTAAATTGTCCACATATTTTATAATCTTATCGGTATTTAGTCGACACTAAACTGCGTAAACAATGTTTATTCACCGACACAATCGACGATCTAAATCCGACCTCAAGTGTTTAGACGTAAGACACAAAGTGCAACGTCCGATCAAGACCGGTATCAACAACATGAAATTGAAAGTTATCAACACGGCGTCACTTACCTTCGGTTTCAAACTCTAAAATATATCGGCAATCACTTTAATTACGGCACTAAATAAATCGAGCGAGTCTCTAGGACTTTTGTGTACCATAAAAGTAGCCGAACATTAAAAGAAAACTACTATTTTGCCCAATAAAGACAATACACAACCGGCCGAAAACACCAGCGCTTGCTTACTAAGTTGATACTCACTCAACTATAAATAAACAAGTCTGCATTATCGTGCAAGACGTAAGGCCGTATGTGGCATGTTATTTTCATATGGTCACGGAAAAACCGCCTGTAAATACTTGAATATAAGTGTTATCAATTTATCATGGCCCAAGGATGAAGAATCTGGCCATCCTGAGCAGACAGTGAACAATACGAAATTGAAGGTCACCAGATGCACCTATTGACATGGTTTAGTTAAAACAATTTTGTTGTCAAGCTGTAGGATCCTCCAGCTATTGTGATTTGATTACTGTGTGAATTTAGTTACAATTACGTAATTGAGTCTTATTGTAAAGGCGCCACAGGTCATATTTGAGCGGTCCATAAAACAATGGCTTATCTACATAACGCTATGTAAATAACTCTTAAGTACATAGCTTAGAGCGCAGATGCAAATTGTGTAGTGTAGATGATAATTTACAAGCTACTGTAGAGTTAATCACGTTTTATGTGAATTATTAGTTTACTAACTGGGCTCTAGACCCTCAGATCACAGCCTAGGCCTCTTCCGTATGAAATGCATAAATAATACAGACATGAAAAAGTTATCGATGGGTACCTACTCAACTAAGTTTTGTGTAATTATTTTTATTTTTTAAAGTCAAATTATTTTTATGTTTAATAAGTCTAGAAGACTTAATTCTTTATGTTTATCACATGCTTTACCTACTACTACTAAAACTTATTATGAATGCTGTGTGGGCCTTTAATTGCCAACCTTATAAAGCTGAAACTGTTCTACCCTAATTAAGCATTTGTGTTTTATTATAAGACGGACGTTGGCTTACCTTCTTCTTCAGGCTATATTATGTAGTCCACTGCTGGACATAGCCCTCCCCTAATGAGCGCCATAGCGCCCTGTCTTCAGCTTCCAGCATCTGCCGGCAGTTTTTCGCAGATTGTCATCCCACCTGGTCGGAGGGCGTCCTACACTACGTTTGCCGAGTCGCGGTCTCCACTCAAGAACACGTTTACTCCAACGGTTGTCGGTTCTTCGCGAGATATGGCCAGCCCACTGCCACTTCAGCCCACTAATTCTCTGAGCTATGTCGATAACTTTGTTTCTCTGTCGGATGCATTCGTTCCGAATCCTATCCTTCAGAAAAACTCCGAGCCGGAGTGAGCATTTCTCCATAGCTCGCTGAGTGACTTTAAACTGGTGGACCAGCCCTTTTGTTGGCTTACCTATTGAATAAAAATGAAAAATAAATAAAATAAGGCACAATGCATAGCGCTCGTGGCCTAGGCGAACCGTGTGATTGGAAACAATCACTTGGTTAAGAAACAACAGGCGCGGTCAGGTACAGGATGGGTGAGCGTCCCGTGACTAACGCTAGTGGCATTTTTCCGAGCGCTTACGTGCTTCGCAAGGCACGTCAAGCCGTTGGTGCCGGCTGTCACATAATGGCAGTCGTTAAGCCATGTCAGAGGCCTTATGGGCGGCTTGATAACTTCTGACAGTAAGGCCCGCCACTGCCTTACAATCCTCCACCAACCCGGACTTGGCCCCCGTGGTGGAGTGTGGCCTAACCTTCCTGCGATGCAGGAAGAGACCCGTGCCCCAGCAGTGGGGACATAGGTACAAGGGTTGATAACGACAATACGCAAAAAAAAATTTTTTTTTCTTCCACAATCCTTACTATCTTACCATTAGCTTTTGGAATGCCAGTAGTCGAGAGACGTGTTTAGTACATCCTGGCCTTAGTTCATAGAAATACGGTTCAAAGATTAATATGACAATTCGATCTACATTGCGTAGCTAATTAGTAGGTACAATGTACAGTTAGTTTAGTCCTATTTATAACTCTGTGGGTTAATCGGGTGTGGAATGTCAATAAGAAAGCTTTGGCTTTTTCATCTACACGATGAGGACATTTACGTATAACCATAGACGAAGAAAACCTTCTTTGTCTATGGTATAACATAACATTTACATACTGGCACATACATTGCTTCTGGCCTCTCACTAGGATACCCTAATTCGTGGCAACCAGAAACAACGACATCACAAACATGTAAACATCCATGACCTGGGGTTTTTTTTTTGTTCTTAGCCGGGATTCGAACATTATACAGCGTTCAGTGGCACCTTCACTAACACTAGAGACCACTCGGACGCAACAGTGCCTGGGGCATTGTTTTTTAGATGGAGTAGGCTTGCACAGCACCCATACCTATAGCCTGACAGCTCAGTCGGCCTGGCCCATGGGAAAGACAAGTCAATACGTACAGAACCAACCAAGCCGCGGGTTTCCTCACAAATACATACATACATAACGTCACGCCTATATCCCAGAGGGGTAGGCAGAGACCAGGGACTGCCACTTACCACGATCTTGACAGATCACCTTCGCTTCATCAACGTTCATAAGTCGTTGCATGCACGCACGCCGGTTCCGGGTACTTGTTATCTTCCCCTTTGCTAATACATCCCCTGTTTGGTCGATGTATGTCCGCCTGGGATGTCGTTTACCAGCCCTTCCACTCACATTCGCAGTATATATTTGTTTCGTCAATCTTTCTTCCTTCATCTTCTCCACATGTCCAAACCAATGCAACATTGCTTTCTCAATTCTAGTCACAACATCCTCTTTCAGTTCACAACGTTCTCTAATCAGACTATTAATGCGTATCCTGTGATTCAAAGTAACACTCACATACTTCTCAAGGACCTCATTTCTACTGCATTAATTCTACTTCCTTGCTTCCTCACGAATGTAAATACATTTACACACATTTTTACATTTACATACAGGCACATACATTGCTTCTGGCCCCACACTAGGATACCCTGTGTCGTGGGAACCAGAAACAACGACATCACAAACATGTAAACATCCAAGACCTGGGGTTTTTTTTTGTTCCCAGCCGGGATTCGAACCCGGGACCTCCTGCATGGCAGGTAGATGCACTACCGTTACGCCACAGAGGTCGTCAATAGAATTGTCATAGTATACAATAAGGAGTAGGAGATGGGGTCTGATGACCTGGGTAGGTAAATACAAAGTTACGAAGTTTACCTCTTTATAAAACAGCAGAAGTAGGTAGATAGATAACTAATCAAAACACAACGGTATCATCAGCCAACCATCTATTCGGTATGGATTGGATATAAATAGAATATATAAAAATATCGTGTCACAGTGTTTGTTATCGAACTCCTCCGCAGCGGCTTCACCGATTTTTAATGTTTTTTTTGGGTAGGTATATTTAAAAGGTCTGAAAATTGATCGTAGACTAATTAGCTGTAAAACAACGTTTGCGGTACAGCTGGTCCTTATATTTCACCAAAAGAAAAAAAATCTTTCTAACAATAAATTTTTTAAAAAACTTTAAAAAGTTTTATATAAAAACCTACTCAGAGACTAAAAATTCCAGCCATGTCAGGATTCGAACCCGCGACCTCTGGCTATCCTTTTGGCTATGATTGAATGGCTATAATTTAATATTTAGAAAATATTAAATTATATATCTACGTATTACGTGCTACTATTAATAATATCACTATCTATATACTAATATAATTATATATGTTTGTATACATCGTTTTATTTTGTGGTATTTATGGGTACTACAATGTGTATGAATACTCAAAAACTGCATTGTTATTAATTGATGTTTCAAAAATTGTTAAGTTTTGATCAGAAAATACTACTTTTCTTTTCTGTTTTGATTAGTTTAGTTTTATTAGATTGTAATCCACTGTCCACCTTTGCATGGTTTCGAGGCAATAGGTTTCAACTTTTGCCCGAAATTATATATTCTTGTTGGAGACGTGATACTACCCTGCCGTAATACCTTTTCTTGCATGAAATAATAGTTATTACGGCTTATTTTGTACCATGTAAACGTTGAACAAGCGAAAAATAAACTTCATTTCATTTTATATTCTTTTTATATACTTTTAGTTTAATATATACTTTTTTAAAAAACTCTAACGGTCTAAAAGTACCGCTGATATTTTTTCCCACTTCTAAAGATTGCGACGTAGTAAAAGTAGTTTATATTGACAAGTACGACCCCCCCCCTTTTTAGGGTTTCTTTGTCAAAAAAAAAAAGGGAATCCTTATAGGTTCACTTTGTTGTCCGTCCGTCTGTATATCAAGACTCTTATTTCTCAAGACTCTGTATCTCGGAAACGCGTGAAGGTATCGAGGTAAAATTAAAATTAAAAAAATATTAACGTAGCTTCTTTTTAGCAATTTTCGCTAACGATAACTTAGAAGTACACTTTTAATAGAAGGCTTTAGAAGTACACTTAAAATTACTACTTTTAATTTTTACGTATAAACGTATCTTTCTACGCAAAAATCGTGTAATTTTTTGACACATAGGGTAGTGTCCGATCCGTTGGCGTAGAAAATTTGGCAATTAACTTAATTAATTACCTACACAACAAGTACAGCGAAAGTTTTGAAAATTATTTAATTTTAATTAAATCATGAAAAATAGCATATTCAAAGAATTTAATCTTATACCATATTTTAAACTTTCGCGACTTGTACACATAGTTAGAATATTTTCGGGGCTTAACACAAAAATTTTAATCGGGAATGTGGTTTCAAACTGTCGCAGACGTGGGATCCGGTCATCAAGATGTGTTCGAGTGGAAAAAAGTCGCATGGCTTATCGTCCGACATTGTCAGTGTAGTGTGTCGCAACCCTAATAGTGCTTTGTGATAGCTGATTGAGGGTAGTCTGAAACCTCATCAGCCGAAGATGCGAACGGGTGCCAGTCTTCTCGTGACCACGATGACTGTAACGTCGTCGAAACTTCGAGATAAAATAGCAATAAATTACTACGCGATTAAGCCCCGAAAATATTCTAACTATATTAATCTTATACTGCAACTACAACAAAAATTTTGCATGTGTAATTAAATCATAAAAAAATATTTCGTAGTAAGGAAAAGCACGGGAAAAACTGCGATACCTAACTGAACTATTCACATTATCTCTACAAATTTGTGCGGAACCATCGGTTGGCGAATCCGTCTCGCACTTGTCCGGTTTCATGTGCATGGGGATTTTCTTACAACCTGTATATTTTGTTTTTCTAGTTTAAAGTGCTTAAATTCACAAATTTAAGCGATAACAACAAGATAAGGCTCTTGATACCGCTCAACATTGCTTTGCGATAGTCACCGTATCATCGGATATTCCTATCTGATGTAACACCAGGGGGCGAGTCTCTTAGCGCGTAGTTAATCAATACAATTATCTTAGTACCGTAGTGGTTGATTCATTGACACTATTGGTAATATAAACAATGCAACTTAAAACATTTCTCGGTTTCAACTGGTGCCACCAATGGAAAAAATCGTATCTTCTTTTATAAGGCGTCTTTGGAAAAAGGGAACATGATAAATATAGTAGCTATTTTTAAAACCTACTGAAAATTATCTCGGTCCATGAATCCAGGATTTAAAAATAGTTTTGCCAAAACAGCCGTTTTTAGCGGAACGGAAATCGATTAGTCCTAGGTTGTTGATACTAGGTTCTACAAATAGTTGCCACAATTGTTAAAATTTACGATTCTTACTGTTTCAAAAACCCTACAAAACAAGTTATGATTTTTATTTCATTGAAGAAAGGACAAAGAAGAAAGAAGAAAGAAGAAAGAAGAAAGAAGAAAGAAGAAAGAAGAAAGAAGAAAGAAGAAAGAAGAAAGAAGAAAGAAGAAAGAAGAAAGAAGAAAGAAGAAAGAAGAAAGAAGAAAGAAGAAAGAAGAAAGAAGAAAGAAGAAAGAAGAAAGAAGAAAGAAGAAAGAAGAAAGAAGAAAGAAGAAAGATGAAAGATGAAAGATGAAAGATGAAAGATGAAAGATGAAAGATGAAAGATGAAAGATGAAAGATGAAAGATGAAAGATGAAAGATGAAAGATGAAAGATGAAAGATGAAAGATGAAAGATGAAAGATGAAAGATGAAAGATGAAAGATGAAAGATGAAAGATGAAAGATGAAAGATGAAAGATGAAAGATGAAAGATGAAAGATGAAAGATGAAAGATGAAAGATGAAAGATGAAAGATGAAAGATGAAAGATGAAAGATGAAAGATGAAAGATGAAAGATGAAAGATGAAAGATGAAAGATGAAAGATGAAAGATGAAAGATGAAAGATGAAAGATGAAAGATGAAAGATGAAAGATGAAAGATGAAAGATGAAAGATGAAAGATGAAAGATGAAAGATGAAAGATGAAAGATGAAAGATGAAAGATGAAAGATGAAAGATGAAAGATGAAAGATGAAAGATGAAAGATGAAAGATGAAAGATGAAAGATGAAAGATGAAAGATGAAAGATGAAAGATGAAAGATGAAAGATGAAAGATGAAAGATGAAAGATGAAAGATGAAAGATGAAAGATGAAAGATGAAAGATGAAAGATGAAAGATGAAAGATGAAAGATGAAAGATGAAAGATGAAAGATGAAAGATGAAAGATGAAAGATGAAAGATGAAAGATGAAAGATGAAAGATGAAAGATGAAAGATGAAAGATGAAAGATGAAAGATGAAAGATGAAAGATGAAAGATGAAAGATGAAAGATGAAAGATGAAAGATGAAAGATGAAAGATGAAAGATGAAAGATGAAAGATGAAAGATGAAAGATGAAAGATGAAAGATGTGTAAGGTTTTTCGATTCGAATACTACTTGTGCGGTAGAACGATACCGGTTCAAAAAAAAAAGATATACGTGACTCGAATGGCTGTATCGGCGGGGGAAGGCATTGGTTGCTAGACAGCCGTGGTGATCGGACGTATCTGCTGTTCCTGTTATTATTTAAATTGTATTGTGAAAAGATGTAACGTTACGAATAAAGATTGCTTATTGTACTGTAACGTGTCGGAGTTTTACTACAAATCAGAAGCGGTAAGTACATGCCCACATTTTTAAATTGATTCTGATACCTACATAAAAAAAAGGGAAAAAGGCCGTTAGATTAAATATCTGTCAAAATAAATTCTCCATTGTGATTTTTAATAATTATTTTTGACAGTTTGGATCTATTTTTAATAAGAAAAGCACAATAGGTTCAATGTAAGCCGTTCAGGCATTTGATAGACTAAATAACTGGAAAGACAATGACGTAAGCTTAAAAATTCTACATTAAGTACCCGTCAAGGTCATATTAAGGTCGGCTTGGGAGGTTTCAATACTTTCGAGCGGGGTTATAAAGGGTAGCAAAAATTTCATCAATTTCACGCTAGGACTCACGGTTTTGGAGATATGTCACATTAAAATAAAAATACTGCTAGACCAAATTCAAACCGATTGTTTTGTTTCTGAGTTCTAGATTATGGAACAAGGCGAAAAGGGACAACGCCGTCATGTCGAGACACCCGAGCGCAGCTGCACTCGCCGTGACGGTGAAGGAGACGGGACCAGACGAAGTCGAAGCCGTCTACGCAGCGAGGTGCACGTGGACAGCTACAGAGGTCGCGGCCGCTGTCGAAGTCGCAGCCCGGATCGTCGCAGCGAGCGCAGTCGGAGTCTTCGGGAAAAGGAACGCGTGTTGGAGCGGGAACGGGACAGAGTAAGACGTTTGGAAGATGAATTGAATCGTGAGCGTAGCCGTTGGCGTTCTGCGTCCAAAGCCTGTGAGCGCTCACGACTTAGTCGTGAGTTGAGTCGTGTGCGGTCAAAGTTTGGATCACGTGAGCGCTCACCACTTAGGGAGAGTGGTGGTCGAGCCTCTTCACGTGGCCAAACAAAGGATCAACATTCTCACGCGGAGGGTCGTGGCGAGCGGCGCGGTCATTACAAACTGAATGACGCACTCGGTGCTCATTCTAACCGTAGGTCAGGTAGTCCAGCATTTTCTACAAAAGATGTTATTGATATTTTAAAGTCTATGAAACCACCTCAGCCATCAACGGGTGCTCACAGTACTAGCAGCTTAAATCATAAAAACATTTTGCCCGAGTTCGATCCATCATCGAAAAATCAAAGAATTGACATTTGGCTTCGAAAAGTCAATGAGTGTTCCACCGTTTATGGCTGGGACGACAAAACAGTTGTTCATTTTGCGATGCAGAAACTCCAGGGATTGGCCAAAACTTGGTATGAAGGGTTGAATTCCATTCTATTCAGTTGGCCAGAGTGGCAGGAAAAGCTATTGACGGCTTTCCCCTGCGAGCATAATTATGGCCAGTCCCTGGAGGACATGCTGAAACGTAAGACCAGAGCCAACGAACCTATTGAAGTATATTTCTATGAAAAGATCGCCCTTCTGAACCAATGCGACATCGATGGGAAGCGTGCGGTCGATTGTCTTATACATGGAATAAGTGATAGGACCATGAAAACTAGTGCCCTTGCACTGAGCTGTACGCATCCTGACCAGCTCTTGCAATTTCTTATGAGCAATAAAGATTCGGCACAAACAGTGCAAACGGAACGGTTTACTTTTAAGAGTAGACCTACAAACGATAATAGACCCCCAGGTAGCAATGTAGATGGCAAGAGACCTAGCACTGTAACTGGCAATTCCGTATTATTTTGTTTTAATTGCAAAGAACGCGGACACCCTTTCATGAAGTGTCCCAAACCCTTGATTAAATGCGTTTTATGTCACAGATATGGTCACAAATCCGACAGTTGCAACGTTAGGCCACAAAGTGGAAATACTGATAAAAAAGAAACTACACCCAAAACAATGTGCATTTCTGCTTCTAAATCCAACTCTAAATATACTAAAGTTGTATCGGTGAATGGAGCTGAGTTTCAGGCTTTTATAGATTTTGGAAGCGAAGTTTCACTTTTGGCTAAATCGATTATACCCACATTAGGACTCGTTTGTGACAGTGGATTGGTACCCCTGAAGGGCTTTGGTAACGAAATTGTGCACTCATTTGGAAGCGTTCAGGCTAACCTAGAAGTAGATGGAGTAAGTGCTCAAGTAAAGTTTCATGTTGTGGAAGACCACTTCCTACAGGTACCCATACTAATCGGTCAGTCTTTTACTGAACAACGACACGTCGTTGTGTACAAGAATTCAGAACACTTAAAGTTTCTAAATTTTAAAGATGAATTGCCGTTTAGTGAGGCCAGACTGGAGGATGATCAAAATGTCAAAGTAATGGTATCTTCTTGTGTTCGTGTTCATGGTCCTGCGACCATTACAGCCGTTACAGAACCACGAATAAATGGCAATATTATTGTTAGCAGCAAGGTGGTAGGAAAACCGTCAGATCAGTACACCATTTATGGTGGTGTATATCGCGTGACAAACGGGGTAGTAAAAGTCAGTGTTGCGCCCATTTCCGGTCAACTTCAAATGGTAATGGGTGCAACATTATGCCGTGCAACAAAAATTCACATAGTAAATCGGATCATATCTTCTGAATCTCACATGTTAGTATCTGTTCATGATGATATTGACAAGAACTTGGTTCGTGTAGGTGACAGTGCTGACGAAGCAGACAAGAAAAGACTTTATGATATTCTGCACAAATATAGACACTGCTTTGCTTCCAAATTGAAGGATTTGGGGTGTACAAATGCTGCCGAAATGACAATTGAAATCAACAGCAAACGGCCCATTGTATATCGCCCCTACCGCTTGTCACACAAAGAACGCGAGCAAGTGCGGACCATGGTGAGTGAAATGCTCGAGGCTGATGTCATCAGGGAATCTACATCAGAATAATTATGCAAGTCCGATCATCCTGGTTCGCAAGAAAGACGGCAAGCTGCGATTATGTATAGACTATAGACTACTCAACTCTGTGACGGTCAAGGAGCGGTACCCGATGCCAATAATTGAGGATGAAATCTCCCGGTTATCCGGACAAGCATATTTTATTTCCCTCGACTTGGCATCCGGGTACTACCAAGTCCCGATATCCGAAACATCGAAACCTTTCACGGCGTTTGTGACGCCGGACGGTCAATACGAGTTCAATCGTATGCCGTTCGGCCTTGCAAACGCGCCCGCAGTTTTTCAGCGGATGATGCACAAAGTCTTAGGATCTGCGCGCTATAGTGAGGCCACCGTGTATATAGACGACGTACTAATCTATGGAAAGGATAAAGATGAGTGTCTGAGCCGATTTGAGAGCGTTTTGAAACTACTGGAAAAGGCCAATTTGACGTTAAACCTTTCAAAATGCGAGTTTCTGGCTGATAAAGTAGACTATTTGGGGTATGAAATTAGCGCGTTGGGCATCAGACCCGGGAACAAAAAGATTACCAGCGTCATAGAATTTCCACGTCCATCCGATCAGCACTCGGTGCGACAGTTTTTGGGTCTTGTGGGATATTTCCGCAAATTCATTCGGAACTTCGCGCAAATAGCCCACCCCTTGAATACGTTACTCAAGAAGGATGCACCTTGGTGCTGGTTGGATGAACAAGAAGAAGCTTTCAGGGATTTGAAGGAGAGATTAACTGATCGACCCATTCTAGCTATCTATGACCCAACAGCAGAGACGGAACTCCACACAGATGCCAGCAAAGTAGGTATTGGTGGTATTCTGATGCAAAAGCCGCTGTCTGGAGGTGAGTTTCGTCCTGTTGCCTTCTACAGTCGACAGACCACGCCAGAAGAAAAACATTTTCATGCTTATGAATTAGAAACGCTGGCGGTAATTTGCTCTCTTAAAAAGTTCCGTATTTATCTTTTAGGGCAGGATTTTAAGATAGTTACGGACTGCAGTGCATTACGCAGTACATTTGTAAAACGTGACATAATTCCACGTGTGGCACGCTGGTGGCTATTACTGCAGGAATTTCGATGTTGCATTGAATATAGAGCAGGTTCAAAAATGACACACGTGGATGCGCTGTCACGCAATCCTATAGCGGATGAAGAAACTGTCGATGTGTTAGGACAATATCCGATGGTAATGTCAATTAATAGCGATGACTGGCTGCAAACTCTGCAGTTGGGAGATCCCGAGCTTAGCAGAATAAGAGACATTATCTCTTCGGATATTGATGTCGATGGTTTAAAGTATATTCGAGATAATTACACCATTCGAGACAATCAGCTTTATAAAATTATTGACGGCGATAATAATAATATACGGTGGGTGGTACCAAAGGGGGCGAGATGGCAGTTGTGTAAATTAAACCACGATGATATTGGGCATTTTGGTGTGGAAAAGACCATTGAACGAATAAAAAAATCCTATTGGTTCCCGAAAATGTCCAGATTTATAAAAAAGTATGTACAAGCCTGTGTTCAGTGTGCGTACGCAAAAAGGGGCACACGAGCACCAGAGGGACACTTGCATACTATTGAAAAGGTCGACGTTCCTTTTCACACCGTCCACATTGACCATCTCGGCCCATTCGTGAGATCTAAGCGGGGAAATTCTCACCTATTAGTCATCGTGGAAGCTTTCACCAAATTTGTCTTCATAAGACCTGTAAGAAATACGAACACCCAGAACGCGATACGTGCGTTGGAAGATGTGTTTTATACATTCAGGTTTCCAGATCGCATCATTAGTGACCGTGGTTCTTGCTTCACATCACATGCTTTCAGAAGGTTTTGCTTAGATAAGGGTGTCAAGCATGTGCTTAACGCGGTGTCTAGCCCACGCTCAAATGGCCAGGTTGAACGGTACAACCGTTCAATTCTAGACTCGCTGACCGCTCAAAACTTAGACAATGACGAGAAAGTATGGGATGAGAAGATTGGAGCAGTACAATGGGGATTAAATAATACCAGTCAGAAAACAACTGGCAGGACTCCTGCCGAAGTAATGTTTGGAACTTCTATGAATGTAGAATTGAATCCTAAGCTCAATGAAATTAGAAGGAACACGCGTGAAGATAATGATGTGATCACCATAAGGGAAGAAGTGAAGAATAGAATTCTGGAAAACCAAATTAAACAAAAGAATAATTATGATAAAGGTAGAAAGCCAGCTCGCATATATAACGAAGGAGACTTGGTTAAAATTACTAAAGTTGCTTTTAATAACAATGGAAATAGTACAAAGCTCTTGCCTTCATTCATAGGGCCATACAGGGTTGTTACAGTGTTGGGAAACGACCGTTATAGGTTAGCTGCCATACCTGGCCTGACTGGGGGTAAGAATAAACGCAAAACCACAGTAGCGGCTGATCGAATGTCGCCTTGCGTGCACATAGCGGCTTTAGAGGTTCACAGTGATTGTAATGATGATAGTACCGGTAATTCTGCCCTTCACAATGATTATGAATTTAATTCCGATGATATTGATGATTGATGAGATATTGTTTATATATGTAACTAATTATTTAAAACTACATAGAGATGTGGTCATTTGTTGACTTATATACGATTAAACCAATATTGTTTGAGTTGAATGAGTTATTTAGGATCATTATCATTAATGTACTTAAATGTATTTTCAAATTAATGACTAAGCTATGTCGATGCCGACTGATTATTTGTAAATAATGAGTACCAATCTAATGTTAATGCATTGGGACAATCACGCTAGAATTGGATGGGTTAGCATGTATTGTGTCAATGAATGAATTATGGTTTAGTTCTTGCTAGAATTGGATGGGTTAGCGGGAACTATTCCATTCATAAAGAGTCTCATTACAGTTCTCCCTAGAATTGGATGGGTTAGTGGGACCTGTAATGTTGACAGTGATGTATTTACTGATGACTGTTCTGTGCATAAGAAAGATAGAGTTAGGAATATTAATGCATTGGGACAGTCACGCTAGAATTGGATGGGTTAGCGTGTATTGTGTCAATGAATTAGTTATGGTTTTAGTTCTTGCTAGAATTGGATGGGTTAGCGGGAACTATATCATTCATAAAGAGCCTCATTACAGTTCTCCCTAGAATTGGATGGGTTAGTGGGACCTGAAATGTTGACAGTGATGTATTTACTGATGACTGTTCTGTGCATAAGAAAGATAGAGTTAGGAATATTAATGCATTGGGACAGTCACGCTAGAATTGGATGGGTTAGCGTGTATTGTGTCAATGAATCAGTTATGGTTTTAGTTCTTGCTAGAATTGGATGGGTTAGCGGGAACTATTCCATTCATAAAGAGCCTCATTACAGTTCGCGCTAGAATTGGATGGGTTAGCGGGACCTGTAATGTTGACACATGGTAATTTTTTTTTTTTATGATAGAATTAGATTTGGATAGGTTTGCAGGACTTAGGTTCTGAGACAATAATTAAGATTTTTGCATATTTATACTGGGTTTGGTTATGCATACAGAAAGTATTTCTATTTTATTTTTTTTTACCTTTTCTTACATGCTTTTCCCTCGCCGAGTGTAAGGTTTATTCGTTTCACGTGATGCCGTGTATGAGGACATACACGTTGTCAGGATGGACGAGTGTAAGGTTTTTCGATTCGAATACTACTTGTGCGGTAGAACGATACCGGTTCAAAAAAAAAAGATATACGGGACTCGAATGGCTGTATCGGCGGGGGAAGGCATTGGTTGCTAGACAGCCGTGGTGATCGGACGTATCTGCTGTTCCTGTTATTATTTAAATTGTATTGTGAAAAGATGTAACGTTACGAATAAAGATTGCTTATTGTACTGTAACGTGTCGGAGTTTTACTACAGATGAAAGATGAAAGAAGAAAGAAAGAAAAACATTTATCGGAACAAATTAACACATCGCCGGAAAGAAAAAGCATATCATTGGTGGCGCTAGTGAGCTCTATGGATCTCTTAAACCAGAAAACTTACTTGTAGTCGATGCAAGCGCACCTTTCTAGCCAAGATAACTACATCAGTCAGAAAACCGATGGGCAAGGAGGCCACATGCCCGACGATATGCCCAGCCGTAGTGACCGACTTCGGTCGAAAAGGGTCATCATCATCGTTATAGATGTTATGGTACGGCCACACTATCGCGATAACGCGAAGATTTGCGTCATCGCGAATGCAAACACCCTTCGCGCCGCTGTCGGTAAAATGCCGCACATCAAAGGGATTTACGGCCCAAAGGCCAAAATCTTCTTATGATGTGGTCAAGCTCTTCGCTGTAGAGCGAACACGAAATGTTGTCGCGACAACGCGAACACAAATCTTCGCCTTCAAGTGTGGCCGCAGCATTACAGTCAAAACTCTTAAACGGTCAAAACTAGTTTTGAATTAAGAACAATTAAGTAAAATAATTCTAATACCCTCAGGCCACTCAGAAAGTTTTTCGAAAAAAAGTTTTTATGTATAGGACACTGGCCACTTGTAATTGTTTTAAAAATACTACTGTTCGATTTCAAATTTCCCTCCGCATTTTTTTGAGAGCCAATTCAAATTTTCTTGTCTCATTAAAAAATGGATCTGCATCGAGAACATTTTCGTGCTATGATTATTTACGATTTCAAATGTGGCTTAAAACCTAATGAGTCATTTCATCGACTTCGAATTGCTTTTATGGATAAAGGACCTTCAACAGCAACCATCTACCGCTGGTATAGCGAGTTCAAACGCGGTCGTCTTACTTTGGGAGATGAACAAAGGAGTGGTCGTCCTACGATGGCTGTCACCGAAGAAAGTTTGCTGGCAGTAAAAACCAATCTGCAGTATATGCTGAATCTCTTCGAACGTAATTCGTCTGTTTTCTTGAATCGAACGTAATTCGTCTGTTTTCTTGAATTAATTATTCAAGAAAACAGACGAATTACGTTCGAAGAGATTCAGCATATACTGCAGATTGGTTCAGGAAGTGTTCACAAGATTTTGCACGAGCACCTTCGCGTAAGGAGAATAATTTCCCGCTGGGTGCCGCACAACCTCACCGAAGCTCAGAAGCAGGCCCGTGTGGATTGGTGCCGTGATATGTTACAAAAGTTTGATGCTGGCTCGTCACGGCGCGTTTACGACATTGTGACAGGTGACGAATCCTGAATTTATCAATATGATCCAGAAACAAAGTCGTCATCAGTCGACAGTTTGGCTGTTTCAAAATGAACCAACGCCTACGAAAGTGAAGCGATCGAGGAGCGCAGAAAATATTTTGATCGCTAGTTTCTTCACTTTGACGGGGTACTTAATTTCAATTCCACTTCGAGACCAAAGCAGCATCAACGCTGAATGGTATAGCACAAAATGCCTACCAGAAGTTTTTTTCTGAATTGAGCAACAAGTGACCGAACACCGGGCTCCGCTGGGTCCTTCTTCACCACGACAACGCGCCCGCGCACTCTGCGATCAAAACGAGGGACTTTCTGGACTCCACACCGGTCAGAGTCTTGGGACACCCTCCTTACAGTCCTGATTTGGCTCCGTGTGACTTCTTTTTATTCCCTAAAATTAAAAATCAGTTTAAAGGGATACAGTTTTCATCGCCAGAAGACGCGCTAGCAGCGTTTGAGAAGACCGTGGAAGAGGTGTCTGCGGAGGACTGGAAAAAATGTTTTGAAAATTGGTTCAGACGCATGAAACTTTGTATAGAGGCTGGTGGAGAGTTCTTTGAAAAGAATTAATAAAAATATTTTTACACTATTTTTATTTTTAATGCACTAACCCGTGCTAAGGAACAAATTTAAAAACTATTTAGAGGCTAAAAATTTCACCCATGCCGGGATTCGAACCCGCAACCTCTGGCTATCCGTACCAGATACTGGTACGGATAGCCAGAGGTTGCGGGTTCGAATCCCGGCATGGGTGAAATTTTTAGCCTCTAAATAGTTTTTAAAAAAATATTTTTTTTCATAGAAGTTACTTTTTTAGTTTCTCAAAACTTTCTGAGTGTCCTACGTATGTATCCAACAATTTCAGGTTGGTTTTTGGTCTTACATGTTCAAACTAGCACGCTTCTTCGCGCTCCGTTACGCTACGTGCTTCGTCGCACCTATATTTTTGTTGTCGCAGATTGAGCGATGCATAATTTTAGGTGTTTTTACCATTTGGTGCTTCAAATGTAAGCTTTAGACAAAAGTACTTTTGACTAATTTTAGCAAACAAAACTAGTTTAGTGTTTTAACTGTGACATAGACATGGGTAGTATAGTATAGGAAACGATATTAATTATGTAAAACAGAAGCTTTTCTAGCTAAGTGCATGTTTTCTAGCTAAGATTATCGTAATCATATATAAATAGGTATTAAAATAATATAAACGGAAGCGTTTCAGCCCAAGTGCCTACGATAAAGTCAAAAGCAATATGTTGCTGTTCTGGGGCGTTGCTTTCTTACTTTCTAAATGATCTCATTACGTATAATGCAAAGGACAATGTAAACGTATGTACACACCTACTTTATTTTTATTTATTTTATTTTATGTAGGAAATCAACAGCGAAAATAATTTATTTGATCACAATAATAAAAATACAGTTCACAGGGCCAATAACAGACATCCACAAATTTTCGCACATTGAAAACATAAGTGACACTATACAAAAAACGGCAATTTTGAGCTAAGTATACAGTTAAAATATTTTAAACGAAACGCACCTAATGCAAAGACCCCCGTTGCTCTAACGCGCAGAAATTTCGCTAGATGTCGCTAGTGTCACTTATTACTTTGTCACAACGAGTCCTGTCGGTAACTGATAAACCGGCACAACGCGAGTTCGGAAGGAGTCGCCGGAGGGAGTCCTTGTCGAGGTGAATCAACAAGTGGCATTTTGTGTAAAAAACCACTTATTCTGATATTTCTACTTTCGAATATTAACAATAAGTAAATTCGTAAGTGGCACTTTGAGTAAAGAGCCACTTATTCAATAAATATTGTTAGAATTTTGTATTGAAGCGTTCGAAATTAACGGCATTTTTTGTAAAGTGCCATTTAATTGATAAATTTGCTTTCGAATTTTCTCATTGGTAAATTGCAGAAATGGCAGTTTGAGTTAAGTGCCAGTTGTTCATTATATTTTATTGTTATTTTGTAGCTAGGCAAATCAAATAGGTAACGGGCTGTATCTGTTTAGTGTCATTCGATGGATTTTTTTTTAATCAAAATTCTAAATCTGTGAGTATCTGAGTTTAGAACTAGTTATTCTTAATTTTCTATTTAATATTTACGTAGGTAGCTATCTACGTAAATATTAAATGGAACTCTTTATACGTATCTATATCTACACCAATATTATAAATTTGGAAGTAACTCTGTCTGTCTGTCTTTCTGTTTGCTTTTTAACGCCTAAACGGCTGAATGATTTGGATAAAATGTTGTTGGTAGTTACCACAGGACCACGAGACGGACTTAGGGTACCTACTTTTTATCTCGAAAATTGTATTATAAATTATAATTTAAATACCTGGTGTAACCTGTAGGTTTTCATTAACTACTTTGAATGGAAAAATATATCTTTTCGTTGCAAACCGTTAGTAGCTTAAGCGTTCTTTTTGGAATTTTATAAATTAACTGTTATTTGAATATTAATTTATAGGTGCAACGTTGGCTACCTAAAGTTCTCTAAGGTTTGTTTTTTGTTTAAGGTTTTAAAACATCATGAATCCAAAGAAAAGTAGGTGTAAAAGGATCTTACAATTGACATTTCAAAACAACAATGACGATGAAGACTCTCAAAGTATTAAGTCTGCTTCTAAAAGACATTCCGATATTGCTGAGCCCCTTTCGACAATAACCGAGTCTGATTTGAATATCATGAGAAGTCCACCCTCGACCAGCATTTGTTACAAATAATTTGTGAGAGCAAGGTTTTGAAAATTACATTTTGTATTAATGACGTAGTAACGTATCTGTTTCTGTTAGTTTCATAATGTTTTTCTTATTTCCTATGTCTTACTTAGACCCTAACAACTCACGCCTGATTTTATAGAGCTTTGCTGGTACCTTATGTGCGTATACTTTACAATTTCTACTTGGACATACTCCTAAGTTAAGTTCAATCGCTTCATTGTTGTTGATTTATTGATAGTGAAAACAAAGTTTTGATACACTTTGTTTTTATGATGTTACGTTACAAAGGTTTTTGAAAAAATAGGTTTTTATTTACTGTAAGGATACTATAATACATTTTTTTATGCCTAGAATATTAAGCTTAACGACTGATTAAAGAATAAGGACCTTATAGAACCTGGTTTATTTTAACTGTTACAGCTAATACTTTGGAAGACTTTTATACTAAGTAGGTTAAAACTAGATTTAAGTTGATTTACCTGGAATACGATACAAATTATGCCAAAGTTATTCCAAGTTTCTTATTTTTTGATAATACTTTTATTGATCTCGAGCCTAATAAAAAACTGACTTGTTAATGGAAGGTGTTTGTTATACTTAAGTTAAAGCTGTGGGCATATGCAAAATAAACAGTTTTTTTAAATGTTAGTAATTTTATTGTATTTTTTCTATCTTTTTAATCATTACAATATAGGCAAAATAACAACTTACGAAGTTATTAAGCAAAAAAAATTTTATAACCGTGAATGGAAAACAGACACTATGATGAACTTTTTTTAAAAATGCATTTCTATTGAAAACTAATTACAAATTTAATTTTACGAAACTGGACACTGAAAGAACGTTAGCTAAACAATTTTTTAAAACTAATTGTAAAGCATTTTTGTACATTTTCGGTTCCGTAACACCGATAGAATATTTTGGAAAACTTAAAATGGCCATACTGTAAAATTAAGTTTTTAGCTTAGTGCCATTTATGTTTTCAGTGTGCATAGGCAGTCCAAAATTACTAAAAAAAAACACGACAACGCTTTGTAACATCCACAGTGGCATCCACACCGACATTTCGAGAGCTCTCTTGAGTGGCGAAACTTGGGTGATAGTGGCTTTCAAAATAGCGATGGCGATTATTGATAGCACTCTGAAGATCAGATTCAGCGATATTAGTATAATATCTTATCAATAAGGTCCTATCACAGAAGGTAACTCTTGACAAAAACTGTATAGGTAGGTCCTCGTACTTTGTACAACTTTGACGAAGATAAGGCGATGTTATGCAACTTGTTATTGAAATGAAGCGGAATCCCCGACAGCGATTTTAGGCTCAATTCACACTGGCGCAGAGTCGAGCGACGCGTCACGTTTTTCAACTGTTCCTAATTCATCACTATTTCTCTGTTAATACGATACGATTTGTGTTGGAAAATTTTGGAAACGCTTAGCGACGCGCGTCTGCGCGCGAATGCGCGCGACTGCGCGCGTCTTCGCCTGCAAGGGTCGCCTGGGTTCAGGCGTCGCGCGCGCAGACGCGCGTCAGCCGGCGTCCTTCTCTTGAACTTCTGCTATTAGGGCAATCATAACAAGGTCAATATTAGCCAATTCGCGCATCGATGCGCGAAGACGGGCGCATTCGCGCGTCAACGGGGCGAATTATTTCGCGTCGCGTCTCTTCGCTTCGCTTCGACTCTGCGCCAGTGTGAATCTAAGGGTTTCATAGTCGATAGGAACCTTATAGTTGCTGGAAGAAATCTTTCAGAGGTAAGCTCGCCTGTGTACATGTTATTTCTTATGTAATGTCCTGTTAAATGTTTCGTGTGCAATAATGTATAATTATAACACAGTTTTGCTAACTCCGTGCGTCTGACCGTCTGTCTGACCGCGGTGTAGCACATAGACGACCAGTACTAGATAGCTGAAATTTGGCATAGATATATAGATTAATCCTCGATTTGACGGCCTTGATGGCGCAGCGGTTTGGCAAGCTGACTGTACAACCAAAGCTTCCGGGTTCGATCCCCGGCCGGGTCAAACTAGCAAACGAACTTTTCTAGTTTGTCTCTGGTCTTGGATGTTATCTATGTATTTGTTGTATTAAATCTATCGTCGAGTTAGCACCTATAACACAAGTAATTTACCTTTTACTTAGTAAAGGGCTAACGAGATCTGTGTAATATGTCCATGAATATTTATAACGGTAGGATAAAATCATAAGAAAAACATTTTTTACGTTTACTCCCTTACAACTTAACTCTCCCTACATAAATTAGGTTAACTATCCCTACTAAAATTAGGGATGTAATTAGCCGTTTTCAGCTCAAGTTCAGAAAACAATTCTTTTGCTTCGTTATCAACCCTTGTATGTCCCCACTGCTGGGACACGGGTCTCTGCCTGCAACGCAGGAAGGTTATGCCATACTCCACCACGGGGACAAAGTCCGGGTTGGTGGAGGATTGTACGGTGGCGGGCCTTACTGTCAGAAGTTATCAAGCCGCCCATATGGCCTCCGACATGGCTTAACAACTGCCATTACATGACAGCCGGCACCAACGGCTTTACGAAAAATGCCACTAGCGGTAGTCACGGGACGGTCACACATCCTGCATCTGACCGCGCCTCGTCGTCAGGTTATATTAGTCCACTGCTGGACATAGCCCTCCCCTAAATAGCCCCACGTTGTGCTATCATAGGGGGTAATGCCCATAATCCCCACGCTGGGCATGCGGGTTGGGGATCGCAGTTCGGTGGAATTGTACTGCAGGGGGGGCGCTGCTGCCCACCCCTCGGTTTGTGTCCCTTATTCGCCTTTTACGACACCCGCGGGAAGAATTGGGTTGGTGCTATTCTCTAGGCCGCCACCACACAGCACCGCTGTGACCGCGCCTGTTGTTGCTTAACTCAAGTGATTGATTCCAATCACTCGGTTCGCCTAGCTTACGAGCACTTCAAGCGCTTCTTTTGCTTAGAACAGATTAATTTTGGCAGCCGCATTCCAGTTGTTATTATTATTTTTTATTGCACACGAAACATTAACACATTACATAAGAAATAACTTGTACTAAGGCGAGCTTATCTCTGTAAGAGATTCCTTCCACGCCTATAAGCGCTATCTATGAATTGCTTTGTGAATTTGTCATGAAAACGGCTTATAATGTTTTGTAAATGAAAGATAGTAACGCAATTGTTTTAAAAACCATATATTTACAAAAAAACAAATAGAACATAAATTTCACAGCCCCTTAACATCAAGCAATTAATAAATAGACCACAATTTAGGCTGTTCTTACGTGATGCATGCTGTCTCTCTCGCACAATTTAATATGTTTAATTGTTGTAATAAATAAAATGAGTAATTTTTTGATAAATTAATGTTTTAAGTTTTAAAAACCTATTTAGAGGCTAAAAATTTCACCCATGCCGGGATTCGAACCCGGGACCTCTGGCTATCCGTGCCAGCGCTCTTTCCAACTGAGCTAATGGGCGACTCACCGGCATCAGTGAAATTTCGAACCTCTTTACACTATTCTCTGTATTACAGGCAGCGACATCTGGCTTAAGTAAATTGCATCACTTACAGCCCCGACTACCTACTTTGACTAAATTGGCCTTAGCACGGGGGGTTAGTGCATAAAAATAAAAATAGTATAATAATGTTTTATGCCCAAAAATTCAATTACGGACAGTTAAATTATATTTTCCTTTTCCTGTACGTAGTCAGTATTAGTCGTATTTATTTATTTATCTAGGTACGCATTCGCACAATTATTAAGGGTCTCATCGTCATCTATTAATTTCTTTTACAAAAGTACACGCCCTTCGCTAAACTGCAACAAAAGGTACTAAAAATTTAAACAATCTTTACAAATAAAACAACAAATAAACAATTTTAACTCCCGTGAGTCCTATCCTAGGACTTTAATCGATTTCTTTAGCAGAAATCGATTCTGTGTCTTTAATCGATTAAAGGCGGTATGTCCTAGAAATAGTTATAACAGATAATAAGATTTTTGATGATACTTTAAAAAAAACGTATTATAAAACGAGTTGTGATTTTTACTCGCTTAAAAATATCTAGTCAGCACCCCAAAGCTCCTTAAGGCTATATTAAGACTATATTAATATCGCCGCGTTTTTTTAACGAATTATTTAGTAAGATAAAAAGAACTGTTACCAAGAGCTTGCCGATAAACTGCATTAGCAGTTTGGCAAACTATTGATATTGTAATCTTGCATTGTTTACAGTGAATAAATATACAGGGTGTCTCATTTAAATCGGTCAGTATGGGAAAGTCTGAAATTATAAGACATACGAAGATCTGTTCTGAGGAACCATGTCATCGATTTTTTTTTTCAAAACAACCGGGTTCGATTCCCGAACGGAGTACAGATGTTATTTAAAATGTATGGATGCAGTTTTTCTTGTTATTTAAATCGATGACACGGTTCCTCAGAACAGATCTTCGTATGTCTTATAGTTTCAGACTTTCCCATACTGACCGATTTGAATGAGACACCCTGTATAAATAATAATAATAAATCATGTACTAATTTAATTGCGGAATCAAATTAGTACGAGATTTCGTTTTTACCATCATGCATTTTCAATAACCCAGAATATTTTTCGCAAAAATCCCGCGGTGAAACCTCGTAATGGCTACTAAGCCCAAAAACACAGGCGGTTTCCCATAGTTAGTTAGACCTGAGATTTCCGCACTTAGCCTCATAGTTGGGCCATTGTACGTAGCAAGCGCTAAGGTACGCTAACACCTCAGACACTAGGGTTTCCTTACGATGTTTTCCTTCACCGTCAGCGAGTAGTATGGCTACTATATTTTCACAAATTTACATAAGTTAGAAAACAACGTCTTTGGTACATGCCGGGGTTCGAACCCACGACCTCCCGATTGAGAAGCCGGCGTTCTACACCGCTCCGCCACCACCGCTCTCTTTCCCATAGTTAGGAAGTTAAATTAAAACATATAGGTACCACACGTCACGGCAAGCATTGTCATAAACTAAATGATTTGCTTGCGATACAAAACTTTTTTGAAATATGTCTACTAGATGACACTTCATTCATAGAATTATGTATTTCGTTATCAACCTTTGTACTCGTATGTCCCCACTGCTGGGGCACGGGTCTCTTCCTGCATCGCAGGCAGGTTAGGCCATACTCCACCACGGGGGCCAAGTCCGGGTTGGTGGAGGATTGTAAGACAGTGGCGGGCCTTACTGTCAGAAGTTATCAAGCCGCCCATAAGGCCTCTGACATGGCTTAACGACTGCCATTATATGACAGCCGGCACCAACGGCTTAACGTGCCTTGCGAAACGGAAGCGCTCGGAAAAATGCCACTAGCGGTAGTCACGGGACTCTTACCCATCCCGTACCTGACCGCGCCTGTTATTGCTTAACCAAGTGATTGATTCCAATCACTCGGTTCGCCTAGGCCACGAGCGCTTCTAAATGATATTTATTAAACGGGTCTAATCAAGATTGTCTTTTTAGAGTAAAAGTGACTTGTGGGGGTAGACCACCTACCGTTATTTTAATAAATACTTAATAAGCATGACAAAATGTTTTTAATGTGTGGTCACTTTTATTATTTACCAAAAAACCTAGATTTCAATAAAATTAAATTTTTCTACAATTATTTCAAACTGTGGGAAAACAGCTCGCGGTGTCGTGACGTCAAATGGGACGTCACGCCTAGGTAAAGAAACATCAAACGTCAAACAAAGCACGGATGAAGTTAAGCAATGTTACTCAAAAGTGACGCGTGACGGCACGCTTTAGTAACATTTGGTAACATAGGCGTCATTGCTGAAAATGGCTGAAAGCTACTGCTCTACTAATCTTTCATTTTATTGAAAACTAGCTGACCCAGCGAACTTCGTACCGCTTAACAGTCGATTCTTTATTTATTTTTTCTCTCCGTAAGAACCATCCTCATAGTTCAAGGAATATTCTAAAAAAAGAATCGGCGAAATCGGTTCAGCTGTTCTCGAGATTTGCGGCTTACCAACACATTCAGAGATTCATTTTTATATTATAGATATTGGTAATTTAATTTTTTTATAAAACTAAATTAGTGTTTTGAATCCTTTTAATATGCACTTTCCCATAATATCGTTATATGATATTGTCGTCACGCCTATTTTGGTAGTGAAGGTAGTTGGTCTACCCCCAAGTCACGTTTACTACCCTCTACACATGACCAATTAACGTGACTAATTCCCGAATTAAGGTAATTATTAATATCCGTGTAATTTTCAGTTTTATGTTCAATAAAGTGCTCTCTATTAAATAACGTTTACCTAATAAATAAACGCGACCCGTTTAATACATACATACACACTCACTCACACACACACACGTACGTACATACATACATACATACATACATACATACATACATACATACATACATACATACATACATACATACATACATACATACATACATACATACATACATACATACATACATACATACATACATACATACATACATACATACATACATACATACATACATACATACATACATACATACATAGATACGCACGCAAGCCGGTTCCGGGTACTTTTTATCTTTAATTTTGCTAATACATCCCCTATTTGGTCGATGTATGTCCGCCTGGGACGTCCCTTACCAGCCCTTCCACTCACTTACGCAATATATATTTGTTTCACTGCTTAATATATAAGTATGCGTAAACATCACGAGTCATTAAGAAATACTATGACACCTCATTGCCTAGATTAACTATTGACACAAGGACCACACCCTACACTACGCATACATTTTCTTCAGTTCTCTCCGCAAAATCTTCCCGGACGAAGTCTTCGGTATGTCCTTCACGAATTGCACTTCCTCAATCTTCTTGAACGGCGCGACCTTCTGAGCTACAAACTCCTGAAGCTCTTCCGCGGAGATTGTAACGCTGTTCTTCTGGATGATGAACGCTTTGGGAGTTTCCCCGTACAGGTCATGCGGTATGCCTATGACGGCCGCGTCGGCCACGGCCGGGTGGCTGCGGAGTAGGCTCTCCAGCTCAGCTGGGGCTACCTGCATGCCTTTGACCTGGAAGGACATAGTAGGTATAAAAAAGGGTGTACCTACCCTAAAGTAAGTAAAACACTAAGTGCGAAGGAAAACATCGTGAGGAAAAATAAGTGTCTAAATTGACAGCCTCGGTGGCGCAGCGGTTTAACACGCTGACTGTAAGACCGAAGGTTTCGGGTTCGAACCCCGGCCGGGTCAAACTAAGAAACAAACTTTTCTAGTTTGTCTCGGGTCTTGGATGTTATCTATGTATTTATTGTGTTAAATCTATCGTCGAGTTAGCACCTAAAACACAAGTCATTTAGTTGAACTTAGTACTCTAAATAGGTTTTAGAAAAATTGTCCTTAGTATGGTATTTTTTTAAACTTTCGCGACTTGTACACATAGTTAGAATACTTTCGTGTCTTAATCGCGTAGTAATAGTGTTTTGTGATGGCTGATTGAGGGTAGTCTGAAACCTCATCAGCCGAAGCTGCGAACGGGTGCCAGCCATCAGTCTTCTCGTGACCACGATGACGTCGTCGTCGTCGTCGTCGTCGAAACGTCGATGTAAAATAGCAATAATAACTACGCGATTAAGCCCCGAAAGTATTGTAACTATGTCCTTAGCACGGGTTAGAGCATTAAAAAAGAGAATATAACCACCTTAATGAGTTCCTTTATCCTGTCACTAATGAAGAGTCCATCTCCAGGCTTGAAATACCCCAGGTCTCCGGTCTTGTAGAAACCATCGTCAGTCAGACTTTCTCTGGTCGCCTTTTCGTTCTTGTAATATCCTTTCATCAAAGTTGGGCCCCGCACGTATAGCTCGCCTTGCTGTGAGAAAAAGGGGGTTTGGATATTGGGACTCACCGAAAGTGTCTAAGCAACCGTGGACAAGCAATCCAAGAAAACAGATGTACATTAGCATAAGTACATAGTTTTGAAATGAAATATAAAAATACTGTTGGAGTATCTAATCTATAATATAAAAATAAATCGCTGAATGCTGAAAAATTAAAAGATTTCGCTAATTCTTTTTATGCCACATCTGGCCATAAAGTGGCTTTTTCCGCACGCTGCGCGTACGGAAAAAGCCGTTTTCTGGCCAAGTGTAGACATAAAAAGATGTACACAACACGGGCGGTAATAAAGAAAGCTCTCGATCGTATATTTACGTCCCTCGCTTGCAGCTCGGGCCGCAATCTTCTGCGATCTCGGCCTTTCTTTGTATTACCACCCTAGTTGTGTATGTACTATTTTTAAATATTCTTTGAAGTGCGAGGATGGTTCTTACGAAGAGAAAAATAATAAGCAATTAAAGAATCGATTGTTGGGCGGTACGAAATTTGCTGGGTCAGCTAGTAAATAATAATAATAATAATAAAATCACTCTTTGCCGAGCCGTGAAGAGAAAACGTGGAATAAACTACCAGAGACAGTAATCAATGATCCTTCAATGAACTCATTTAAAAAAGACTAGATCAACATATTATAACGAGAACACAAAAGTGATAGATAACACGCATTAGCTAAAGCTGCTTATGTCTTGATGATATCGACCCCTACTGCTGGGGCACGGGTGTCTTCCTGCATCGCAGGAAGGTTAGGCCATACTCCACCACAGGGGCCAAGACCGGGTTGGTGGAGGATTGTAAGACAGTGGCGGAACAAGTTATCAAGCCGCCCATAAGGCCTCTGACATTCTTAACGACTGCCATGACAGCCGGCGCCAACGGCTTAACGTGCCTTGCGAAGCACAGAAGCGCTCGGAAAAAATGCCACTAGTGGCAGTCACGGGGACGGTCACCCATCCTGCACTTGACCGCGCCTGTTGTTGCTTAACTCAAGTGATTGATCACAATCACTCGGTTCGGCTAGGCCACGAGCGCTTAGTTTCATAATCTTTGAATACTCGGCGCTTTAGTGCGCAAGATTAAGGTTTCCTCACCTCACCAACCGGCACCGGCTGACCGCTCTCCGTGTCCACGAACTTCATCTCCATGTTGCACATGGGTACTCCAGATGCTGACAGGTCCACCTTGCTTCCGATGAGGGTGCAGGTAGTGAGAGAGGTGGTTTCCGTAGCTCCATAGCCTTGGGAGATCTGGATATGGCCCTGGGAATGTTATTGTTCATTAATACACAAGGCGGCTGCTGTATGGTGTCGACCTATAGAGTAGCACCAATCCAATTCTTCCCGTGGACTATGGGACACAAATCGGGGGGTATGCAGCAGCGCCCCCTGCAGTACCATTCCACCGAACTGCGATCCCCAACCCGCATGCCCGGCGCGGGGATTACGGGCATTACCCCTATGATAGCACGTGGCGCTCTTTAGGGGAAGGTAATGTCCAGCAGTGGACTAGTATAGCCTGACGACGACGACGACACATTGGGTAGAATAATGGACTCGGAAACGAGAGACTAGGTTCGATGCCAGTGCGGGTATGTACCTAAGTTACGTACATTAGTGAAGTTATTGTTATCGGTATTGCTACCGCTCGCTAAAGCATCGCGAGAAAACCTGAGGGTGGGAGGTGTTCAGATACCACCTCAGTGAAATTACCAATCCGCTGTGGGCACGCGTGGTAATTAAGCCCATACTCTCTCTCTCTCTGAGAGAAGGCCTATGTTCTGCAGTTGGACGTGCATAAGCTACATAAAAATTCAATACAAAAAAAATTTTGAACTAAAACTTTCGTAAGCACAACACATTCGCACAACAAAAATCCGACCAGGTTTCGCTCCGATTCGCAGAGCTTAATCATGGTGAGCAGAGACGGAGCTCGCGTCGTCGGTTGCTCGTCTCACACGTCTCTTCACTTTTCCGATATAACAACACCCGTAAGTAAATCCGGACTAAAAGTCTACAAAAAAAATTACTGTTTATTTCATAGGAAAAAAAGGACACAAACATTTTCTTGTTCTGGAGGATAAAAATCTTTCATATACCTAAGATTTTTATGCTTCCAGAGGTTGCTCTATATAAAAATAAATTATACAAAGTAAAAGTACGGACAATGCCGAGGAGTACTATACATGTAAGTGATTATATTAAATTATGTTCTATCAAGTACGTACGTAATACAGAGAGTATTTTAAAGAGCTTCGAAATTTCACTGATGCTGGGTTGTCGTCCATTGGCTTAGTTGGGAGAGCGCTGTCACGGATAGCCAGAGGTCGCGGGTTCGAGTCCCGGCATGGGTGGAATTTTTAGCCTCTAAATAGGTTTTTAAAATTCAATAAAGTGTTCTCTAAGTAACATTTACATACATTGCTTCTAGCCCCATACTAGGATAGGTACCCTGTACTATGGTGACCAGGCAAGGACGACACAAACATGAAAATACACCCAGACTGAGGCCACTTGTACAGTACTACACATCATAAAAGTCCCTTCGGGAATCTACTTTCGCGCAGACTAGGAAGAAGTGTAACGAAAGTACCCGAAGCTATAAGTACATTCAAAATGATCTTTAGCCCATACGGTTAAGGTGCTAAATGGATTGCCGCAGTAGAGCTACATATTTCGCTCACGCTAATATTGCCAAACTAATAGTCACCTGCATCGGTAACGTTGAATCAACCAATAGCAACAAAGGCGCGCGGCCTGCCATAAAATGAAATTATTTGATTGGTCGGTCAACTTGCCGCGCATCAAAAATTTGGTCATCTGCGCAGGTACATCCGCGAGACTTATTTCTTGTGTAGCACTGTACAAATGTACGGCGGTCACCCGTGGCAGTCGAACCCACGACCTTTGTCTTGGTACCCGCGCCTTAATGGTTAGACCGCCGAGGCAGTCGAATATATCTCTCTACTAGCTGTGCCCCGTGGTGTTACCCGCGATTTATCGATTTTTCCATGGAAATGAGATATTTTCCCGCAGTAAAACGTAGCCTAGGTGTTAATCCAGGGTGTCAGCTATCGTCCGCGTCGTCGTCGTCGTCAGGCTATACTAGTCCACTGCTGAACATAGACCTCCCCTAAAGAGCGCCACGTTGTGCTATCATAGGGGGTAATGCCTATAATCCCCACGCTGGGCATGCGGGTTGGGGATCGCAGTTCGGTGGAATTGTACTGCAGGGGGCGCTGCTGCCAACCCCCCGGTTTGTTTGTTTGGTTTGTTTGTGTCAGCTAACTTCATATCAAATCTTATTAAAATCGCTCCAGCCGTTTAGACTTGAAGAAGTAACAAACATACACACTCACAAACTTTCGACTCTGTAATATTAGTGTGATGTAAAAGTGAAAGTGAAATGTTTTTATTGCCAACAAAAAAATAAACAAGGTACAATAACTGAGAAAATGTCTTAAGAACTAAATTTGGCAAACGGCCTTATGCTCAGCTTAAAGTCGCCAGTTTAAGTACAAGGATAAAAACTTAATTCGCTGAGCGCAAAATAAATAGATACAAAAAACTGATTTCGTGTTTGTACAATTTAAATTAAATTATGTTATATCTATAATGTTCCCAGTTTTGGTTTGTTCTTAGATGTTCGTATAAGAGGTGTAAGAATACATAGTTGCAAATTCACTGAGCGTGAAACTACGTTCAAATACATTTTTACTTTCATATAGCTAAATGGCCTTACTAATAAAGGTTAGAAATATGATGCGATAGTGTGAGGTGATAAGGCATAGGGGCTGATTCGTACCTTGCACTTCTCCAGAAGAGGCTCTACGTCTGAAGCGGAGAGAGGGGCCGCACCAGAGCTGAGGTGTCGCACATGTTTCAAGTGCTCCCAGCCCACGTCCGGGTGTTTGGCCAGGAGAAGTACTGGACGAACGTAATGATCATATTATTTTTAATGCACTAACCCGTGCTAGAGACAACTTTAAAAACCTACTTAAAGGCTAAAAATTCCACCCATGCCGGGATTCGAACCCGCGACCTCTGGCTATCCGTGCCAGCGCTCTTTCCAACTGAGCTAATGGGCGACCCACCGGCATCAGTGAAATTTCGAACCTCTTTGCAATATTCTCTGTATTACGTACAGTTGGAAAGAGCGCTAGCACGGATAGCCAGATTTCGCGGTTTCGAATCCCGGCATGGGTGGAATTTTTAGCCTCTAAATAGGTTTTTAAGAAAGTCCTGAAGAATTGAACAAAACAGTGTTTGCTTATAACCACATGACTGAAGAAAAAACTTATATGTTAGAAGTTATTCATAAGGATATCGATGTCAACCCTCATATGTTCCCACTGCTGGTGTCTCTTCCTGCATCGCAATAAGGTTAGGCCATACTCCACCACGGGGGCCAAGCCCGGGTTGGTGGAGGATAGTAATACAGTGGTGGGGCTTACTGTCAGAAGTTATCATGTCGCCAAAGGCCTCCGACTTGGCTTAACGACTGCCATCTATCGACGGAAGCCAGAACCAACTGCTTAACGTGCCTTGCCAAGCACGGAACCGCTCGGGAAAATGCCACTAGCGATAGTCATAGACGGTCAACCACCCATGCACTGAATGCGCCTTGTGTTGCCTTCGTTTACGATCACTCAGGCAGCCGCGGCTACGAGCTATTTCCGGGGCTACTAGCAATTTCCGGGGCTACGAGCTATACCAACCTATCGGAGGCACCAAATAGAGCAGCGTGCTCTTGTAATTCTTCAGGACATCGAAGTAGAGCGACGCCGAGAATTTACTCATGGTGACCAACTTAGCACCCACAGCGAAGTGGCCCAGCATCACAGGCACAAACCCGTACACGTGGAAGAAGGGGAGAATGCACGGCACTACGTCTTGGAACTTGTCTGGAATGGAACGAACGAGTAATGAAACGAAATGAAAATACGATGAAAAGCTGGTTTATGTTGTCGGCCTAGAGAATAGCACCAACCCAAATTCTTCCCGCGGGTGTGGTAAAAGGCGACTAAGGGACACAAACGGGGGGTGGTGGGCTCTAGCGCTTTCTGCAGTACAATTCCACCAAACTGCGATCACCAACCCGCATGGGGATTACGGACATTACCCCCCAATGGTGGCACAACCTTGCGCTATGGCGCTCATTAGTGGAGGGCTATATCCAGCAGTGGACTAATATAGCCTGAAGAAGAAGAAGAAACGTTGAGTGCTTATACTCTTAAGAGTTGATTTGGTTTCTGAGTGACTATAAGCTATAGAAAGAGAAATTTATGATGTTAACCAGGCTGTATAGTTTCAGATAGGTGCCATCGCTTTGGTTCGGGCTACTATAATCATTGTTTAAGGTGGTCTGCATGAAAGTTGATCTCTGATAGGATATGGCAAATAGCACCACAAAAAGAAAAAGAAAATTGAGTCTAAACACAGCTCTCGCCATCTAGTGGCGTTACATGTAATCTTCACGACATTGCCATTCTGTGCATCTATGCCAGTGTATATCGATTTCAACAGATGGCGCTGTTACCGATCTAATTTACTTTGTCTATGTATCGAGTATGTATCTGTCTCTTTGGGAAGTAAAGACGAGGCCTAAGAACATCATCATCATCGTCGCTAACATCCTTATCATCTAAGACTAACATACATTATCATCGTGCTTGTCTTTTAGGTCTTGTATCAACATCAAGCCGTATGACAATCCCTGGAGGGCGTATCTTTATCTGGTGTGTAGCTAGCTACAGCTTAGGCCTACTCTCAATTGTTATCAAGAACTACCATTTTTTTTACGTGGCCTCTAAGTTTGTGTCGAACTACTGGGCAAAGGCCTCCCCCAATTCAGTCCAGAGTTTTCTGTCCTGGGCCACCTCAGACCACTCCGGCAGATGGTTGTCGAGATCATCTCTCCACCGTCTTCTAGGCCGGCCTCGATTTCGATGTCCGTCGTGTGGCACCCACTCGGTGGCGTGTTTCGCCCACTTATTCGGGTGCATTCGACTGACGTGGCCAGCCCAGCTCCACTTCAGTTTCGCCGTCTGGACACCCACGTCAATTATTCGGGTCATTGTCAGTGTGGTATTTCGGACGCGGTCTACCCTCCTCAGGCCCAAAATACTGCGCTCCATCGCTCTTTGACAAACCTTAAGCCTGGACTTTTGTAGTTTCAAGAACTACCATATTTAGCGCAAAACCGTTTGCTGTACAAACGAACGACCCATGATCGCGGTCTTCAGTCATGAGGGAACGTCGACGGAGAAGACCATATTATTTAGTACTGACCTGTAGTTACATGCGGAAAGCAGATGTCCTTATGAGACAGGATCTCCATGCTAGCGACCAAACTCTTGTATGTTATCTCCACTCCCTTGGGCAACCCCGTCGTGCCACTTGAAAACGGTATGAAGGCCACATCGTCGTGGGTCCTTATTACCTTCGACAGAAGACCGAAATCTGCTTCCCCCTTTTCACCGATCTCGGAGTATCTAATCGTGCCATCTGGAATTGGCTCTTGTGGACTGTCAATAATGATGACTTTTGCTTGTACATTTGCAGCTTTTAATCCTTTTAGGGCCGTGTCGTAGCACTCGGGGACTGTCACCAGGACTTTTGGTTGTGTGGTTGTGGCTTGGTGGCAGATTTCGACTGAAAATAGAAAAGTGTTTCTTAATTTAATGTTTGTAGTTCATAGAGATGTGCTGGTCCCAACACTTATTATGGTAGCGAGACTTGGGTGTGGCAAAAGAAGCAATGCAGTAGAATTAATGCAGGTCCTTGAAAAGTATGTGTAGTGTTACTTTGAATGACTGTAAACTTCGCCATAAAACACCTATTAGCTCCCCGTTCAACATTAATATACGTACATAAACTCACACCTGTAACCCAGCGGAGTAGGCAGTGACAAGGCTGTGCCTCTTGGTACGATTCTTACAAACCTATTTCGCTTCCTTGCTGCTTAATGAAGGATGAATTAACTAACACATACAGAGGACTAATTGAAAAATATTAACTTAAATTAAACAAACGTTGAAGCGCTCGTGGCCTAGTCGAACCGAGTGATTGGAAGCACTCACTTGATATAAGCAACCACAGGTGCGGTCATTTGCAGGATGGGTGACCGTCCCGTGACTACCGCTAGTGGCATTTATCCGAGCGCTTCCGTGCTTCGCAAGGCACGTTAAGCCGTTGGTGCCGGCTGCCATGTATTGACAGTCGTTAAGCCATGTCAGAAGCCTTATGGGCGGCTAGATAACTTCTGACAGTAACGCCCACCACTGTCTTACAATCCTCCACCAACCTGGACTTTGCCCCGTGGTGGAGTATGACCCAACCTTCCTGTGATGCAGGAAGAGACCTGTACCCCAGCAGTGGGGACATGCAAGGGCTGATATCGAAACAAACGTAGTAGTAGCGGAGCGGTAGAATATCGGCTTCTCATTTGGGTGGTCACGGGTTCGAAACGCTCCATGTACCTACCAATGATTTCGTTTTCTCAGCTACTTACATTTGTGAATTTATAGTATTAATACCACTCGGTAACCGAGAAGGAAAACATTGAGAAAAACCTCAAGGGGAAACCTCGCGCTCAAAATTGCCAATCCTCGGTGGGCACACGTGGTGATTAACAATTTCCCTGTCCAAGAAATAATAAAATTTCAATTCCCTACGTCCACAGTTAGATAGTTGTATGCCCGAAGATGTAATGAAAATTAGTCAAATGTGACTCATGAACTTATCCCAAAGTACTCCTCTGAGTCATATACGACTCTTGGACAGGGAAATTGTTAAGCCCACACTCTCTCTTTCTGAGAGAAGGCCTGTGCCTGACAGTGGGACGTATACAGGGTGCATAAACATTGTGCTTTAGGTACAGTCTGTAAACTTTTACGGCCTTACTAATAAATAATTTATACACTCTGAATAACTATTTGACGTAATAACTCAGAACGTTGTATCTTCTGAGGTAACCTATAATTCGCTATTAAGTTGGTCTATTATAAGAAGTATGTTACATTGTAAAGCTGGTTGGTTTCCTGAATAAACAAAATAAAATAAAATAAAATAAAATATATCAATTTAAACTGGTTTAATCGCATTTAGCGTGCAAATAACCAGTTGGTCAAACCTCGCATAACGGCTGTATACACAGCTCATAACCTTTATTAGTAAGGCCGTTAGAATATACCTACCTCGGCTACTATCCGATAGAATCGGAATCGGATGTAATAGAAATATCGGAACTATTATGTCACTTACAGTGTGGCCATTAGTGCTGTGCACTCCCTGAGGTATGCGCGGCGAGGTGGGAGGCGAAGAAAAAAGAGCGTTGACGGCGGCGCACTGACAGAGCGCAGCAGCCGATTCTCCCCCCCTGTCTCGCCGCGCGCATACCTCAGGGAGTGCACAGCACTAATGGCCACACTATAACTTTACATAACTTGAAAAACTAATTTAGAGGCTAAAAATTCCACCCATGCCGGGATTCGAACCCGCGAAATAGAGAATAGTGTAAAGAGGTTCGAAATTTCACTGATGCCGGTGAGTCGCCCATTAGCTCAGTTGGATAGAGCGCTGGCACGGATAGCCAGAGGTCGCGGGTTCGAATCCCGGCATGGGTGGAATTTCTAGCCTCTAAATAGGTTTTTCAAATTGTCCTTAGCACGGGTTAGTGCATTAAAAATAAAAATAGTATAATTAACATAACTTTTCAAAATAGTGAACAAAAGTTTTATACAGAGCAGGAAGAAGTATTACACTCGTGTGCTTTCGGCAAAAACCGAAGCCTACTCTAGTGCCCGAGGTATATTCTAAAAGCTAACAGACTTTTAGTGTTTGTGCACTCTACTCTTGGTGGTGTAGAAGCAGATAAGTGGCCTCTTCATCCCACTTACGCAGTTATTTCGCACCTTATCTGGAGACATTTCATTTATATCACCCCGTTATCGCAGCCTTGTAACACGCCCAAAATACTTTATGAAAGACTATAAAACATTATTACCCCCAAGATCATCCAATATCAAAATTTGGCAGGATATTTGTCGAGAAGAGAGCTTCCCTTTTTCTAGTATTTTCTGAGGTTAACACGAGTACTAGACATAATTAAAACTGTTTTAGTACGGATTTCACTCGTTTATTATTTTTTAGTTTATGACGGAAGGAGTCATCCGAGACCACCTGTAAATGTGCCGAAACGTCGCAAAATTGTAAAAAAAATATAATAAATGAGTGAAATCCGTACTAAAACAGTTTTGATTTCCCTTTTTCTGTAATAATGAAATCAAGCTCCGATTTTGTGATTGAGTCCTCAAAACTTTTCGATATTTAATTTTTATGTATTGTTTGTTATTGTGTTATTAATATTATTATAACATATTTGCTCGTAAAGTGGTTGTAATTACACCAATTTCAATATCGTAATGTATCTCATTACGTACTTGTGCGATAATGTAATGTAAAAGGCACGTGTTTTTTTTTAATAAAGTTTTAAGATACCACTCCGTCTAAAAATGAACGATACTTTTAAAAATCTTAGCAAGAGGTTTTATGTCTAGAAAGTGGTCAATATTTTATGAATAAAATTAACTTTGGGAAATAAAATATAACAAATAAACATTTAATTCTTTAATTTAATTAATTTTGACAATAATTTACAACCATTTATCTGTAACAAAAACACAAAAATATTAATTTACTTTATAAGTAATACTGGCTGTTTTTGTACCTTTGCCTAAATAAAAAAAATTGATGCGCGCGCATTGCTTATTAGTGGACAAGTAAAAATAAATCCTTGGCGTAGGCACAAACCGTGCAGAGCCAATAATTCAAAAAAAAAAAAAAAAACCACGCGCTTTTTCTTTTCGATGTATTGTTTTTATTTGAAAATGTCGTCAAGTAGTGATGATAACAAAGTCAGTGTTTTATTAATTTCCTCGTAAATACCTATGTTATAAAACGTCGTATGACATACGTGCGCTTTGAAAATTACAGCCTCTGCTTTCTTATAGCCCTCGCCGATGGCTCGGGCTAGTAATATCGCCTCGGCTGTAATTTTCAACTTACCGCACTTATATCATAATGTACTATTACCGCTACCCGCATTTCGGCTGGTATTGTGTATTCTTTCGTCTTGTATTTTGTTGTGTGCTTATATGGTTTTGGGTATTGTGTCCTCAAATAAATATATCTTGCATGGAATTAGGCGTTACTTTCCGGGAATCTATAATAGCATTAAAATGTCAAAATTACTTTAATTACTTTTGTATCCGCCGTTTTTGTAACTATTTTTCCGGTATACAATAAAGAATATTCTTATCTTATCTTACTTACTTTAAGAATAAAAATAATTATATTGCCTCATCAAAAACAACTTAAACAAAGTAAGACTTAAAAATAGATATTATAAAATAAGGCAAAAGGTAGTGGTTCAGCTGATGCTGACCCGGGTTAGCCCCGGACAGCGCTGGTTTTCAGCCACTGCCTTCTCTACTTTGCTAAATTCCGCCAAAAATCCCACAAGCAACATGCTGTAAGTTAGTGCACCGCCCTCCCTCCCACTTTTTTAAGCAGAAGCAAGACACGAACACACCACTACTGACACCAAACTTGTGTGAAAAATACGCGACGCGTTTCTCCTCGAACACGAGGCATCCTCAGGCTCACAAATATCTTTCTTTCGTTTCTATCTTTCGATATTTAAAGCTTACTGCGCGACAAAAGAGAATATAATATTGTTGGTAGGTATCTAATCTACAATACATAATTTATTTGCGCTATCTATGTACCATTTTAAGTACGAGTATCTACATTTACCTAACTACAAGAGTTCTTTGCACCACAATCAGACCACAATCAGGGGTGAAGATAAAGTTCAAAAAGAAAAACAAAGTATTTCATTCTTATTTATAAAAACACGATTTCAATAGGACATTAGCCCCAAGTCTCTTGTACACTTCTTCTTCTTCTTCAGGATATATTAGTCCACTGCTTGACATAGCCCTCCCCTAATGAGCGCCATAGCGCAAGGTTGTGCCATCAATGGGGGGGTAATGCCCATAATCGCCACGCTGGGCATGCGGGTTGGGGATCGCAGCTTGTACATTAACAATCTGTTAATCTACTGTTAACAGCTGTAATTGTTTTTTGGTATTCACTTATGCCAACATGCAGCTGTT